>JAZKJV010008269.1:0-350560 GCA_037367405.1 Ottelia alismoides
TATATGATTCATATGTTATGAGGTATATTCTTATAAAATACCCAATTATCATTTTTATAGTTTAATCAATTATTATAATCGAATGATAAAAACAAGGTTGTAACCAAGAATAGGACAAGAGGACGCCCTATGTAGAAATACATGTCGTCTATCTTTCACTCCTAATTAGATTAGGAGCTTCCTATTTTTTGTTTATCTCTTGGTATATTTGGATGATAATTAAAAAGATAATTAAGAATCATATTTCTTTAAGGCCAACAATTTAATCCTAGCCTTAGGATCATCATTAAAAGGCATACAGAGGTGGACGTCCCTTTTAGGACTAGGACTCGTTTGTCATCCCCCTCTAGTATTTAAGAGAGATTTTGGCCTCTCTTTTAAAGCTCTTTCATTCCATTGCTTCAAAAGTACTCAAAAGTTCCTTGACATCTTAGAGAGAAATAGAGAGTTTATAACTCTCTTGGTCGTCCCCTCTCTACCATCTACAACCCTAGATATCCACCATATTCTCATCTACATTCTCTACAATTAGTTCATCCCTTTGTGAAAGAAGGAAGACTTCTTCTCTGTGCTTCTAGTACATGAAGAAAGATTTGATTTCATGCGATGAAATCATGATATAAAGATCATCTTGATCTCTATTGGGCATGTGCAACTTCGAGAAGAAGTTGATATCGAAGTTCAAAGGAAGTTACACGAGTCATCGTCGCGCCCATGAGAGGAGAGTCGTCAGATCAAAATCAATTCTAGAGGTCTCTTTCTTTAGAGACTCATACTTTAAAGGTAACCTAATACTCGTGTGGTTATACGAAACAATTTGAAAATTGTTTCATGTACTATGTGGTTTTCACAATAATTTTTCGCTATGCTTGTACCAGAGTTCATAGGAAGAACTCTGCTTATTTGCTAATAGTTTGTTATTTTTTCAGTGTTTTTGTGATGTGGATTTAGGAACTTCCTTCAATTGGTATTAAATCCAAGTTTAAAGGATTCATATTGCATGCGGGTCTGATAAATAATCGATCGTCGAGTACATTATTTTTGTGACTGCTTTGATATTTCTGACTGATTCAGTACCATACATTGTTTGTCCTATTCTCCCCTGTTTAGAATGATTTTTCTGGGATATATATGATGTCGAATAGTCTGGACTCATGCTCAAAAGATTCACAGAAAGTGGTTCCGTTCGAGAGAAGATTCATGTGTCAAAAGCAACCGTAGACTCTAATTTCATTTAAAGATCGTAGCAATTAATTATGAAATTTTGTCTACTATTTTGAGTAATATAACAACTTAAAATACTGATTAGTAAGTCATTAGCAAGTCCCCTAATCAGTGGAAAACATTTCGTGCGAATTCCAACGGCCTCGAGAAATTTGATTTCTCCATAAGAGGAGTTGCGAGAGGACTGACTTGTTTCTCCTATTTTTGAACTGAAAATAGATGACAATATATATGATCTATTCATATTGGGAGTTGTGCCCAATATTTTGAAAATGTTTGAGGTCACACAAATTTCAATCCATATTATATGATGCCTTCAAATTTGAAGCGCAATGGTCATGAATTAGCAAAATCTGGAATCTGAAATCATTGAATGTTTGTTGGATGTATGCAATAAATTAGAATGTCTATTTATTTAATATTTGTTTTATTTATGAACTTTATTGATGATGAATAAATTAGCAATTAAGAATCGACTTAATAAATCAGTTGTAACTAAATCCCTTCATATTTAGTCGAAATCGAGATTGGTGACTAAGACCTAGATTGATGTGGTGGTTAACTAATTGGAGCTTTAACATCATTAAGGAAGATCTCCATGCTTTATTTTGCATAACCTAGTGGAAGAGATCTTGAAAAAAAATGAATATGAGTAGGTGAAATTGTGATCTTCTAAAAACTAAAGAAGATTATAATTGTATGCATGAATTGATTACTTGGATTGCTTGCTTGATTGTTGTAGTTTTTAATTGAATTAAAGTTGGGTATAAATCAATAATCTTTGCTTAAAAGTTCCCTTATTGGATTAATCATGAGAATGTGATTCCAAATATTTAATCAAAAATTTAAACAAGATATGGACAAGTCAGTTTTTTTGAATCCAAAGAGAGGGAACACGCTAAGGTGTCCATCTCGAATATATGGACCTATTAATATGATAACTCCATGGTCTCCTGTCATTGCGAAGAACTTCTGACACCATTGGTTGTATTTTTGGAGACGTTCATGTGTAGTCATGACTCTGGAATACAAATTTACAAGGATCTTATTCTACATTTCTCAAAGAGATGTGACGTATGCAAAGTGACCCCAATACTGTTCTCCATATTCTTGAGGTGATATTGGATTTCACATAACGTAATATTTAAAGTCACTCATTGACGATTGGTTTAAATCGACAACATGCTAACTCCATATATGGGGGGATAGGTATTGAAGACCGAATTGGGAATGCAAGTTGGACTTGCAAGGTGGAAAGAGTTCCTGCTTCTCTCATTGTAGTTGCATGTTCTCATATTACTAGGGCTCAATGAAAGTGGAAAAGGAGACCTATATCTCGTAGTGAGGTCGTTTGATTAGCCTCCCTCATACTTTGAAAGTTTACAAGATAAAGGCTTCAAAGTAAAAAATACAAGAGCATCTTGATTTAAAATAATTAATCGCCATAATCAAGATTAAGTAAAAGTACAAATCTTTTTATTTTCATATGAAATCTCTCAACCCCATTGAACAAGTTGCTTGAGGTCAATCAATTGACCGATCTAAACTATTCGGATTGGATCCGAAATTTTGAGCTTGTTCTTGTTGCAGAGCGCATCGAGTATTGATCTTGATCGTGAAGTACTAGGACTATCATATGAAATATGCCAGAGACTTAAACAAGAAGTAGTACGGGGACCATCTATAACCCGATGTTATATTCTTGGTTCCTTATCCAATGTGCTTTAGATGCAACATATGGATATGGGATTCGGCTCAAAGACATCTTGATGGATTTGAAGGAGATGTTTGCAATGCGAACCACATTCAGTAATACAACATCATGAAAAACATGCTTCGTTGTAAGATGCAGGAAGGGACTTCAACCATGAAACATATACTCAAAATGTTTGGGTACCTCTCTGAGCTGGAGACTCTAGGGGCAAAATGATGGGCTTGAATATGCAAACTGATTTCATATTGTTATCTCTCCTTAAGCTTTCAACAGTTTCTTCTTATCATATAAATAAATTGAAACTGATAAGTACTGAGTTGCTTTCTTCATTAAAATCCATTAAGGACATCATGAAGAAAAAGAATCCCTCTAACAGCGCAATGTTTGTACAGGTCAAAGATAAGCGTTGGAGGAAGCATAGATCCCAAAAAGGTCCAGTCCACAAGAAGAAGGGTCAAATTGTTGGCCAATATTCTTAAGGCTTTTACACATCTGACATATAAAAAGATGGATGTTTGCCATCACTACAATAAGTCAGAATAATGGAAACATAACTGTCTAGAATACCTAAGGGCCCTTGAGAAGGGCAAAAGTGTGGCTCCGACATATAACCCATCTACTTTCATCATTGAAACCAACTTGCTCGTAGGACGAGAAGGTAATTGGGTTATTAATTCTGATGCATATGTTCATGTTCACAATTTATTGCATATGTTTCAGAAAATCAGAAGTCTTGATGATGGGGAGATAGTCATCCAGATGTGATCTGTTGCAATGGTCGCCATCGGGGTGTGCTGACCATCGCCTTCAAATAGAAGAGTCCTTATGATTAGAGAGTGTCTCTATGTTCTTGATGTTATAAGGAAATGTTTATCTTTATCCAAAATTAGATGTACATGGATATTCTTTCTTATTATGTAATAAACTTACCATAAATCGTTATGTTAATTTTATAGCAGATGATTCTCTAATAGTATGTGAACTCTATGAAATGAACATGCATGAATGTGTCATCAATGTCAATATCACTATTAATAAAATCCATAAAAGATCAACGGAGGATGGAAATCATTTAACTATGATATGGCATCAAAGATGGGATATATGTCTGTTGATATGATCAATAGACTGGTGAAGGACTGACCTTTAGATTTTCTAGGAGTTCGTGATTTACCAACCTACAAATATTGTATTCGAGGAAAAATGTCCAGCATACCTTCTCTAAGAAAGGTGAAAGATACAAAGGTAGACTTGACCTAATACGTACTGATGTATGCGATCCCTTTAGTATTGCGCTCGTAGTGCACATTTATACTACACGATATTTATTGACGATTGTTCGTGGTATGGTTTTGTCTTCTTTTTACGTCACAAATTTGAAACTTTTGAAAAGTTCAAAGAGTTCATGGTTTTAGTAGAAAACCAAATCAGAAGGAAGATAAAACGAAGTCAATTTGACTAAGGTGGCGATTACCTCTCAGATGGATTCAAAGAATATATTAAGAAGAAAGGAATTATATCCAATCTTACTCCTCCAATTTCTCTTCAATTCAACGGAGTTGTAGAGAGGCACAATAAAACCATGTTGGACATGGTAAGATTAATGATGAGTAAAGCAGATTTACCTCTTAGTTTTAGGATATGCAGTAGAGATTGTGGCTTATGTACTAAATAAGATTCCAACTAAATATGTACCTAAAAACCTTCATGACCTTTGGTATGGTACCGAGTTAAGTGTACGACACTTAAGATTTGGGGTTGTTTGGTCCATGCTAAAAATGTGAACGCAAGAAAGTTAGAGTCTCCCACTAGAGAGTGATACTTCATTGGATAAGTAAAGAATGGTATTGGATACCAACTTTATGATCCTGAGACTCGAAAGGTATTTGTTTCTAAAGATGTCAAATTTTTAGAAGATGAATTCCTTAAAATTCAAAATGAAGTTGAGGAACCGATCAAGTCCAATCAGTGAAGTTCCCACACCATAAACTGAAGAGATAGTTGAAAATAACAAATCCATGCCTTTTAAAAAGAGTTTTAGGGTGGTAAGTGATGAATCTCGGATTCATCACTCTAAATCTCATTTATTAAGCTCAAATCCCTCAAAATCATCAGTACTTCTGCATTTATCCTGCATAATTAGCATTCATGCATGTTTTCATAAGAATTGCATTTTATCCTTAATTTCTGCACAAAATAAGAAGCCAAAAATCCAAGCCAAAAATGACCTGTAAATAGCCTAACTTCCGTGATTTTTAACTCCTTCATGCTAACTCCGAATGGCACAAAACCACCTCCATTGTGTACATATCACTAACAAGAATAAATGAAAAATACAAAAAAATCACTAAACCTGTTAAGTGGACTAAAAACCCAAACCCTAGTTTCAGGACTTCTGGACTCATATCTTCCCCATCCAGTGTCCGTTTTGATCCTACTCACTTTTGAACTAATGTACATTCAATTACCTTCAAAACAAGACAAGTTCAAATGAATCAGAGCTCATATGTGAAAGTTGAGTTTTGGGCCTCTTTTGTACATTGTGTATTTTAGCTGTTTTTGACCCGATATTTTTGTACATATTTTCTTAATTAATAAAAATCCAAAAAACTATATTTAGATGTCTTTATTTATCTTTGATTTTTCTGTATTTTTTTCTGGATTTTTATCTGATCTAAAATGACAAAAAATTAGAAAAACCAAAAATCTATGTATTCTATGTATATGGGATACCCCCAAAAATTCACTTTGTGCATTTGATCGATTTTGGCTTTGGTGTTAAAAGTTATAGATCTCATCGAGATGAGCATTTTTCGTGAAGGAACTTTTTTGATCTGAAGTCGTTTACTATTTATTTTTGATTTTACAAAATCTTTTATCTTCGTTTTTTCTGGTCCTGACACGTGGCAGTCCCTGGGGCCGCCACGTGTCAGCGTGTTTTGGCCCCTTTTTTTATTTGTTTTCTAAAAAAAATTAAATAACCGCATGTGTGTCGCACGTGCCCTCAGGCACGTGCTCCGCACGAGCCGCGCCCTCTCCCCGCCCGTCACCACGTGGCGCCTCCACGGCTGTTCAATCAGCGGCCGATCGAACGGTTGTTGGGCGTCTTCAACCTCCCAACGCCCCCCATTCCTCCGCCTTTCCCCTCGCTTCCGCACCGATCACCAAACCGTCCCACCGCCTTCGCAACGGCCACCCTTTGACCGCGCCGCCAACGGCCAACCGCTTCCTCCGCATCTCTCGCGGCCCTCCATCACCGACCTCTACCACAAGCCCTGTTTAAGAACGCCATAGCACCCCCCGACTTCGGCATCCGTCGACTGCACGTAAGAAAGGACTCGGGGTGACAACCCGAACTCTTTCTTCTCCGGCGAGGTCCGAGGCTTGACGCCTTGTTGCAGGAAGGTCTCCAGCCAGATGCTTCGCTCCGAGTCCTGTCCCCATCGAGCCCCCTTCATCAGGTACACACCTGCTCCGCTCCTCCTCCATCTTCCTCTGCATCGCAACCCCATCTTCCATCACTTCTCTCCCCCTCTATCATCATCCCCATCGACGACCACCGCCACCATCCGCACTTGCACCTCCACTCGCTGCATCTTCTCCAACCATGCCCCCTCTGCTAAGGTCTCCTCCAACTCTGCCTTCGCCACCGACATCATCGACAAGCTCCCCTCCGCCTCCGCGCCTTCGTCTCCAGCCGGGTCTCCACCGCCGCCCCCTAGCCGTGTGTCAGCCCGACGTCAACCACTCTCGAGCCTACGACTTCACCAACCTACGTCGCCGCTCGAATCATCTTCTCCGCCCTCGTCTTCGTCTCCATCGACAACGCTCATCCGCATCGACTCCTCCGTCGCCGTCACCATGCTGCACCGACCGACATCGACGCACCCGAGCTTCTCGCAGAGCTCCATCGTCTTCATCGCCAATCTCCAGAAGCAGCGGCTGCCCGGTCAACGAATGGATCGACGCCTATTTCGCACGCCACTGGAGCCCTCCTTCGCCGACCAGGATCAGGCGTCAAGCCCGAGACCCAGCCACGTGCCGCGTACGTGAGGCAGGGGACGTCAGCGGGCGTCAGCCCTCGGGTCACGTGCTCCGCACGTGATCGCAGGGTAATTTGCAAGAGCCCCCTGGAGGTCTTGGCATTTGCATCAAAGTCCAGATTCAGAGGGCACGTGCCACGCATGTGCCTCTCTAGTAAAATTGCAAGCACCCCCCAGATCTCTCGGTAATTGCATAATAACCCCCCTTGCATTTTTATTCATTTTAGTTATTGCACATCTACCCTATGTTCTCCTTCATTTTTAGACATCTCCAGTACATTATTTTATTATCAAAAAATAGCATGATGTTTCTCATTTAATTCTCTACGTGTTGACATATTGTGGTTATTTTTATGATCATTGGTTAATTAATAATCAATTATTCTATGGAAAATTGCGAATTTTGCCCATTTTATGCTCTTAAATTTGCCACTGACTAACCATTGCTATAAAAATTCCCGAAAATCACCTAGTATAGAGTTAATTGTGCTTGACATTGTGACCAAAAAGATTTGCATTTACATCATAATTTACCCTGTAAAAATCATTTTGCATAATTCAGTATTTGATTTTTATAGATATTAAATCCTACATTTTTCGAGGTTTAGGATTTTTCTGAGATCCATCACCTAGTGATAGATCTTAGATAATTTTATACCTTGAAAATAAGTAGGTTTAATATTTATTATAATTAATTATTGAAAATCATTCTACTTGCATTTAAAAATTCATAAAAAATTCATATTACATCCAAAAATTCCAAAAATAATACAGTTCACTCATTTCATCAAATTTTGCTTCGTGGCCAAGTTTCATATTTTTCGGACATCATTTGAATGTAGTTGACATTTTAGTCCCTAAAATAGGCCGAAATTGCATCTTGCATCCCTTATTTACATTAAAAATTCCAAAAAAGATTGCCTCGAAAACCGTGCACGAATCTTAATAGACATAGTTCTAGGTTATTCCTTTGCCTCCTTGTGACCGACCTTGGAACTTGCCCAAGTAAAATAAACATAAAACCACTCGATTAAAAATTGATTAAATATTTGTGGTTATTTCTTGATCGATTCCGATCGCCGCCTACAAGATCCACAAAACCATATTTTTTACGCACGAACAAATTATTACAACATCTCTTTTAACGCTGCAATTTCTGGACTCGTTAGATTGCATCGTTACCGAGGAGGCAAACGGCTTAGTTTTGTGTTTTGAAATTTCTTATTCGGTTTTCTGCATTCGGGTAGTTTGACCCCCAAATTTTTCATTGTAAATTCTATTTTTATTTCCTGCATTTATTTTCAGCATTTATTTCTTTTATTTTATTTTTGATTATTTCCTGAGTCACTCTCTTACATAAATCTCTCTTATTTTTCTAGCAAGGTACCCGACGTACGTGGAAAGGTTTTTCAAGAAACCGACGCATCTTCACCGACTTCCGAAAAGCTGTAATTAATTTAAGATCGAGTCGAGTCGTGAGAGAGCGTAGAGTCTAGATTTTTTAATTTCTGTAATTTTAGTTCTGTAATTAATTGATCATTTACAGCGGTGTCCTTTTGGACTCCCGCGTGTGTAAAAGACTCTGAACTTTTCTGTGGTGTGTCGTGGCCTGTTTCACTCTCCGATGAGGGTGGGGCCCAACTTGAGTGGCGATTAGAATAGGCCTGCACGTACGGCTCTTAGAGCATTTATATTTTTGATTGTGCTCGTAGGATCTAAGGCCACATTGCACTATTAACTGAGATGCACATAGATCGTTCAATTTAGCCAAAATTTAACTCAATTCTTTCCCGCTAATAGAACTTTCTGCTTAGGTGCGGTTTTTCATCGGCTTGCATTCATTTAGAATAATTTTTCAATTCTGTCTAGCATCCCACATGGAGATTGCGAGGATTTACTATAAGTCTTCTTACTGAGCATTCATCATAGTTTTCCGCGTACATCGGCTTTTCCTGAATTTCTCCCTCTTGTTTTATCACATAACTCTAAAGGAAATCGGGACTGGATGGTAGACATGTATTTATGCTCATTGAATTCTTCAGTGATCACTTAATTAAAATTGTGACTGCTAAATATAGCCGATCTTAAGAACCCATAAAATCAAGAATTCTTGCGGGAGAGCAACCCCGACATTGTTTGATTTTATCTTGCAGCGAGGAGAGAGACACACACTAGGATAGAGCCAAAGTCAGGATTTTCATACTGACTACTGATTCTACCAAAAGCGATTAGCTACTTCTCAGTGAGGATCTACGGGTAGCCAGTAAACGGTCCGGATTTCCTTAGCAGAGTGGGTGGTTTAGAGGACACTGCGTAAGGCTCCATCCTCAAGTAAAGGGTAGCCATTCTACGATCCTTACTTACTCCCATACCGGCTGAAAGTAGGTGCAACTAGTCGTAAGAATTTGGGACAGTCGGTCGGGAAATACAGGTATCTAACAGCTCGTTTATACGGCTTGCAAGACTTGAATTCTCACCAATTAAAACTGACAAGATAATTGGTCGAACTCTCACGGCCTTTACTGAGTGAGTTGGTGAAACAAACCCTTGTATTGTGTTTGGATTGTGCGTAGAAACTAGATAATCAACTAATACCGTACACTTGTGCCTAGATCATGAACCGTAAACCTCTTGCTGATCATTTTGAATCGAGAATGGAAAATTGTGGTAATTCTCGTTCGAACTCCGCAAACCCTTCTCTGACCACCTCAACTTTTCCAATCTTAAAGGTTCGGAGGCACTCTTACTCAGGACCACCTCGGGTTGGTGGACACCCTTCCCGTGAATCCTCCTCTTATGATTCTTTCATCTTCCGGGAAGAAGGTCAAACACATACTCTTGCTTTACCTCCCGATCACATCGAGGAAGACTCTCACCTCGATAATTCTAATTCTGAATCTTTCCATTCTATTGACTCCAATTTCTCCCATTCTGAAGGTGAAGAGAAAAAGAAGAAGAAGATGCCGCCCAAGCAGCCTCCCAGGAAGGAACCAGGAGAGGAACATAATGAAGACCCACTACAGATGATTTTTGCAAGACTGGCTGCATCTGAGCAACAGCAGTAGTTACTGAGGGAACAACTTGAGCAGTTGAATGCTGAGGGAGAACCGCCAATGGAAGCCGCATACAATCCTAGGCAGTACAGAGCGAGGAATTATTTGCAGCCACCTCAGCCAGAGATTAACTATGAACTGAAGCCACACTTCCTGAGTCAACTACCCCAATTCCATGGAAATGCAACTGAAGAGCCATATGAATTCTTGCGAGACTTGGAGCTGATATGTTCTAATCTGAGGCACCCACAAGTCAGTCAGGACTACATTCGTCTCACTGCACTACCTTTCGCCTTGAAAGGGAAGGCAGATTACTGGGTGAAAAACTTAGGAGTGACTGTGACCACTTATGAGAGGTTCAAAAACCTATTTTTGAAGAAATTCTACCCTTTGAGTCGGATGATGAATCTCCATTTCATCGCCTTTATTCTATCATTTTGGCCTTGAAAACCCTAGCTAATGCATGTAAATAGCATCAATTTGTCTATAATAGCATTCATTAATTACTATATTTATTGTATATAAAATAAGGTCTTAATGCCAAAATTATAGAATAAAGAGAAGAAAAGAAAAAAGGAATAAAATATTGAAAATATTTTATGACCCGAACCCCGAGACCAAGGCCAGAATGGAATTGGTCGACAAGGAATAAAGTAGGGGGAGATAAGGGCCAATAACACAATAAATACCTCATTTATTTATTCATTTATCTATGCATTTTGATACCTATTTTGTATTTAGTTATTTATTCATCAAAAAAAGAAATCTTGTACATGAAAGTTGTAGATAATAATGTAAATAAAAATACAAAATTGAGTTTGTACAAAAATGGTACACAATGTACATTCTACACACAGAATAAAAAGCCAGAATCTCAACTTCACAGAACCATATCTTGCAAATAAAAACTCAAAATTACCCAAAATCACCTTTAATTATATATAACTTTTCAAGAGCTATTTAATAAAATTAGTTTCATAATTTTTGGAGTCCATCTGTGAAAGTTAGGTTTTTGGCCCTCATTGTATAGTCTGCCTGATTAAAATATTCACTATTCATTATTTCTATAAATTTATATTTTTAGAATTTTGTAAATAATATATATATTATATGTACACATTGAAATTTAAATAAATCCAAAAGAATGCATAAAATAAAATAAGTCTATAAACTACATAGACCCAAAATACCTATGTCGCCTATGTATGTAAATAAAAGGGGATTACATTCTTTAATAATTTATTCTTTAATATTTTTATACTATTGTAAATTTTATCTATGATTTATTAAAAATACAAATCCAAAATAAAAATCAATAAAATATATCAAATAAATAAAATGAATATAAAATATAAGTAAATTACCTATAAGTATACCTACATAGACATACATCTATTTATTTAAAAATGTAAATAAACTCATAAAAATTAAATAAAATATATTTACACTCACAAAAATAAGTTATAAATTTATAAAATAAGAAAATAAAATAAGAAAATAAAATATACAAAATAAAAATAAAAAAATATTATTACAAAATACATGTAAATACACTTAAAAATACATCACTAAAATAAACCTATAATAAAATACATCAAAAAATTAAATAAAAATCAGAAATAAATACTATATTAATTAATAAACATTTTTTATTTTTTAAGAAATATTAAATAAAGCCGTTTATTATGTTTAAAAATTCGGTCAAAGTAGGGCTGGTGTGGACCAATCAGGATTCGTTGACCGCCCGGTCAACTTCCCTGTCCTCCAGCCGCCCGGTGTCAGAAGTTGTTGCGGCCCGTCTTCTCCGACTTTCCTCTTCTGATCCTTTGACTCCCAGGCGAAGATTCCTTCATGAAAAAGCTCGACCTATGCTTCAACCTTCACGCCAGCTACTTAGATCCATCATATGACCAATCGATTCTTCGTGGCACCCCGGTCAATAAGGGTGCACCACCTTGTGTATAAATAAAACCCTCGACCTCCTCCTCCAGTTTGGTCTCCCTTCAGTCGTCTTCCACCCTTGCTTTGAGTCTCTAGAGAGTCCTCGTGACAGGGGGAGTCTTCTGGACGCTGCAACCGGATGGAGGAGTAGAGGGAAGCACCCACGGCCGCCGCTCGCCGGAGGTCCTGCTCCTTGGTCGACCACCAGGTATAAGAGCTGTCTTTATCTTGTTTTATAGCTTAGATTTCGTTTGTAGTTTTTAATCTTGCAGTTAGATTAGTTATTAGACCAATAGGTGCCCGATTGAGGCCAGATTGAAGTTCACCAGAGTTCAGCTCCGGCGAACCTCTCTACCCTGATCTACACACAACCCGACACTCGCTTCACATCCACTTCATTCCCCTACACGTTCTACGTTTAACCCAAGCATCAGATCAACCAGAGCTTCTCCAACTCTGCAATTCCAGGTCCAACTCTACCGCTTCGCCGGACCTCGCCACCCCACTCATTTCTTATCCTATGAGCTGTAACCCCTGGTCGAGGGAGACCCCCTCGAGCCCCGTGTCTTTTTGGTGCAGGTCAAGAGCCAAATGGAGCTCCATGGAGCTTGAATCAATCACCAGCGAGGTTCCAGGACCCCCCTTGCTTCTCCGAGCTCGCTGGACTGATCTAGGGGGTCCTGGACCTTCTGGAGTGCCTCGGAGGTTGCGGAGCATCCCGCCGGACGTATAGAGCTCATCGCTATCACCATGGAGTGCCTGGAGG
The DNA here is from genome assembly GCA_037367405.1 of Ottelia alismoides. Taxonomy (NCBI): domain Eukaryota; kingdom Viridiplantae; phylum Streptophyta; class Magnoliopsida; order Alismatales; family Hydrocharitaceae; genus Ottelia; species Ottelia alismoides. The sequence goes on from JAZKJV010008269.1 coordinate 12,742, forward strand.
AGGAGGAATCAACGATCGAAGTCAAGGAGGGTGATTGTTCCTCCCTGTTCTTCGTGAGCAGCAGGCGCCGTCGGATGGAGGAGGCAGCCCCAGATCTAATCTGGGCCGTCTATTCAGCAGTTGCCTCGGCCGTTCGATCAAGCGTCAGATGCAATCTCAACCGAGGATCACCGAAGGGGTATCGGGCTTCGAGAGCCCGACACGTGGATAAGTGGTGTGCCCATCGTCGTCCATTTGCGCGCCTTCGGGGGTAATTTACACCGAGCCCCCTCGCACTTTTTGTAGTCAATTTTTTATGCTGTAAATAAATTAGTACGTTGTAAAATAATTGTATATTTTTGCAAGTAGCCCCTGAGAGTTTTTGTATATTGCATTCCAGTCCAAGCGACGTCACCTCACGTGACCAGTTCACGTGAGGCGTGGGGTAAATTGCACTGATACCCTCGGGGGTTTGGTTATTTCGGTTTGGTCCACGAACTTCCAGAGCCAATGTAATATTTTTATGTATTTTGCATCAAGGCCCCCATATTTCTAGAAATTACATTCAGGTCCTTTTAGGCGTGTGCTAGTCACGCGCTGGAGTGGGTAAATTACAGAGAGGCCCTTGCAGGTTCCTTTATTTATATTTGGTCCATTAATTTCTATATTCAGTATTATATTTTGTGTGAAAATTGCAACTTGGCTCCTGGATGTTTACGTAATTGCTTTTATACCCCTGCTAGGCCTTGTATTTTTGTATGCTTTGTCTATTTATTCCATATGTTTATAAAGCCCCAAAAATTCCTCAAAAATTAATTTAAGCTCTTGTTTAGTTGTGCATTCACGCCATATTTTTGCATTGCATTTTGTTGTATTTTAATATTTATTAAAAATCAAAAACATGCATTTTAGCTACTGTCTATTTGAGAAAATACTAAAAAAATATTAAAACACCTTGAAAAATCTCAAAAAAAAATAACTACTGTCTATTTTATTGTATCCTAGTGTCAGTCCAAAAATCACTAAAAAAATCAAAACCAAAACCTTAAAATTAGAAAATACCTAAAAACTTCAAAAATCTATAAAATAGTAGAAAAATAGAAAAAATAGAAACTCAAGTTCTATAGGTTCCCTATTTTATTATCTTTATTTTAAAATTAATTTGAAAAAATTTTGATACTGTTTGGTATTTTTCATTCCCATTTTAATTTCGATCAGTAATTAATTCACTGTTTTCCTTTATTTTGCTATTTAAAAATGCCAAAAATATTTGGAAAAATACCCAAAAATCTCAAAAACAGTAAAAAATTATAAAAAGAATAAAAATAATTTATTTCCTAATTTTTGACTATTTTTACTTATTTCTATAAATATTTTATCATTCGTTTTCTTATATTATCTATATATTCTATCCTATTTATAAGAACAAAAAATATATAGATAATATAAAAAGAAAATATAAAATCAGAAAATTAAAAAAAATCAAAATACAAAATTAAAAATTAAAAAATAATAATATAATAATATTAATTACCCACAAAATTAGGATTCATTCGAGGATGACTTGGATGTGCATGAACACCATAGGCTACCCAATTTTTATTGCTCTCTGTGGTTCGACCTCTACATGCTTATACACTATGCATTTTATGGTAGAGTTAATAAATGTTAATTCACGATTTGGGACTTATTTGATTTATTCTTTGTTATGGGTTAATTTCTGATCAACCAGTGTTTTGTGAGCGGTCGCCTCAGTGACACTACCGTCCCCGCCTTGTGTGCGGGGCGTATTTTGACCCTCGCCAAAATGCTCGTTATCAGATGGCGTCGTTGCCGGGGAGCAATGAGCGTAGCCTATTACATTTTGTCATTCTTGTTTGAAAATTCATTAATTTATTTATCATTGATTTTGTGAGCAGCTATTTCTTTGCAATTGATCACCATACATGATTCATTTATCTATTGTGATTAATTACTTCCTGCTTTATTTCAGTGATTGAGCTTATACTAATTCTATCTCTTTGTGACTTTGTTGTGAGGGCCCGCCGCGTGAGAATGGTTTCTTAGGAAGCCAAGGCAGCCGAGCTTGGAGGAGGTTGGTCTTCACTTCATGACCAGCTGGAGAGAGAGCACCAAGGATGCAAGGGGATGAAAATTAGATAGGCCTTGAGCAATTAGGACCATTTTTGTAATTTATGGTGAGAGAGAGACAATTTTGGCATGTAATATAACTTGGACTCTACTCTTCACAACGAGGTCCAGTGCCCGGGTGTTTGTTCACCTGGGGGCCTCGTCGCGGATTTCTCGTGTTTTTCCCGCTTTATTTTCTTTGTTTCCCGTTGTTTTGAGTTTTCCACCTTTATTTTATTTTTTTGTGCTAGACATAGGCTTGCTTGATCGAGTAGACTAGGTCCAAACACCATAATAATCTTGCATGCACCTATAGTACGATTTTGGACTTAGATCAAACTCTAAACAGTCGCCTCATCACCTTCGAGCCAACATGCCGCAAGCTCTCCCTGCCAAGCGCTTCTCCTGAACTCGATGTGTCGAGAGGAGGAGGGGTGATCTTAGACCGGACTCCTGGATTGAAGGGCGGTGACCGACTTGTGGTTCTTCACGCTAATAGCAGCTAATGTTTAGGACGATTTTGTCGCTTGCATACCGCCATGTAGATAAGTTTAAAAATTCTGTTTTGCATACCGCATGGAGAGAGCTGGGATGCACTTCAAGTCTTCTAACTCAGCATGCATCATTCGGTTCAATGGTGAGATTTCCATCATGGAACCACTTACACGGCTTTTCCGCTATCTCCCTCTGATTTTGAGCACCTAGGAATTAAATGAAAATCTACAGAAACGATAGGCGCTGGTATGAAAATAGACTTAAAAAAGTGAAAACCCAAAAACTAAAACAAAGGGACCGATAAATAAACTTTGACCTTAATTAAAATCTATAATGGACTATCATTGTACTGGGTACATAAAGCCCTCATTGTTTTCAGGTACCTTCGGAGGGGGACCAAAACCCTACTCCCATGAGCGAGGCACGTCTCATAAGGAATAGAGCCAAAATCCCAGTCTGCAACTGCCTTGTGTAACGTCTGGATTTCTGAAGTAATGGCGCTTCTATCGTAAGTGACCGCGTAGGGCCTTGTCAGCGATGGTGTTCCCGCCTTGTGTGAAACATCGACATGGTATGAAGTACTGAGCATAGGCCACGCCTTCATGGGGGTGTCTGTCTCATCGGTTTGCGTCCGAGTAGGTTCTTACACGCTCACGGGTGATTCCGTTGCGAGCAAAAACCGAAGTATTGGTTTCGCCTATCGGCTTTCTCTCTCTATTTCTTTGGCTGAGTAGGGATCCAGGAAGGGTTACAAGGACCTCAAAAAGTACAGACTACAGGTTACAAAGGAGGAGGACAAGTACGGGATTCTTTTCCGGCAGTACTCTCTCTCCCATAGGGTTAGCGTGCTAAGGAATTATTAAAATATTTGCCTAAAAGAACAACTCTAAAATCGAAAAGATAATAAACAGCCGAACCTTCACGGCTTCACATGGCGTGAGTTGGTGAACCCAATTTTATATTGTGTTTGCATGGATCTAGATTAAGGTTCAAAGATCGAGTCCCGCGCCTTTGCGCAAATTTTGTTGTGTCATTCTCCTTTGACCCCCTGCTCAACCGAGCCTTTCTACTGTTTTGCACTACTTTTCATTCCTCGTTGACCATCGTATCCTTCTTCCAACATCCAATCCTCCTTTGTGCTTCGTGAAGTTGATCCATGGATGGTTTCCGTTGGGACCCCACCGACACCCACATCGATTCCATAGACTCAACTCCGCCAATAAATTCGAGGCGATTCCCGAGAACCCGATCTGGACTTTGCAGATCGATCTCCATACTCCTCGTCTTCTACCTTTCTTGAGACCACCCAATAAGCCAGGATCACCTTTGTCCCATGATCGCCGTTGTGAATGGAAGTCGATTGCAGTCCACATCTCTTTCCGTTCAAAACATGCTGGGGTTGGCCTTAACTCCAGATTTATCATGACAGCTGAACAATATTGCAAGTGGTCTGATCAGGACTCTCTCATCCTGCAGATAGAAGACAAAACAAGCCCTGGAGTCTACTCCGGAATTCATCTCGTCAGATTCAGACCCTGACATGGCTCCTCAAGGAAAGGGCAAGGGTCAGCAGCCACCCCAACCAAAAGGACAGTTGCCAGATCAAAATCAGGTTAATGCACAACTGTTGGCATCTATCCAGGCTATCCAACAACAGCTGACAGAGCAAGCCCTGGCACAGACAGCTTTTCAGGATATGTTGAATGACGTGATGAATAGAGCTGAGGGAGGAGGAGGCAGAAGAGGAGGGGGAGGCGGAGGTGGAGGTAGTGGTCCACATGATGATGAAGAACCAGAACTACCGCCACCCAAACCTACACTGAAGGAGACGTATAATCTTGGAGGCAGCCAGATGACCGAGTGGATCCTCATTCCACCGGTGCACGCTCACTTCGAGCTGAAACCCCAGTTCCTTTCTCTTCTTCCAGCATTCCATGGAAACACCAGTGAAGAATCGTACATCCACCTGCAGCAGCTCTCACGCATTTGCCGCACTACTCACTATCCCAATGTCCCTTTGGACATTGTCAAGATGATGGCATTCCCCTTCAGCTTACAAGACAAGGCCCTCTACTGGGTCAACCATCTGGGGAAGGTTGTGACGACCTGGGAGGAACTGAAGTCAGCTTTCCTGCATAAGTTTTACCCTCTTGGCCGGCTCAACCAGATGTGTGCCCGAATCAGCAACTTCTCCCAAGGAGCCCACGAGTCCGTACATGAAGCATGGGAGAGATTCACCGATCTACAGGAGAAGTGCCCCCACCATGAAATCCCGAAGACCAGTTTGGTCCAACACTTCTTTGGGGGCCTGAACGTCGAGAGCCAAAGGCTCGTTGACGCAGCATGTGGGGGTTAGAACTTCAACAAGGATGAAGATGTGGTCTAGCAGATATTTGAAGAAATGGCCGAAGGAGAGGCCGCCCTCTCTTCATCAAAAGCACATCAGAAGCAGCCCTAGATCCTCCAGAAACAAGTACACATGGCAGCATCCCGCGAGGCGGAGAGATGAGAGCTCCAACCTCAGTATCATCGGGGGCCATCTCTTGAAAGTTGATATCATTGAAAGGCGATCATAGGATCTTGAAAAACTTGCTGTAATCGAAAAGAGGACCCAAAATTTAGACAAGCTTGATCAGATCACCAAGCAACTTGAACTGTTGGTGGGCACCATCAACTCTGTTCAGTGGGCAACACCATCAGACGCTCCAGCTGAGAGGAAGGACAAGCAACCACCACTGCATCAGCCTCAGCCGAGCCAGTAGCCACCGGCAGTCCAGCACGTGTACTACGTGCAGGCGCCCGACCAGGGCCAGCCACAACAGCAGATGGTTGTGTATAACCAGAGTTTGTATTAGGATCAGATCCAGTCTTCCCACCACCACCCCTGATTCAGGAAGTGAACGTGGTATGGAGTAATGAAGTACAACCGACCCGTCCTATGGGACAATCTCAGGGTCAGCTACCAGCCAATCAGTAATACCACCAGCCTCAGGGTGGTCCTTTTGGGCAATCCTCACAGCCGCCGCAACAGTATCATCAACCTCCCTCGTATGCACACCAATGGAGACAGAATCAGCTATATGAGCAGCCGCAATACCGCCACCCACAGTCTTTCCATCAGTATGCGGCTGCTCCACCTCAGCAGTACCAGCAGTATCCTCCTCCCTCTTATCATTAACTTCAACTTCCTGCACCACCCCAACACCACCAGCAACAACCTCAGCATCCACCCATGCAACAACACCGTGGTCTGCACGCTGAATCCAATGAGGTACCTCCTGTGAACCCAACCATGGATTGTCTAGCCCAACTTGTCAAAGGGATGGCAGATATGACCTAGAGGCTTGACGACCTGACCGCCACAAAGACCACTATTCCAGCTCAGGTCGAATCCAACCCCAATAACTTTAAGAAGAAGGAGCAGGTAGAATGTGATGTCATGTCTGTGTCTGTAGAGTCAGAAAATAATATTACTGTTTATTCTAATGCTGTCACTCTCAGGAGCGGTAGGGCCTTGCCTCCGCCTGCTATCAAGAATGGGGTGAATAAAGAAACATGTGGATCGCCATCTTCTGCATCAGCCGTGTCAGCTACAGGGGCGGGTGAGGAGGAAGAAGAAGGAGAAGCCATTCCAGACGTCGTGCAGTACCCGCATCCCCAGCCAAAAATACAAAAAATCAGCAAAATCAAAAACAACAAAAAGAATCTTGCAGTCGAAGCAAAGCCGCGCCAGCCTCGGAGGAGCCGCCAGCAGCAGCCGATCCATCACCAGCCAACGGAGCAGACGCTCTACTTTTTGCCCGCCCATCCGCACCAGCATATCAGGATTCAGTTTGTACTCCTTTTCGTAGTCCGGATGTACAACAATATGTGGGCGATAATTCTGATGTAAACAAGAACTCTATTTTGCTTTCCAATGATGTAAATATTCCTTTCCCTAATGCAATTGAAAAATCCAAAAAAAATGCAAAAAGAAAAAGTGCGCTATCTGATCCAGGAGTTGTGGAAATAATTGACAACTTAACTGTTGAGATTCCTTTACTGAAGGTCGTGGAGTACATGCCAGCTGTGAAGAAAGGTCTGAAAGAGGTATGTACCAGCAAGCATCGCCCATCAAGAAAGAACAGACGCCAGCAAGTTGAGAAGCATGTCCTCACCTTGACCACGGTAGCAGCCATCAGTAACCTCCCACAGAAAAAGCAGGACAATGGAGCACCTCTAATCAGTTGTGAAATTTTTGATCAGGTCTTTGAGCGCACTCTCCTTGACAATGGATTCTCCATCTACCTTTTTCCAGCATCAATAACGCAAGAATTTGGATTGGGTCCGCTCAAGCAGACACGAATGATCCTTCAGTTCACTGATAGATCCATCAAGCGACCCAGAGGTTTGTTGGAAGACGTTGTAGTGAAGGTGCGGGAGATGCAATTCCCTATTGATTTTGTAGTTCTTGATATGGACTCACTTGTACCCTTACTCCAGACCCCTATCATCCTTGGCCGACCATTCTTACGAACATCAGGTGCCGTGGTTGATTACGGGTCCGGCAAAATCACTTTCATCTCAAATGACAAGCAGATCACTATAGATATAATCAAAGAGCCGAACGCCACAACTGATGAGAGCTATGTCGTATCAGAAGAAGACTGTGACTTTATTGCTGAAATCAGAGACTCATTGTTGTCATTGAATGATTCATGGACCCAAGAAATCCTCACTCTTGAGGAGGACTTGGAAAACACAGTTGACCTATGCTCCGATGATTCGTGGGAGACCGATTCTCTGATGCTGGAACAATTAGGTGACCTCAAGAATTCACTCCAAACCGAACACAATGAGCCTAGTACAGAACCGTTCGGCACCTCACCAGGATCTCAACAGAATGCTGAGGATGGTAGCTCCATCGAAAAAGTACATCCTACCACCAGTATAGTGTCTGAAGTGACCAACAAGTTGGACAATGTCAAAATCGGAACTCAAGCCACTTCCTGCAAGCCTGAAGTATGCCTTCCTTGCGGGTGAAGAACACATGTATCCGGTCATCATCAGCAGCAGGCTGAATCAAGATCAGGAATCTCACCTCCTCGAGATTCTAGAAAAGAACCGCAAGGCACTTGGTTGGTGCATATCAGATCTCCGAGGGATAAATCCAGCTTTGTGATCACACCACATCTATCTGGAAGAAGATGCCAAGTTGTCCCGTGAATTCCAAAGAAGGCTGAATCCAAACCTCCGGGACTTTATCATGAAAGAAATAACGAAATGGTGCGACACAAGCTTCATTTATCCCATCTCCGATTCAAAATGGGTAAGCCCACTGCATGTAGTTCCAAAGAAAACCAGGCTTATCGTGGTTACCAATGACAAAGGAGAGGAAATATCCACTCGGGTACCAACATCCTGGCGGGTGTGTGTTGACTACCGCTGTCTTAATGCAGCAACTAAGAAGGACCACTTCCCCTTGCCATTCATTGATCAAGTTCTGGAAAGACTAGCCGCCAAGGAGTTCTTCTGCTTTTTGGATGGGTATTCTGGGTACAACCAGGTGGCACTCTCCCCTGAAGATCAAGAGAAGACTACCTTCACTTGCCTGTTCGGCACCTATGCCTTCAAGAGAATGCCCTTTGGATTATGTAATGCACCTGCAACATTCCAAAGATGCATGATAGCAGTTTTCGCAGAGATGGTAGGCAGTTTTCTCGAGGTGTTCATGGACGATTTTTCTGTCTATGGTGATAGTTTTGATTCTTGTCTTGAGCACCTAGACAGAGTGCTTCAGAAATGTCGTGAAGTCAATCTAGTGCTTTCATGGGAAAAGAGCCACTTCATGGTCACCGAAGGCATTGTGTTGGGTCATGTCGTTTCCAAACGTGGCATGGAAGTCGACCCGGCAAAGGTGGATGTTATTGCCAATCTAGAGCCACCTCAGTTAGTAAAGAATGTAAGGTCATTCCTGGGGCATGTGGGATTTTACAGACGATTCATCAAGGACTTTAGCCGCATCGCCCGACCTTTCAGAATTGTCCACTAACGCACAACCATTCATCGTCAACGGTCAACTCCTGAAGCCTTACCTCGAACCAGATACATTCTTGGCAGTTAACGACTCCATTCAGCTCGCGCATCATGATGACATATCCACAACAGTGACCGCATCAGAAGATTCAGACACTGCGCCACAAAAACTGTTTATATGATTTTCTTCTTTTCTTCTTTTCTTCTTTTTCTCTTCTACCTTCGTTTTTGTATCAAAAGGTGTTGTCCCTTTTTGTCAGTCTTCTATACTTATGACGCACTTTGTCCTAAGTATAGGGGGGTGTGCACCCCGAGTTTCTTCTATTCTTTTCGATCCTCTCCATTGTCTCCTCTTCCTGTCTATACTTAGGAGTATTCTATCCTAAGTATAGGGGGAGACAATCTGAGTACGATATGTTCATTCCCACCCTTGACCCTCCCTGCTTTGTGTACAGTCTGCTATACTTACGATTATTTGATCCTAAGTATAGGGGGGACGGTCAACTTCTCATTCATTCATTTCTTATTTATGTATTCTTTAGACTTGTCTATACTCAGTATGAGTTATGTCTTTTCTTTTCTCTTCGATCTAGGAGGACATAGCTCAAGCCAAGTATAGGGGGTCGTATATACCATGTATATACTATAACCATAACTCATACTGAAAATAAAATACCACCTCAAGTTAAAAAGTAATATAAAAAGTAGTTTTATAATAAGGAAAGATGATTGTGAGCTCCTCAGACTCGTTCTATCTATACTGATTAATAAGTCAGGAAAAGCGCTTTGTGCAAAATGTTTCTCTTTGAAAAATCTTGTGAAAATTGCTTGAAAAATAGTGTGTACAAGCATTCAACTTTTGTAAATAGTTTTGTTTGTAACAAAAATGTGTGAAAATGGTTTGCAAATGGTTGGAAAAAACTGGTTGTAAAATTATTTTGAAAAATCTATCTATTCTGTGTGAAAAACTTTTGCAAAAATCATTTTCAAATGCATGTACATGTCTGTAAAATTATTTTGGACCATAGTTTTCAAGAATCTTTTGAAAATGATTCTCGAATAAGTCTGAGGAGTCTGCACAAGAATCTCTCATGCAAAAACAAGTAATAATTCCAAATAAAACTGAGCCTAAGCCATGGTGTACATAAAATAAAGTTTTTCTTTGTATATACTGATTAATAAATCAGGTTAAATACCCTTACAGTATGATTTGAAAAATAGTGTGAACTGTTTGGAAAACTAGCTATGAAATGTTTTCAACCTGTGTAAAATTGCTTTGTTTGAAAAACTTTCTTCTTTGTGTGATACAAATGATTTGAAAACCTATGTGCAAATGTTTTGAAAAATGTTTGTAAAAAACTATTGTGGAAAATGAATACATATAGTGTGACAAATCTTTGCAAAAGAGTTTTCAAAGGTGTGTAAATGCTTGTAAAAATTATCGTGTACTATAGTTTGCAACATAATTTTCAAATAAATCTGAGGGATAAAAGTATCATTACAAATACATGTAAATCATAAATAAACTACATAAAATTCTTTCTTTAAGATACCCTGAATAAATTACTTGACTAAAACCTGTAAAAAAATCCTTAAATCTTGTAAAATAAAGCGCCACGCCCGTGTAAATAATTGTATACACTCTTTGTATGTGTAACGTTTTGAAAAAAAATTCTTTGTGTGAAAAGATTCTTTGATTTTTAAAATTCTTTGTGAAAAATTGCATCATTCATTGTGCATAGCATGAGCATACCATTCATATTCTTTTTGAGTGAGCTTGATGACTGAACTAGTCCAATAAAGTCTAAAATTGGAGCTTGGTTAGACCTTACTGCACCTAACTGCACTGGAACCTTATGGGAACTAGGCTTAAGGCACTTCAGGTCTAGTCAGACTTAATTTTTGAGAAATCAGGAATAGGTTCAAGTCACCTCAACTAACTAACTAGAACTTTTCGAGACACATGCATGACTCTGGTCGACCGTGACCTAACTTGGACACTTGCACCTTTCACTTGGCTCAACTCAGTTGGAGTGGTGAGGGGGTTGGATTTGCCAGTCTGAGACGCACACGGGTGGAAACATTCGTCCTCGTCTAGGGAGGGAAGTGCACCCCAACCTGGTCCAGCAGCCATGAGGTCTAACGACAGGAGAGTGTGGGTTGCGATAATGCTTCAAAAGAGGGATAGTCTGCTGGCTCAAGAGGAAAAACTCCTTATGTAAATGCTGTTGTGAATAGTATTTCAAAAAAATGGTCAGGCCTGTACAAAAATAAAGTGCCTGCAAAGTATGTACATATGTTGTAAAGCCAATAAGCAAGCTTGAGTTCCAAAGTCAAATATGTGAGCCTGCAGCTGGATGACTTGACTACACTGATCTTGCATCCTAGGGTAGGTAGCTACACTGGCTACCGTCCATTCTTCTCTTCACCCCCTCCTCTTGAGATGGTTGCCACTTGAACTTAGAAGGGAATACCCCGCTCCTCGAGGATGGAGTTGTTGGATTGGAGAATCATTGAGTTGTCATTCTGAAGAAGTCAGTTCCTTTTTCATTTCAGTTGGGGAGAGCCACAACCACTTACACTGTAGTCATAAGGGTTTGCGTATGATGTAGGCTAGTTCTGACCAGGCTATTGAGGTTGGTTGAACCGAGCTCTGTGACTCTCGAAGGCTGTTGTGTTTAAAGCTGGTTCCCGACAAGGTTCTACACACATCCACACCCAAGGTCTGACAGAAGCTCCAAATTCTGATTTTGTAAGGACATATATTGCACTGAAAGCAACCCTATTCACTCTATCCTTTTTCAATTTTCTTTTTCTTTTCTTCTAATTTTTTATTCTTTTTGTACTTATTGCATAAGTATTTGCTAGGGACTAGCAAAGGCAAGTATAGGGGGGTGATGAATATCCATTTCATCACCTTTATTCTATCATTTTGGCCTTGAAAACCCTAGTTAATGCATGTAAATAGCATCAATTTGTCTATAATAGCATTCATTAATTACTATATTTATTGTATATAAAATAAGGTCTTAATGCCAAAATTATATAATAAAGAGAAGAAAAGAAAAAATGAATAAAATATTGAAAATATTTTATGACCAGAACCCCGAGACCAAGGTCAGAATAGAATTGGTCGACAAGGAATAAAGTAGGGGGAGATAAGGGCCAATAACACAATAAATACCTCATTTATTTATTCATTCATCTATGCATTTTGATACCTATTTTGTATTTAGTTATTTATTCATCAAATAAAGAAACCTTGTACATGAAAGTTGTATATAATAATGTAAATAAAAATACAAAATTGAGTTTGTACAAAAATGATACACAGTGTACATTCTACACACAGAATAGAAAGCCAGAATCTCAACTTCACAGACCCATATCTTGCAGATAAAAACTCAAAATTACCCAAAATCACTTTAATTATATATAACTTTTCAAGAGCTATTTAATAAAATTATTTTCATAATTTTTGGAGTTCATCTGTGAAAGTTAGGTTTTTGGCCCTCATTGTACAGTCTGCCTGATTAAAATATTCATTATTCATTATTTCTATAAATTTATATTTTTAGAATTTTGTAAATAATATTTATATATATATTACATGTACACACTGAAATTAAAATAAAACCAAAAGAATGCATAAAATAAAATAAGTCTATAAACTACATAGACCCAAAATACCTATGTCACCTATGTATGTAAATAAAAGGGGATTACATTATTTAATTATTTTATTCTTAAATATTTTTATACTATTGTAAATATTATCTATAATTTATTAAAAATACAAATCCAAAATAAAAATCAATAAAATATATTAAATAAATAAAATGAACATAAAATATAGGTAAATTACCTATAAGTATACCTACATAGACATACATCTATTTATTTAAAAATGTAAATAAACTCATAAAAATTAAATAAAAATATATTTAAACTCACAAAAATAAGTTATAAATTATAAAATAAGAAAATAAAATAAGAAAATAAAATATACAAAATAAAAAAAATTATTATTACAAAATACATGTAAATACACTTAAAAATACATCACTAAAATAAACCTATAATAAAATACATCAAAAAATTAAATAAAAATCAGAAAAAATACTATATTAATTAATAAATATTTTTTATTTTTTAAGTAAAATTAAATAAAGTTGTTTATTATGTTTAAAAATTCGGTCAAAGTAGGGTTGATGTGGACCAATCAGGATTCGTTGACCGCCCGGTCAACTTCCCTGTCCTCCAGCCGCCTAGTGTCAGAAGTTGTTGCGGCCCATCTTCTCCGACATTCCTCTTCTGATCCTTTGACTCCCAGGCGAAGATTCCTTCATGAAAAAGCTCGACCTATGCTTCAACCTTCACGCCAGCTACTTAGATCCATCATATGACCAATCGATTCTTCGTGGCACCCCGGTCAATAAGGGTGCACCACCTTGTGTATAAATAAAACCCTCGACCTCCTCCTCCAGTTTGGTCTCCCTTCGGTCGTCTTCCACCCTTGCTTTGAGTCTCCAGAGAGTCCTTGTGACAGGGGGAGTCTTCTGGACGCTGCAGCCGGTCGGAGGAGTAGAGGGAAGCACCCACGGCCGCCGCTCGCCGGAGGTTCTTCTCCCTGGTCGACCACCAGGTATAAGAGCTGTCTTTATCTTATTTTATATCTTAGATTTCATTTGTAGTTTTTAATCTTGCAGTTAGATTAGTTATTAGACCAATAGGTGCACGATTGAGGCCAGATTGAAGTTCGCCGGAGTTCAGCTCCAGCGAACCTCTCTACCCTGATCTACGCACAACCCGACACTCGCTTCACCTCCACTGCATTCCCCTACACGTTCTACGTTTAACCCAAGCATTAGATCAACCAGAGCTTCTCCAGCTCTGCAATTCAAGGTCCAACTCCGCCGCTTCACCGGACCTCGCCACCCCCACTCATTTCTTATCCTTTGAGCTGTAACCCCTGGTCGAGGGAGACCCCCTCAAGCCCCGTGTCTTTTTGGTGCAGGTCGAGAGCCAAATGGAGCTCCATGGAGCTCGAATCGATCACCTGCGAGGTTCCAGGACCCCCCTTGCTTCTCCGAGATCGTTGGACCGATCTAGGTAGTCCTGGACCTTCTGGAGTGCCTCGGAGATTGTGGAGCATCCTGACGGACGTATAGAGCTCATCGCTATCACCATGGAGTGCCCGGAGGAGGAGGAATCGACGATCGAAGTCAGGGAGGGTGACTGTTCCTCCTTGTTCTTCGTGAGCAGCAGCCGCCGTCGGATGGAGGAGGTGGCCCCAGATCTAATCTGGGTCGTCAACTCAGCAGTCGCCTCGGCCGTTCGATCAAGCGTCAGATGCAATCTCAATCGAGGATCGCCGAAGGGGTATCGGGCTTCGAGAGCCCGACACGTGGATAAGTGGCGCGCCCATCGCCGTCCATTTGCATGCCTTAGGGGGTAATTTACAATGAGACCCGTCGCACTTTTTGTAGTCAATTTTTAATGCTGTAAATAAATAATTACGTTGTAAAATAATTGTACATTTTTGCAAGTAGCCCCTGGGAGTTTTTGTATATTGCATTCCAGTCCAAGCCACGTCACCTCACGTGACCAGTTCACGTGAGGCGCGGGGTAAATTACACTGATACCCTCGGGGGTTTGGTTATTTCGGTTTGGTCCACGAACTTCTAGAGCCAGTGTATTATTTTTGTGTATTTTGCATCAAGGCTCCCATATTTCTGGAAATTACATTCAGGTCCTTCCCAGGTGCGTGCTAGTCACGCGCTGGGGTGGGTAAATTACAGAGAGGCCCTTGAGGTTTCCTTTATTTTTATTTGGTCCATTAATTTCTATATTCAGTATTATATTTTGTGTGAAAATTGTAACTTGGCCCCTGGATGTTTACGTAATTGCTTTTATACCCCTACCAGGCCTTGTATTTTTGTATGCTTTGTCTATTAATTCCATGCGTTTGTAAAACCCCAAAAATTCCTCAAAAATTAATTTAAGCTCATGTTTAGTTGTGCATTCACGCCATATTTTTGCATTGCATTTTTGTTGCATTTTAATATTTATTAAAAATCAAAAACATGCATTTTAGCTACTATCTATTTGAGAAAATACTAAAAAATATTAAAACAACTTGAAAAATCTCAAAAAAAAAAAATCTACTGTCTATTTTATTGTATCCTAGTGTCAGTACAAAAATCACTAAAAAATTCAAAACCAAAACCTTAAAAATTAGAAAATACCTAAAAACTTCAAAAAATCTATAAAATAGTAGAAAAATCAAAAAAAATAGAAACTCAAGTTCTGTAGGTTCCCTTTTTTATTATCTTTATTTTAAAATAATTTGGGAAAATTTTGATATTGTTTGGTATTTTTCATTCCCATTTTAATTTCGGCCAGTAATTAATTCATTGTTTTCCTTTATTTTTCCATCTAAAAATGCCAAAAAATATTTGGAAAAATACCTAAAAATCACAAAAGTAGTAAAAAATTATAAAAAGAATAAAAATATTTTATTTCCTAATTTTTGACTATTTTTACTTATTTCTATAAATATTTTATCACCCTTTTTCTTATATTATTTATATATTCTATTCTATTTATAAGAACAAAAAATATATATATATAATATAAAAAGAAAATATAAAATCAGAAAATAAAAAAATAAAAATACAAAATTAAAAATTAAAAAAAAAATAATATAATAATAATATTAATTACCCACAAAATTAGGATTCATTCGAGGATGACTTGGATGTGCATGAACACCATAGGCTACCCAATTTTTATTGCTCTCTGTGGTTCGACCTCTACATGCTTATACACTATGCATTTTATGGTAGAGTTAATAAATGTTAATTTACGATTTTGGGACTTATTTGGTTTATTCTTTGTTGTGGGTTAATTTATGATCAACCAGTGTTTTGTGAGCAGTCGCCTCAACGACACTACCATCCCCGCCTTGTGTGCGGGGCGTATTTTGACCCTTGCCAAAATGCTCGTTATCATCGGACCAACCAAATGAGGACCCGCATCACCAGTTTCTCTCAGATGCCTATTGAACCACTCTGTGAGGCTTGGGATAGGTTTAAAGACCTGCTACAAAAATGTCCATGCCATAACCTGGATAACAACATCCTAGTTCAGTCACTCTACTCTGGCCTCAACTATGAGACTCAAGGGTTAGTTAGCGCTGCCTGCGGAGGGAATTACACATCACGTGGAGCTGAGATCGTCTGGAAGGTACTAGAGCATATGGCAGAGACAAGCCGTTCATAGATTTCTAGTAGAGCATACACTGATTCCTTGAACACCTTTCAAGCCAAAGGAGGAAAGCAAACTGTCGCAGAGATAGCAGAGGATTTGATTCCAAACATGAACATCATCGCCGATAAATTGACAGTAGTGGATCAAATTCATAAGAGAATGAACGACATCGACAGCAGGATTTCCCAATTCCCAAAGCAGATGGAGGAGCTCACTGAGAAGGTGTCCAAGATGGGGATGTCTACTGCACCTACTGTCCCGATCTATCATGTGCATCATGTCCAGGAGCAGCCAGGAGCAGAACAACAACAACCATGGGCTCAAGACCAATCCTATGCCCAACCTTCCCAGCAGTCACCCCCACCGGCCGAGACAGTCAAAGAAGCCCCGCCTCTGACATTTGAAGTAAATGGCATTTGGTATACACAGGACACTACCAGACAGGGTGATATGGGGAATCATCAGCCTTATCAACATCCACCCACTTTCTGTAATGCCACATTTCCTCCACAGAACACTCAAAACACTACATCTTTCTAGCATCCGAAGCAGCAGTAACAACCCTACAATCGCCGGAACCAATCTCAACAATACCGTCAGCAATATCAAGCTCCTAGACAATCATCTCAATCGTCCAATCCTCCAGAAGAACCGACCGATATCCAGAGGCAAATGCTTGAAGAGATTCGCAACTTCTGAAATGAGCTGCACGATCTACGGGTTGATGTCAATCGCTTATCCCGTTGGAAGGATGAGCAGACAGCCCCAGCCACAACCATTCTCGCCCAAGTTCAAGCTAACCTCAATAGCTTGAACAAATTTCAATCATCTCAACACAATGGCCAGGTATACTATTCAGATTTTTCCATATCTGAACATGAGATCCTTTCGTCTGACAATATCAATGCCATGCCACTCAGGAGTGGAAGGATCGTGGTCGTACCTGACCGGGCAAGGGAATCGGACCATGAAGACTTGAAAGATCAACCAGAGGATGTTTCCGAGGAAGAAGAAGAAGGACGCCTGAAGATCCCAGTGCGAGATAAAGGGAAAGCATCTATGGAGTCTGCAGAGGACCTTGAACCTCTAGTTGCTGCAAAAATACCTTTGTCACCTTTTCAACAACCTTATTTTGATTATTATCAAAAATCTTATGATTGTAATAAGAACTCCAAGTCTAATAAAGATGCCCTTATTTATGATTCTGGCTCTCTATCTCCTGTCTCAAATGCTTCTATCCCTTTTCCCCATGCTCTTAAGAAAGGAAAACAAAAGAAAAACATTCTAGATGACCCAGAAATGGAACGATTCTACCAGCAAAATATCACAATCAAAGTACCCTTTGATCAGTATGTGGCCACTAATCCAGCATTTCAGAAGTACTTGAAGGTGAAATGCACTCCCACCAGGACTCGTACAAAGAAAACAAGCTAATTTATGGAAACTCATATCTTGACAGTTGCCACTACCAAATATATCAAAAATCATCATTTGCCAAGAAAGAAAAGGGATCTGGGTGCCCATTATGTGGAGAGTCGCATTGGCACCATTGCGTTCGCACGCACACTTCTCGACAATGGTTCTTCTATAAATCTCCTGCCCTTAACCTTATATTATAGATTGGAGTTAGTCCCTCTCAAGAAATCAATATCTTTACTCCAATTTGCTGATAAATCCACTAAAAAACCTAAGAGAGAAGTAAAAAAATGTTATCATTATGATCGAGGGTACGGAATACAAAGTGGACTTCACTGTCCTTGATATGGAGACCCCGAACCATTGGAAGGAATCACAAATCATTCTTGGAAGACCATTCCTAAGAACCGCCAAAGTTATATTCGATTACGGTACCGGAATGATAAAATTCCGCTCGCCAGGTGGAGAAGTGGACTTGGAGATGAAACAAACAAAGTGGCAAAGACCAGACTCCGAATCCACCACTGAACATGTCGAAACATCAGAATGCAATTTCCTCAGCATTACTGGACCGTGGGACCAATTGCCAGACATGCAGATTAAAAGCACATCATCAGAAGAAGAAACAATGCACAGTGTAGTTTGCGAGATATTGCCAAACATATATAGTCACCCAGATCACTACAGTCTTAGTGACACAGAAATCCTTTCGGATTTGTCAGTCCCATCATCTTCGAGACAATCAAGGAATATCAATGACGAGTCGAACGCGGCTTTGGCCGAATTACTGCACTACTTTAGCGATTCGACTCAACTTTCTTCGTAATTGATAGCCATCACATCATAGAGTGATTCACCACCAACTGACACTGAGCCAGATACAAAAGTCATTCAACCAGACTTGATTGATGATTCAGAATTGTCAGAGCTGAAACCACTACCTCCCACACTGAAGTATGTATTTCTAAATGGACCCAAAGAAAAATTCCCTATGATCATTAGCTCATCATTAACCGTGGACCAGGAAACCAGATTACTCGAAGTCCTTGAGCGAAATCGAAAAGCCATCGGTTGGACTATGTCGGATCTCATAGGAATAAACCCCGCTCTCTACTCGCACCAAATTTATGTTAAGGATAATGCAAGGCCTTCCCGTGAATTTCAGAGAAGATTAAACCCCAATCTTCGGGAAGTGGTTAAGAAAGAGATAGAGAAATGGTGAAAAGCAGGATTTATATATCCCATTTCTGACTCCAAGTGGGTGCCCCCTCTTCATGTCGTCCCGTAGAAGTCGGGAATCCAGATGGTCACTAACGAGGAGGGGGTAGAGATCGAAACCCGAGTACCCACGTCATGGCACGTCTGTATCGATTACAGGCGCCTGAATGCTGCGACCAAGAAAGATTACTTTCCACTACCATTTATTGATCAAATTTGGAGAGACTTGCAGGGAAAGCATTCTTTTATTTTCTTGATGGGTACTCCGGCTACAATCAAGTAGCTATCGCTCCCGAGGATCAGGAAAAGACCACGTTCACATGTCCCTTCGGTACCTACGCATTCAAGTGCATGCCATTCGGGCTTTGTGATGCCCCAGGCACATTTCAGCGGTGCATGATTGCCATATTTGCCAAAATGGTTGGTGATTTCCTGGAAGTCTTCATGGATGACTTCTCGGTCCATGGTGATTCATTTGATACATGTTTAGCGCACTTAGACCGAGTCCTCCAGAGATGCAGGGAGGTTAATTTGGTACTCTCTTGGGAGAAAAGTCACTTTATGGTGACTGAGGGTATCGTGTTGGGGCACGTCATCTCCAAAAAGGGAATAGAGGTCGATCCTGCCAAGGTGGATGTGATCAAGAAACTTGAGCCACCAACCAACGTCAAGTCAGTGAAGTCATTCTTAGGGCATGTTGGATTTTATTGAAGGTTTATCCCAGATTTTTCAAAGATCACCCACTGACTGAGCTCTTAGGAAAATACACCGAGTTTATTGTAAATCACAGGAGTCTAGAGGCCTTTGAGCTCCTGAAAAAGAGAATATGTGAATCGCCGATATTACAAGCTCCCGACTGGTCTCTTCCCTTCGAGATCATGACTGATGCATCGGATTTTGTTGTCGGAGCGGTACTTGGACAAAGAAGAGATGGAATTCCTTATGCAATTCACTACGCAAGCAAAGTGTTGGATCCTGTACAGAAAAATTATACAGTTACTGAAAAGGAAATGCTCGCGGTTGTTTGGGCCCTCGAAAAATTCAGATCATACATATTGAGCTCCAAGGTGACAATTTTCACAGATCACACGGTAATTAGATATCTCATGGATAAGAAGGATGCCAAGGCACGACTTTTGAGATGGATCTTGTTAATCCAAGAATCTAATTTGGAGATCAAGGATAAACCTGGAATAAAGAATGTTGTTGCTGATCACCTTTCCCGAATCGAGCAAAATGATTGTCCTGACACTGGACCAATTAAGGAGACTTTTCCAGACAAATCAGTTTGCGTCATTGATTCAACCTTGTGGTATTCCAACATAGTGAACTATCTTGTCTCCAAGAAGGTTCCCTTTGGTTGGACCAAGAGAATGATTAATCGATTGAAGTCATATTCGAGAAAACACCATTGGGACGATCCTTTCCTTTTCTATGAAGGACCGGATTGTGTCTAGAGAAGATGTATTCCTCAGGAGGAATATCAGAGTGTCCTCACACATTGTCATTCTCTTGAGGCTGGAGGACACCATTCGGGAAAGAGAACCGCGCACAAGGTACTCCAATGTGGATTTTACTGGCGGACCTTATTTCAGGATGCTAATGAATTTGTACGGTCATGCCCGATTTGTCAAAGAATGGGAGGGACTGTGGGATATAGAGATGAAATGCCCATGCAACCAATGATTTTCTGTGATGTTTTTGATGCATGGGGGATTGATTTTATGGGTCCCTTTCCCAACAGCAATGGATTTGGGTACATCTTGTTAGCGGTTGACTATTTATCAAGATGGGTAGAGGCTATTCCAATTCGAACCGCAAATAGCAAAGTCGTATGTAAGTTTATCAAGGATAATATCATTGCAAGGTTCGGGATATCAAAAGTTTTGATTTCTGATGGAGGTAGCCACTTTGTGAATAGGGAGATGAGATCTTTGGCTAAGGAGTACAAATTTGAGCATAGAATAGCCAACCCATATCATCCACAATCTAATGGCATGGCAGAGGTTTCTAAAAGAGAGGTGAAGGGTATTCTTTAGAAGTTGGTTCGTCCAGATAAGAAGAATTGGTTGAAACTGTTGGACCAAGTTCTATGGGCCTATAGGACAACCTATAAGACTCCACTCAGTACTTTACCTTTTATGATGATCTATGGCAAGCCATGCCATCTACCTGCAGAATTGATTCACAAATCAAAATGGACGATCAAAAAGTTGAATTGGATTGTCACCTTGGGAAACTATGTCGAGATGTAAATCTGAATGAGCTAATTGAAATCTGAAATCGAGCATATGACAACAGTGTGATTTATAAGGACAAGGTCAAGAGATGGCATGATAGACACATTCGAGATAAAACCTTTGTCCCTGGGCAGAAAGTGTGGTTGTTTAATGCTCGGTTGAAGATTTTTCATGGGAAACTAAAATCAAAATGGACGGGTCCCTACATTGCCATCGACGTGCATACTAATGGAAGTGTGGATATTGCCGAACTCAAAGATGATGCACAACCTTTCGTAGTAAATGAACAATTGCTGAAGCCATATATTGAATCACCCAAAGAGCAAACAGTTCAAGTTGAGGTCATCTACTTCATGCAGAGCAAGGACATTGAAGATTTATCATATCATTCCCACTCTCTCTCCTGACCACATCGTACAGCTTCTTCCTCTACTTAGGCTAAGGCCTAAGTATACCGATACCATCTGTATATACCATCCTTCTCCTTCTCCCGATCACTTCACTTCCACCCTTCTTCTATACTTAGGCTGACCAGAGCCTAAGTATAGGGGGAACCGACATCACCTTGTTTATAATCTCCTCATTCACATATCCTGACCGCTTCATTTTTTCATTTTTTTTCACTCTCTTACGCTTAGCCCGAGCTATGTCTTATTTACGCTTCTTGTGCTCTGAGGACACAACACTCACTAAGTATAGGGAGGTCTGTGTATATACTTCGTATATATTTTACCCATATCTCGTACTTTCACGTAAGTCTATATGTATTTACGGGGAGGGTAACTAACTTGAAAAAAAATAAAAAAACAACAAAAACAACAAAAAAAGAGTTTTTCTACTAACACTAAGCGTGCCCAAAATTTTTGAAAAAAATGGCTTCTTATTTCATTTTTGCATCAAAAAAAATGTGTCTGCATTCCACACATATGCACTTCATTCATTCATTTGCATCTGTGAAAAGTCAGTGGGTTCTGAACCAAGTTGTGAGCTGAAACCGAGAATGGTCTGGACTTGACGTTAATCCGCCTAATTTTCAGAGGAACTTCACCGAGAAATAGGATTTTAAGAGCTTCAGGTCTTTTGACTTAATTCTTTAAGTTCCACATGACAATGTGTAGCATTTGACTCTTAGTGTCTAACCTGGTCTCTTCATTCTGGGTACAACTCTGGAATAGGGAATTAATTTGTACTCTCGCACTATGCACTTAGCTCAACTCAGACGGGATGTTGGAAGACTGTTTGAGTTTCTTTTCTGGTAGCGTGGAAATCTGAAGACCGGAGTACGGGTTGAAATAAAGCTTCGGAAAAGGGATGGACGGCTGGGCATAATTTTGTCTAAGACCCCAAAAAATGTACGGTACAAAAAGACTCTATATCTGTAGGGGCATAACAAGATCCAAGCAGAACCACCAAAAATTCCAAATACAAAGAAGCATTCTACCAAATAAAATCTGACCAAAAAGGTCCAAGCTTCAAGAAACCTGCAGATCTTGGTGGAGACTCGGCTACACTGGACATCTTCACAAGGAGAGGTGACTACACTGGCCACCCTCCAGTTCTTTTCCCCTTCTTCTAACTTCTCCCTCAATTTGATTGTTAACACAGCGCGACAGACCTTAGAAGGAAATACCTGACTCTCTGAGGACGGGTTACTGAAGAGGAGCATGGTAGTCCAGCAATCTGGATGGGAAGAGCTAAAACCCTTCACACACATGAGTCAGTTGTTCAATGTTCATAGAGTATACTTTGGGAAGAGGAATGATCTAAGATGACTTCTGAGCCGAAACTGTGACAATGATGTGTAGAACTTGAGGGCTGTTGATTTTAAAATTCTAAGTCTCACAGAAGTTCCGCCGCACTATTAATCCAAAGGTCGAGCCTATTTCATTTTCACCTTCAGCTCATGGTCTTGGTATGGAACCCAATCTCATTTTACCTCATGGCATTGCTTTTTAATGCTCAGGGACGAGCATGGTTTAAGTATAGGGGGTGATGAATCTCAGATTCATCACTCTAAATCTCATTTATTAACCTCAAATCCCTCAAAATCATCAGCATTTCTACATTTATCCTGCATAGTTATCATTCATGCATGTTTTCATAAGAATTGCATTTTATCCTTAATTTCTGCACAAAATAAGAAGCCAAAAATCCAAACTAAAAATGACATGTAAATAGCCTAACTTCCCTGATTTTTAACTCCTTCATGCTAACTTCGAATGATACAAAACCACCTCCACTGTGTACATATCACTTACAAGAATAAA
Source organism: Ottelia alismoides (assembly GCA_037367405.1). Classification (NCBI taxonomy): domain Eukaryota; kingdom Viridiplantae; phylum Streptophyta; class Magnoliopsida; order Alismatales; family Hydrocharitaceae; genus Ottelia; species Ottelia alismoides. The sequence goes on from JAZKJV010008269.1 coordinate 35,774, forward strand.
TGAAAAATACAAAAAAAAACACTAAACTTGTTAAGTGGATTAAAAACCCAAACCCTAGTTTCAGGACTTCCGTACTCAAAACCCCATATCTTCCCTATCCAGTGTCTGTTTTGATCCTACTCACTTTTGAACTAATGTACATTCAATTACCTTCAAAACAAGACCAAGTTCAAATGAATCGGAGCTCATATGTGAAAGTTGGGTTTTGGGCCTCTTTTGTACATTGTGTATTTTAGCGATTTTTGACCCGATATTTTTGTACATATTTTCTTAATTAATAAAAATTCAAAAAAAATAGATTTAGATGTCTTTATTTATCTTTGATTTTTCCGTTTTTTTCTGATTTTTATCTGGTTTAAAAAGACAAAAAAATTAGAAAAACCAAAAATCTAGGTATTCTATGTATATGGGATACTCCAAAAATTCACTTTGTCATTTAATCAATTTTGGCTTTAGTATCTTCATGAAAGTTGTAGATCTCATTGAGACGAGCATTTTTTGTGAAGGAACTTTTTCGATTTGAGGTCGTTTACTATTTATTTTTGATTTTACAAAATCTTTTATCTTCGTTTTTTCTGGTGCTGACACGTGGCAGCCCCTGGGGCCGCCACATGTCAGTGTGTTTTGGCCCCTTTTTTATTGTTTTCTAAAAAAAATAAATTTAATAACCGCACGTGCGTCGCACGTGCCCCCAGGCACGTGCTCCGCACGTGCCACGCCCTCTCCCCGCCCGGTGCCACGTGGCGCCTCCACGACCGTTCGATCAGCAGCCGATCGAACGACTGCTGGGCATCTTCAACCTCCCAACGCCCCCCCCATTCCTCCGCCTTTCCCCTCGCTTCTGCACCGACCGCCGAACCGTCCCGCCGCCTTCGCAATGGCCACCCTTTGACCGCACCGCCAACGGCCAACCGCTTCCTCCACATCTCTCGTGGCCCTCCATCGCCGACCTCTACCACAAGCCCTACTGAAGAACTCCATAGCACCCCCGACTCTGGCATCCGTCGACTGCATGTAAGAAAGGACTCAGGGTGACAGCCCAAACTCTTTCTTCTCCGGCGAGGTTCGAGGCTTGACGCCTCATTGTAGGAAGGTCTCCAGCCAGCTGCTTCGCTCCGGGTCCTGTCCCCGTCGAGCCCCCTTCATCAGGTACACACCTGCTCCGCTCCTCCTCCATCTTCCTCTGCATCGCAACCCCATCTTCGATCACTTCTCTCCCCCTCGATCATCATCCCCACCGACGACCACCGCCACCATCCGCACTTGTGCCTCCACTCGTTGCATCTTCTCCAACCACGCTCCCTCCGCTACAGTCTCCTCCAACTCCGCCTTCATCGCCGACATCATCGATTCCATCTTCATCGACAAGCTCCCCTCCGCCTCCGCGCCTTCATCTCCAGCTGGGTCTCCACTGCCGCCCCCTGGCCGTGTGTCGGCCTGACGTCAACCACTCTCGAGCCTACGACTTCACCGACCTACGTTGCCGCCCGAATCATCTTCTCCGCCCTCATCTTCATCTCCATCGACAATGCTCGTCCGCACCGACTCCTCCGCCGCCATCACCGTGCTGCACCGACCGACATCGACGCACCCGAGCTTCTCGTGGAGCTTCGTCGTCTTCATCGCCCATCTCCAGAAGCAGCGGCTGCCCGGTTAACGAAAGGATCGACGACTACTTCGCACGCCACTGGAGCCCTCCTTCGACGGCCAGGATCGGGCATCAAGCCCGAGACCCTGCCACGTGTCGTGCAGTGAGACAGGGGACGTCAGCGGGCGTCAACCCCCGGGTCACGTGCTCCGTACGTGACCGCGAGGTAATTTGCAAGAGCCCCCTGGAGGTCTTGGCATTCGCATCAAAGTCCAGATTCAGAGGGCACGTGCCACACACGTGCCTCTCTGGTAAAATTGCAAACACCCCCCAAATCTCTCGGTAATTGCATAATAACCCCCCACCCCTTGCATTTTTATTCATTTTATTTATTGCACTTCTACCCATGTTTTTTTCCTTCATTTTAGACATCTCCAGTACATTATTTTATTATCAAAAAAATAGAATGATGTTTCTCATTTAATTCTCTACGTGTTGACATATTGTGGTTATTTTTATGATCATTGGTTAATTATTAATCAATTATTCTGTGGAAAATTACGAATTTTACCCATTTTATGCTATTAAATTTGCCACTGATTAACCATTGCTATAAAAATTCCCGAAAAATCACCTAGTGTAGAATTAATTGTGCTTGACATTGTGCCCAAAATGATTTGCATTTGCATGCATAATTTGCCCTGTAAAAATCAGTTTGCATAATTCAGTATTTGATTTTTAATAGATATTAAATCCACATTTTCTAAGTTTAGGATTTTTCTGAGATCCATCACCTAGTGATAGTCTTAGATAATTTTATCCCCTGAAAATAAGTAGGTTTAATATTTATTATAATTAATTATTGAAAATCATTCTATTTGCATTTAAAAATTCATAAAAAATTCATATTGCATCTAAAAATTCCAAAAAAAATACAGTGCATTCATTTCATCAAATTTTGCATTGTGGCCAAGTTTCATACTTTTCGGACATCATTTGAATGTAGTTGACATTTTAGTCCCTAAAATAGGCCGAAATTGCATCTTGCATCCCTTATTTGCATTAAAAACTCCAAAAAAAGACCGCCTCAAAAACTGTGCACGAATCTTGATAGACATAATTCTAGGTTGTTCCTTTGCCTCCTTGTGATTGACCTTTAGACTTGCCCAAGTAAAATAAACATAAAACCACTCGATTAAAAATTGATTAAATATTTGTGGTTATTTCTTGACCGATTCGGATCGCCGTCTACAATGATCGACAAAACCATATTTTTTACGCATGAACAAATTATTACAACATCTATTTTAACGTTGCGATTTCCGGACTCGCCAGTAAGACAACCTGAAAGCTACCATGTATCAGGAGAGTATGATCTAGCTTCATATGATGAAGCATTGGCAGGTCATGATATGGATAGTTGGATGCTAGCAATGAAGTCTGAGATAGACTTCATGCATAAAAATGGTTTATGGTCCCTAGAAGATCCACCTAGAGGGGTCAACCCCGTTGGGTGCAAATGGATCTTTAAGAGAAACATAGGATAAAATGGGAATGCACAGACCCTTAAAGTACAGTTCGTAGCCAAGGGCTATACAGAGAGAAGGTATCGATTACGATAAGACATTCTCTCATGTAACCATGCTTAAATCCATCAGGGAAGCACTAGTTATAGTTGCATATATTGACTATGAAATTTGACAGATGGATGTCAGGACCGCATTCCTCAATGGATACCTTGAGGAGGACATCTATATGGAGCAACCCCATGACTTCATAGCTAAGGAAGGCAAAGTATGCACGTAAAAAAATCCATCTATGGTCTCAAACAAGCTTCTCATAGTTGGAACATCTAATTTGATGAAACCATTAAGAGTCATGATTTCGTTCATAATCCAGATGAGTCATGTGTGTACAAGAAGCTTAGTGGGAGCACCATCATGTTCATTGTGCTTTATGTAGAAGACATCCTTATCATTGGGAATGATATTGGGATGACGACGGGTGTTAAGGTCCAGTTGTCCCATACTTCTGAGATGGAAAATCTCAGAGAACCCTCTTACATCTTGGGTTTGAAATTGTTCAGAAACAAAGGAAAGATTGGGACTATCACAATAAATGTACAACAAAAAGATCTTGGAAAGATTCAAGATAAATAATTCAAGAAAGGCTTCTTTCCTTTAAGACATGGTATTCTACCTATCTAAAGTGATGAGTCCTCAAACTGTTGTGGAAAATAATGTTATGGCCAGATGCTCTTCTGCATCGGTTGTAGGAAACTTTATGTATGCCATGATGCGTACCCAACCAGACATCTACCATGCAGTGGGAGTAATAAGCCATCACCAATCCTGCTATGGAGAGAAGGACTGAACCACAATAAAAATAATCAAGTACCTAAAAAACTCAGGACTACATCTTAGTTTATGGAGATAATGATCTTTAAGACTTTTTTTTACTAGTTAAGGGGGGAGGGTGGGGTTGGAACTCTGGTCATTGGAGTGGGAAGTTATAAAGGTGGTGGTCCCTCCAAGACTTAGGATACACATATTCAGACTTCTAATCAAATATCAATGATAAAAAGTCAACTTTAGGGTTCATATTCATGTTGAACGGTGGTGTCATGAGCTGGTGAAACAAGAAGCAGGACACCACGTTCGATTCAACAAATGAAGTAGAATACATAGTTGCATCTAATGTTGCTAAAGAGATTGTGTGATTGCGCAAATTCATCTTGAAGCTTGACATAGTTTCCTCATCACAATCACCCATTCTATCACTCTAAATAACACGGATGCCATAACGCAAGCAGAGGGGCCTTGGTGGCATCAAAGAAGCAAACACATGGAGAGTAAATACCACATGATCCAGGAGATACACAAGCGTGGTGATATACCATCACCAAGGTTGGCTCTGTCGACAACATTGCTAATCCACTTATCAAGCCTTTGTCACAAAAGATCTTTAACCAACATGTAATAAATATGGATTTAAGAGTTGAATACGAATGGCTTTGAGGGCTAGTGGGAGATTGTTAGACTTGTAAGCCCTTAGCGAACCATTAATGCAAGAAAAGTTATTGTGTTCTTCATGTCCATATGAAATGAATGATTGTGATTGCATTTAATTAAAGATCCCTTTGTACAAATAGGGTTACATACCATGGCCATCTTGAATATCATGCAGTTGGTAGGACACAACTAACATTAAGATGTATTTTTTTTAATAATGGTCTTCGGTCTGAGAAAGATATGACAATTTTTCTCTAAAGACAAATTTCCAACCAACATCTTGATGCGGGTCCTCTGCATAGGAATAGAGATTCGGAGGTGTCGGAATAGTTAAGTCAAAGAGTTGACTTGATGGGGTCGAGATAAACTAAAGCATGAATAGTAACTATCATGATTAGGCAAACATCCTTTGACCAGAGATGGATATACATCTATATGTGTAATACCCCATAAATTTTGAAATTTTCTGAAGTTTTGAAACCTATTCCCTATTGAAGCGTCTCGTCGCAAGCTTTCCAATGAGTCTAAAAATACGTATTTCTGAGTTCCGATGTGGGAGATATCCATGTTTTAGTGAAGAGGGGTCATGGATGTTGAAAGGATTTATTAGTTATGAGTTTTTAATAATTAATTGTGGGTTAGAGTTATTTTAGGATTTCAAAAACTAGGGTTTTAATCCTAAACTACATTAAGACCCCCACCCTTCGTCTCCCCTCATTCCCACTCCTTTCCAAACCCTAATCCATCCTTCTCCTCCTCCCCAAGTCATTATCTTATCTTATTTCCCCCCCCCCTCCTTCTTCAGAGAATCAAATGGAGAATGGTGCAACCACTATTAACAGATTCTTGCGAAGCTCCATAACTTCACGGCAACAAGAAAAGGAGGAGTGCCATCACAAGGGAAAGACACCTCTCTCGTCGGATTCTTGATTGAGTGATCAAGCACACATATCGGAGGTATACGCTAGCATAGGTGACAGATCTAGATTTTCTCCTTTGTTTTCCGCATATCTCACGATTATGAGATTATTATTTTGGAGATTGTTTTCGTTAGATTTCGATTCGACCCCGGAATCGCCTCTTGCTGTTGGTCTAGCATGATTTGTTTTCCTTCAAATCATGTTTGTTCATGCTTTCCACGTATAATTATAGTTGATAATTATTATTATTATTATTGGTATTTCTGAAATTACACTATCTATTGTGATTTGTTAGTATAAGCATTATTATGTTCACATATGGGGTTAATCAAATATTATTAAATCTCATTGTGGTAGATCTCTTTGGATCCATATAAACTCTTTCTTAAATCATGTTTAAATGTGTTGTAGACAATATGCCATGATGTATGTCTTATGATGTTAGTCCCTACGGCATTAACGTGTGGTATGTCGCCATTGTTTGATGATTATACGCACATGGATTTAGATATAAAGATATCTTTATTGCTCTGGACACTAATGATTTTAGGATATTAGTGTATGATGTAGTGAATGTTATTAAGGTTATAATTTATGGATTTTGGTGATATGTATATAGTTTTGAGGCTCCACTTGATATTAGCTGATGGCACGATTTTCTACATGGTGGTCTTATGATAATATGATTCTGGAAATTTTGTAGGAACCATCCTCTTAATGTTATATTATGTGATAGTATGTGGATCATTCTTAACATTGCAATCCTTTGAGATATATTTTTTATCCTTAGATTAACAAATGTTATTATAGGATCTTATGATATCAAGCCATAACGAACGTGTAGGATTTGCAAATAATATTTCTCGGATAAATAAATATATATGTATACATTGTTATCATTTTTTTTGTTATGGTCTCTTCCAGATTGGGAGCTATATTTAGTATAGATAAGTCTTCCCAATGGCGTAAGCACCCTTTGTTGTGGCTTCAATTAATATTTTAAGGTAGTCATTCAGGTGTGGACCTTGTCAAAGACATGATCTTAATTGCATACTTAATATTAATCAAACTCTTCAATTTATGTATATCATATAATGCATGATCATTTTCGCCTTTACCTTTTCTACATTGATATGGTTTTCGTACGTCGTTGGAGCATTTTTTATGTACAATACTGTGCATAAGGAAATGCTGCAGTTTCACATTTCTAGATGACACTTCTCGCTTTGATCTTATGGAATAGATTTACCATCCTTGTTGGGTTCAGCGTTGCACGAGGGTATCTGATCGATCTTTTGTTCCTCTTATAAATTGATTCATAAAGAAGCTTCAATCAAATTACCTAGAGCCTCCCCATTTTATTGGTAGTGTGTCGAATGCAGGTAGCCATACACTTTAATAAATGTAAAGAGCTAAATATATGGTTTGTGACACTAGGATTGTCATACTGAATAGGTCGTGCGATCATTGTTGGAGATCATTGATAAGTTCCAAGGCCTTTCACTTTTCGAGTCAAGAATATCAATGCATGTGGGAAGGAAAAGATAAATACCACAAGGTGGGTGCATACCCTTGTGGTCCGACTGAGTCGACAGTGAGTCATCCTCACTCGAGGGGCATCATAGAGTGGGGTGGTAGTAGGTACTCTGGTGGGATTTAGGTAGATACATGTGTGCATCGCACCATACGGATCAGTTTTGTTGAATTTGTTTTGGAGCAAAGGAGACTCCTCTGGCGGACTCGACTGACAGAGTTGCGACTCTCCGGCTTGTATGCCCCATCTCGAGTGTCAAAGTACTACCAACTGGACTTGCCGAAGGATTGTGCTTGCGCACAGGTTTTAGGTTGTACTCTGAATGGGTGTTGCAAGCTTCATTCGTAGTGCAGGCTTTCTCTTTTGACGGGCGAGTTTGGGATAAATACATGGAAATATGGACTAAGAGATTTCAATGAATAGGTTTTAATTGCATAGCTGTTAAAGGCGTGGAATATTGTTGTTTGTATATTGCTAGAGGCTGTTAAAACATTCTCTTTTAAACATGTTTAGTTACTGCATTTGCATTACCTACAAATAAGTCCTTAATTATAATTTTATTTTATCTGTACTGGGTTAGTTGACTCACAAGTTACATTCTTTGGAAATCCAACAGGTAGTGTAGAGCAGGAGACGGAGGCTCGTATTTTCGGTGGTGCATCTGCAGGACATTGTTGAGGTCTAGTTTTGTAATTATTTTGTTCCCCTCATTTCCACCTATTTATGATGTAATAAGGAGACTTTGAGATTTTATTGTTATCTTTATGTGGACATCTGTTTATCAATGGGAGGTTAAATTTTCCCTATACCTTTATTTTTGTATGAATGGTATATCATGCAGGTTGTTTATAACTATTGTTGGGTAATCTTGTGAATGGGTGTTGAGATGCACTACTGTTGAGGTGGGGCGTTATATTGGGTGTTGAGATGCACTACCGTTGAGGTGAGGAGTTATATTTGGTATCAGAGCCTATTTACCCCATCAGTCATAGACAATTGTTTGGTAGGAGAAATACCATTATACATTAGGCAAGTAGTCTTCTGACTACTGTAAAAAAAGGCTTTGTCCAATAAAAATTATGTATTGATTAAGGTTGACTAATGATCTCTACTTTAGGATCTAATTATACTTCCCCTTTTATTTCTCCACATGCAGATCATGCTGCCTCGTAAGGATTAGACTGCACATCATTTGGCTGCGATGATGGCAATGTTGTAGGATGTGCAACAGAGGCAACTTATGCTCGAGGAGCGATTGTCGAGATCTGCGTCCGAGGGTGGGCCTGGGATGGGTGTGGGAGATGGTGATCCACCACCGTTACAACCACCACCACCACCTCCTCCATCGTCGCCACCACCGTGACAAGAGGAGACCTTTTCAAAATATTGCAAGGAGAACATTTCAGAGTTTTTGGGTAATACATGCCCAGATGTGGCAGAGAGATGGTTAAAGCGTGTAGAAAAGGTCTTTTGCACCATAAATGTACCAGATGAGGAGAATGTTACCCTGGCTACTTACTCCTTAGCGGGCTATGCCGAGGAATGGTGGAATTATATGGAGTCGTGTATTGTAATGCCAATTACTTGGGAGAAATTTATTGAGGCATTCCGGGAGCATTTCTATCCAGAATATTGGCTAGAGAAGCGTCGTGTGGAGTTCACACTACTCGAGCAAGGGAACGGAACTGTAACTATTTATTTGAACATGTTCACGGAGTTGTTGAAGTATGCTGCCAATACTGTGCCAACTGAGTATGACAAGGCATTCAAGTTCTTTTAAGGTATTCGTAAGGAAATTCGTGAGAGGCTAGTACCCCCCTTAAATTAGTTACAATGAAGGAAGTGGTCGATGCCGCATCATGAGTGGAGGAGGACTTGCGTGAAGGCAGGTCAGTATAGACTAGGCAAGGAGGACTGCTCGTAACGATCGATCAACAGCACAGAGAGGGCAAGCTTCCACCCTACATGCGTAGCATGTCGACCAAGTCTACTCATAGAGGAGCTCCTACGTTGGTGCAAGCACTTTCCGAGCCATCACGAGTAGCACATCCAGTGGCGAACACCATGACTGAGGCGCGTGTTTGCTATCGATGCAATCAGGAGGGACACATCAGGTCCAACTATCCGTTGGGAGATTCACAGTTGCGAGGTACTGTGCGAGGGGGACATCTACAACACCGGGAATGCGGTTCTACCTCTCGTGGTGGCAAGGGATATCCCAACCAGACTCAAAGCATAACAGGTTCTAGTGGGACACAAAGAGAAGGACAACTCAATGCTGATGGGCAAGCACATGCTTTAGAATCGGTAGTTCGAGGTATGGTTTCAGTAGGCGACTTTACAGCTCATGCTCTTTTTGACTCGGGTGCATCTCATTTCTTTGTGTCATGGAGTTTTGCAAAGACCTTAGGCCGAGAACCTACCATAGTTTCATACCCATATCTTATTAAGGGACTTGGGGGTCAGGTGTTTGTTGGCCATCGAGTACTTCCCGATTGTCCAGTTTATATTGGAGGTTATATGCTCGAGGCGTACTTGCTCCTCATTCAGATGGAGGACTTTGATGTTATCCTTGGTATGGATTGGCTCGAAAATCACCATGCATGTTTAGAAAGTTTTCATAAGCATATTATTTTCAGGATTCCTAAGCTACAATAATTTGTGTTTGATGGGAGTACCTCATCGAGAGGTGTAACTTATATATCAGAATTACAAGTGCATCGCCTGCTATCTCAAGGGTGCGGAGGTTTTATTGCTCACGTTATTGGAAATCAAACCCATACGGAAGGAATAGAGGATGTTGAAGTAGTAAAGAACTTTCCAGATGTTTTTCCTGTAGATTTGTCTGGGCTTCCCCCACCACATGAGGTGGAGTTTGAGATTTCTCTCATTCCAGGAACTCAACCAATATCCATAGCAACATACAGGATGGCACCAGTTGAACTGAAGGAACTTAAAGTGCAGTTACAAGAGCTGTTGGAGAAGGGTTTCATACGCCTAGTACATCTCCATGGGGAGCACCTGTCCTTTTTGTTAAGAAGAAGGATGGATCTATGCGCATGTGTATAGATTATCGACAGTTGAATAAGGTAACAATCAAGAATTGTTACCATTTACTGTGCATTGGTGATCTCTTTGATCATCTACAAGGATCATCCATCTTCTCCAAGATGGATCTACGGCCTGGTTATCATCAGCTACGTATTCAGGATGTGGGTATACCTAAGTCTGCATTGAGAACCAGATACGATCAGTACGAGTTATTGGTGATGCCCTTTGGCTTGACGAATGCCCCATTAGAATTCGTGGACGTGACGGATCAGGTGTTTCAGTCTTTCCTCGACAACTTTGTTGTGGTTTTCATTGATGATGTCCTTATCTACTCTTGAGATGATAAGGAACATCACACACACTTACAGACAGTGCTGGAGACTTTGAGGAGGCACAAGCTATATGCAAAGTTTAGTAAGTGTGAGTTCTGGCTTCAAGAGGTATCATTCTTAGGTCATGTTATCTCAGGTTCAGGAGTTTCAGTGGATCCTGCAAAAATCGAAGCAGTTCTTAGTTGGGAACGATCAAATAATGCGTTTGAGATCTGAAGCTTTCTTGGCTTAGCCGACTATTACAGACGGTTTGTAAAGGGATTTTCTCATATTGCCCTTCCCCTCACCCAGCTAACCAAGAAGGAGATTCCATATACTTGGTCAGAGGAGTGTGAGAATAGCTTCCAAACACTGAAGGAGAGGCTTACTACTACTCCAAACTTGACGATTCCATCGGGCATGGATGAATTCACGGTTTACACTGATGCATGAAAGGAGGGACTAGATGCAGTTTTGATGCAACATGGTAAGGTTGTTGCATATGGATCTCGACAGTTGAAGCCGCATGAGCGAAATTACCCGACCCATGATATGGAATTGGCAGCAGTTGTCTTCGCTCTTAAAATGTGGAGACGCTATCTTTATGGGGTTGCTTTTGAAATCTTCACAGATCGTAAGAGCCTCAAGCATTTTTTTGATCAGAAGGAGCTTAATATGAGAAAAAGGAGATGGTTGAAGCTTTTAAAGGACTATGAGTGCACCATCTCTTACCATCCTGGTAAGGCAAATGTGATTGTTGATGCACTTAGTCGTAGACCTCATTCAAGTGAATCTCATCCTCAGCTTAAAGCATGGGATCTTCTTGTAGTTTTCAGTGATTGGCATCCATTTCAAAGTAGTCGAGAGACTGTCATAGTTCCATCCCCTTCTCGTCCAGAGTTAGTTGAGAGAATCATCCAAGGGCAGCATGCAAACCTGAGTATGTAGAGACTCAAGGAGAAGGCACTTGTGGGAACCTTAGTTGGCTTTTATTATCAAGATGGTGTGCTAGTAAGTGGGAATCGATTGTGTGTCCCAACAGACGTACGATTGAGGGAAGAAATAATGCATGAGGCACATAGTTCATGTTTATCGATACATCCTGGTGGTACCAAGATGTATAAGGATTTGAAAAAGAACCTCTGGTGGAAGAAAATAAGAAGGGATGTGGCCAAGTTCGTAGCAAGTTGCTTGACGTGTCAACAAATTAAGGATGAGCATAAGAGGCCACTTGGACTTTTGCAATCTCTTCATATTCCTGAGTGGAAGTGTGAGGGTATATCTATGGATTTTGTGATGGGACTCCCTAAGGCCGCTAGTAGTCATGATCTCATCTAGGTCGTGTTTGACATGCTTATAAGTCAACACATTTCATACGTGAGCATGACATGCACTCCCATACAGCTTGCAGTGATCTTTATTAAGGATATTGTCAGACTTCATGGGTTGCTGAAGTAGATTGTATCTGATCATGATCCAAGGTTCACCTCTCATTATTGGAGAGAATTCATGAGTTCTTTAGAAGTGCAGTTGTGCCTCAGTTCTGCTTAACATTCACAGACCGATGGACAATCCGAGAGGACGATTCAAACACTAGAGGATCTACTTCGAGCATGTGTGCCGGAGTGGAAAGGGTCATGGAAGAACCATTTGTCATTAGTAGAATTTACGTATAATAACAGTTACCATGCCAGCATAGGCATGACCCCTTTTGAAGCATTGTATGGAAAGTGGTGTTCTACACCTCTAAGTTGGCAGGAGATTGGACATAACCTTTTACATAAGGTAGAGTACTTGGAGGAGACTGGTAAGGCAGTCAAGATAGCTTGGGAGAAATTGCTTACTGCACAAAGTAGGAAAAAGAGCTATAGCGACAGATGACACATTGATCTTAACTTTGAGGTTGGAGATTTTGTCTTCTTGAGAGTTTCACCCATGAAGGGGGTTCAACGATTTGGAGTGAAGGGGAAGTTGGCACCACAATTTGTTGGACCGTTCGAGATTCTCGAGAGGATTGGTAGAGTTTCATATAGGATTGCACTTCCTCCTCACCTTGTTGGTGTGCATGACGTCTTTCATATCTCCAACTTGAGAAAGTACATGCATGATCCATCGTATGTGATTAATTATGACGATGTTCATGTGTACACTGATCTGAGTTATCTAGAGGAACCGATCGGGTCATCGATCGCTTAGTGAAGAAGTTGAGGTATAAGGAGATACCTTTGGTGAAGGTCCTTTGGCAACGATACAACTCTGAAGAGGCCACCTGTGAACCCGAGGCAGATATGTGGCGGGACTATCCACACCTCTTTGAAGGTAATCCATAAGCTATACTTCCATCCTTTCAAGGTTGTTATCGTTTGCTCGATAGATTCCAACCTTTTAAGGTTGTTATGTTACACTTTTGCATCCTAAGTCTCGGGGACGAGACTGATTTCAAGGTCGTTATGATGTAACACCCTATAAATTTTGAATTTTTCTGATGTTTTAAAACCTAAGCGTCTCGTCGCAAGCTTTCCAACGAGTCCAAAAATGTATATTTCTGAGTTTGGATGTGGGGGATATGCGTGTTTTAGTGAAGAGGGTCATGGATGTTGAAAGGAATTATTGGTTACAGGTTTTTAATAATTAATTGTGGGTTAGAGTTATTTTAGGGTTTCTAAAACTAGGGTTTTAATCCTAAACTATATTAAGACCCTCGTCTTCATCTCCCCTCATTCCCACTCCTTTCCAAACCCTAATCCATCCTTCTTCCCCTCCCCAAGTCATTATCTTATCTCATTTTTCCCTCTCCTTCTCCAGAGAACCAAAGGGAGAATGGTGCAACCACCATTAACGGATTATTGCGGAACTCCATAACTTCACGGCAACAAGAAAAGGAGGAGCGCCATCGTAAGGGAAAGACACCTCTCTCATCGGATTCTTGATCGAGCGATCAAGCATACATATCGGAGGTGTACGCTAGCATAGGCAATAGATCTAGATTTTCTCCTTTGTTTCCCGTGTATCTCGCGATTATGAGGTTTATCGTTTTGGGGATTGTTTTCGTTAGATTTCGATCCGACCCCATGATAGCCTCTTGTTGTTGGTTAGCATGATTTGTTTTCCTTCAAATCATGTTTGTTCGTGCTTTTCACGTATAATTCTAGTTGGATATTATTATTATTATTCATATTTCTGACCTTACAGTATCTATTGTGATTTGTCACTATAAGCATTATTAGGTTCACACATGGGGTTAATCAAATATTATTAAAGTTCATTGTGGTAGATCTCTTTGGATCCATGCAAACTCTTTCTTAAATCACGTTTAAATGTGTTGTAGACAATATGCCATGATGTATGTCTTATGATGTTAGTCCCTACGGCATTAACGTGTGAAATGTCACCATTGTTTGATGATTATGCGCACATGGGTTTAGATATAAAGATTTCTTTATTGCTCAGGACACTAATGATTTTAGGATATTAGTGTATCATGTAGTGAATGTTATTAAGTTTATAATTTATGGATTTTGGTGATATCTATATAGTTTTGAGGCTCCACTTGATATTAGATCATGGCACGATTTTCTACATGGTGGTCTTACGATAATATGATTCTGGAAATTTTGTAGGAACCATCATCTTATTGCTATATTATGTGATAGTATGTGGGTCATTCTTAACATTGCAATCCTTTAAGATATATTTTTTTATCCCTAGATTAACAAATGTTATTATAGGATCTTATGATATCAAGCCATAACGAACGTGTAGGATTTGCACATAATATTTCTTGGATATATATATATATATTGTAATCAATTTTTTGTGATGGTCCCTTCGAGACTGCGAGCTATATTTAGTATAGATAAGTCTTCCCAATGATGTAAGCACCCTTTGTTGTGACTTCAATTAATATTTTAAGGTGGTCATTCAGGTGTAGATCTTGTCAAAGACATGATCTTAATTGCATGCTTAATATTAATCCAACCCTTCAATTTATGTATATCGTGTAATGCATGATCGTTTCCGCCTTTACCTTTTCTACATTAATCTGATTTTCGTACGTCATTGGAGCATCTTTTTTTATGTACAGTACTATGCATAAGAAAATGTCGTAGTTTCACATTTCTAGATGGCACTTCTCGCTTTGATCTTATGGAATATATTTACCATCCTTTTTGGATTCAGTGTTGCACGAGGGTATCTGATCGATCTTTTGTTCCTCTTATAAATTGATTCGTAAAGAAGCTTGAATCAAATTACTTAGAGCCTCCCCGTTTTATTGGTAGTGTGTCGAATGCAGGTAGTCATACACTTTAATAAATGTAAAGAGCTAAATGTATGGTTTGTGACACTAGGATTGTCATATTGAATAGGTCGTTTGATCATTGGTGGATATCATTGATAAGTTCCAAGGCCTTTCACTTTTCGAGTAAAGAATATCAATGAATGTGGGAAGGAAAAGATAAATACTACAAGGTGGGTGCACACCCTTGTGGTCCGGCTGAGCCGACAGTGAGTCTTCCCCACTCGAGGGGCATCATAGAGTGGGGTGGTAGTAGAAACTCTGGTGGAATTTAGATGGATGCATGCGTGCATCGCATCATACGGATCCATTTTATTGAACTTGTTTTGGAGCGAGCGAGACTCCTCCGGTAGACTCGACTGACAAAGTTCCGACTCTCAGGGCTTGTATGCCCCATCTCGATGTCAGAATACTAACAATTGGACTAGTTGAAGGATCACGCTTGCGCACAGGTTTTATGTTGCACCCTGAATGTGGTCTTGCAAGCTTCATTCCTAATGCAGGCTTTCTCCTTTGACGGGCGAGTCTGGGATAAATACATGAAAATATGGATTAAGAGATGTCAATAAATAGGTTTTAATTGCATAGATGTTAAAGGTATGGAATATAGTTGTTTGTATATTGTTAGATGTTGTTAAAACATTAAACATGTTCAGTTACTGCATTTGCTTTACCTACCAATAAGTCCTTAATTATAATTTTATTTTATCCGTACTGGGTCAGTTGACTCACAAGTTACATTCTTTGGAAATCCAACATGTAGTGTAGAGCAGGACACGGAGGCTCGTATTTTCGGAGGTGCATCTGCAGGACAGTGTTGAGGTCTAGTTTCGTAATTGTTTTGTTCCCCTCCTTTCCATCGATTTTTGATGTAATAAGGAGACTTTGAGATTTTATTGTTATCTTTATGTGGACATTTGTTTATCAATGGAAGGTTAACTTTTCCCCATACCTTTCTTTTTGTATGAATGGTATATCATGCAGGTTGTTTATAATTGTTGTTGGGTAATCTTGTGAATCGGTGTTGAGATGCACTACCGTCGAGGCAGAGCATTATATTGGGTGTTGAGATGCGCTACCGTCGAGGCGGGGCGTTATAATATGTCTAAATATGCACATGCCATTACGTTGAAGACCTAACCAAGGTCCATATACCAACGCGTTGGTGTGGATATAAGGATATATGAGATGTATGATCTCTCAAATGGATCATACATGTTCATTCGTGAAGAACCGGTAGACATAGATCACTTATAAGATATTTGAGTTCAAGTAGAACTCCATGCATGGTCGTCTTGTTTGAAATAAGACATGAATTTGAGATATTAATATATACTTTTGGAAAGTGTATGATTAATATTGTCGCTCGATTGAAAAATCTTATGATAATCCCTGGAAGGAGACTGTCAAACAAGGATTTGAACTTCGGGTATATCAAGGTCTTCTAGTATGAAGGATGATGGAGTATCGGGAATACTCTAGTTTGAAGCTATCTTAATAGATAATTTACTATGACACTTCCATTATGAGTGCATGATGAAAGCGGATGGATTTTCTTGACTCCATCTCATGGATTAATGATATAAAAATTAATTGTATTAAGTCTTATTTTATTAGATTCAATTCCAATTCCATTCAATGTTCAAATATTGGAAATAAGAATGAAAATGGAGGTGAACTCATTTCAAGAGCTCCTTTCTAAGCTCAAAAAGGTTTGGATAATGATTAGAAATAGAGGTGGAAGCTGAGCTCATCACTTCGTTGGGCTCCCATAGAGTGTGAATCATTTCAGCTCAAGCTCAAAAACAAAGTGTATTATATTACACTAAAAATGATTTTAAATCTGAAACTGAATAATTATCCAAGTTTCAAATCATTATATGTGGATAATATGATCTCCCCGACATTATCTGCAAGTATCCTACATAACTATTCACAAGTCTTAATTGGATTAGGACTTGTACTTAATGATATCAATATTGTAGTGTAATTATTATTATCCTTTATATGTCTATCCACGATTAGTGAATATTAAGACATAATAATTTATATATATATGTGAATATTGTGACTCCTCTTGTGAGTTATGTCACCCAAGAACTGAAGATTGTGATCCTCATCACATTTGTTCTCCTCACGAAGAGGAGTATGATGAAAAAAATGCTTCTGTCTCAAAAAAGTATACTTTTTAAGTGGTAGAGTAACCAAGGAAAAAACTTTTGTAGATCTAAGATCCCATTTTAAAAGTTAGGACCATTAGGGCATGTTTGGCTGCAGGGTTGGGCAGGGTTGGCCCAACCCTTGTTACTATTCACAGGGGTACTTCCTCCTCACAGATTACTATTCACCCACCCCAACCCAGCCCAACCCAACCCTGTCCAACCCAGATATTAGTGTGCAGGAAGCATATTAGATTGAAAGGAGCTTAACCAGAAAGACTCGCACAAACAGATAGTCTCCATTAACGACTCGGGATGGAATATGATCCATTAGATACACAACAGTAAGGACAACTTTACCCCAATATCTTTTTGGCACATTTCTTTAAAAAAGTAGGGTTTGTGTAATTTCGAGAATATGTCTTTCTCATATCAATGGCATTTTATTGAGGTGTATGCGCGCAAGAAGTCTCATGGATTATGCATCTCTATTAAATATATCTTGAAGCGAATTAGACATATACTCTTGTGCATTATCAGAATGGGAAGTCTTGATTTTTCCATCATGCTGGCGTTCAACTAACTAAATAAATTCATTCACTGACATGTATAGGAACATCAATTATATTCTTAAAAAGGTAAATAGTAGTATGTAATTTATTGACCAATCATCAAAAAAAATACAAAATAACGTTAGAACTGTCGCATAGTCGCATTGCAAGGTCCCCAAACATTAGAATGAACAAGATCATAGACATAGCGAGATTTACTCTTGGATGAAGGAAAAGATGTTTGAGTTTGCTTATACAACTGACAAACTTCACAACTAAAGATAGTATTTGCCACATCAGAGAAAATCTCAAGCATCACATTTTTCAATAGCAAGAAACTAATATGAGCAAGGCATTCATGCCATCGTTTAACCAAGACAGAACTATCATTTTTAGTTACAAAATCCCAAATCATGAAGCACATGAGTAACCACCCCAAGCAAGAAGATGATAAAGACCATCAATTACCAAGCCAATCCCAATCTTCCTCCTCACCACCAAGTCTTACAGCACACAAAGGTTCTTCTCAAAGACTATTCTGCAATTCAATTCCTTTGTAATTTTACTGACATAAAGAAGATTTATTGGAAATTTTGTAACGTGCAAAATATCATGAAGAAGAAAGCGATCAACTACAAAAATGCATGATCCCTTTCCGGAGCGTTAGCAACAGTAACTTTGTCCTTATCCTTATCTGAGTACATTTTGTACTCATGGAACATTTTTGAATCACCTGGCATATAATCAGAAGCATCACTTTCAATGATCTACTCGAAAGAGGTAGAAATGTTACTTTCAAATTTCTTTATAGCAAGGGCTTGAACGTTCTTTTGAGTTTCCTCAGAGCTCGAGTCCTCAGTCAAAACTTTCTTCAATAATCCTTGTAATTCTTTTATCTGGTCACGAGAAACCCTTTTTGTTTTCCCAACGAAAGGGGTAGAGGGATTAGCAGCAATAGCAACAAGATGCTTTCCTTTGTTTGTGAAATGAGGATGGGCATGTGATCTGCCTTAAATAAGGCTTAGGTTTTTTCCAGGATATGGTACCAACAACAGTCACTTGTGTTACCGGATCGTTTGCAGTGAGTACATTTCCGCTCATTTTTCATAACATCATGCATAAAACTGACAAAGACAGAGTGTTCAACATGCCTATCATTCACAAGTAACAAATGTTGCTCTTCTACAAGAACTAGATTCTACACTTGTTCAACGGATTCAATATTTCTGAAGTTAAGGAATAGACTTCTAATATTTTCAAACACATGATCCAATCCACCGAGTAAGGTATATATCTTGATTATTCATTGCCATTTCCAAAAAAAAATCTCTTCATCACAAGGACATTTCCAATTTTCTTCATAGTGATAATCGATATCCTCCCATTTAGATGTCAGCAATGCATATTTAAACGGAAACAGACAAATCTCCTTGATGAAGATTATGCATTTCTCTATTCAGCTGATAATTTTTTTATATTTTGTTGTCTCCGACCATACATGCTCTCAAGAGTCTGCCACATCTCTCGAGAAGCCTTCTGTTGAAGAATCAAATTCTCGACGAACATAGAGTTAACAATCCATGTCTTAACAAGCCTGTCTTATGATACCAAGCTTCCCAAGCTTCATCCTTAGACACAGGTTGTTTCTTCTTACTGGTAAAATGACCAAGTTTGCCACGAGCAACAAAGGCCATCTCCATTATCGTAGACCAAATAGCATAATTAGCGAGAGTAAGTTTAATTGTGGTGATTTGGATGGGAAAGTTTTCACTTTGTTGTACATGTTTGCATCACTTTTTTCCCTTCAGTCACGAGACAGAAAAAACCACAAGCACAACACAAGAAAACAAGGTGAAACAGAAACCAAAACTTGTGCAGAAATAGCACAACCGCATGCAGAGAAAACAGTAATAGAAGAATAAGAGAAGATGATGCAAACCCTCGATAACATGGAGCACAGAACATCGGCAGAAGTGTGCTTTTGAGAAAGGAAAAAATACAGAAGCAGAAGACAACCAACACAGCAACCTCAAGCCTTTTGAACTGCAGAAACAACCGCAACCATAGCCTTTCAAACCACAGCCACAACCACCCAAAACAAGGCACAGTGAAAGCCTTAGCTTCGTGTTGCAACAACCGCAAGCCTTTCGAACAGCAGTAGCACCAATGCGAAAAACAAGAACACGAGAGCAGAAGCAGCAGCAAGAACGAGCTACCTCCAAGGGATGGAGCTCTAGGGCACGAATCTGATATCAACAGCAGGGCTATGATACCATGTTAAACAAATCACCCAAGTAGACACAATGGATTAAGTGGAAACATCTCAAATTGAGAGGGAAAACCACGTACGCGTTGAAGCCTCTGGCGTCCTAACCCCAAACAATGAGGGGACGTTCGGGTGACGGGTTAAACTCCCCTTTGGGGAGTTTACCCCCCTTACCCCACATCCCCCTCTCTCCCCGTGGGCCCCACTTTATTCCTTTTTTAAAAAATTAAATAAATCACTTTTACATTATTAATCCTATCAAAAAATAATATATTATACCATCATATCATATAAAAATTATAAACTACTCCATTTCTACTCACTTTTCCAAACTTCAATATAATCACATCACAATAGCTAATCACTTTTTCAAACTTCAATACAATCATATCACTCCAAACCCACTTCTAACCCACCCCCAGTTTAACCCTCTATCCAAACACCAAAATCCAAAAACGGGTTACCCTCTACCAGTTTAACCCGCTTTAACCCGCCAACCAAACGCACCCTGAGGGTTTCTACTATATGCCGTTTTCATGGGGTGAGTTACATATATGAGTAGGGTAAATGGGGTGAGTTACATATATCAGTAGGGTAAATGGGTCCTCAGCCAAGATCCATTTACCAATATGCATGTAACATTTGCAAAGGTAAATAGAAGTCTGTATCTACAATTACGTCCTTATCAAACTTGACATTATCATAGACTTCACCAGCCTTATAGGAACACAGTAGTATTACAAAATATACAAGGGATATAGTGTTCCCAGAAAGTCTTCACAAACATAAATAAAAAATGCTCATTTTTTTCTCGAGTTATTCAATATTTGTTATCTCCTTGCTGAAGAGTTAGAGATGTCCAACAAAATCACAGAATTCTTTACTAATTACCACAAGGTTTCGTGTCAAAAAACATTACATCCTAAAGGGCCGTTTTGTAACTGCATTGCACACCTTTCTCTATAAAGACATTCTCTTGTTTTCTATTGTTTGAAGGGAACGGTAATTATCTCGGGTTGTTTTAAGTTATTTATGGTGTTTTATTATCTATTAGTTCTTAGTCTAAAGGGAACATCCCCATTAGTAGCAATGTGCATACCTTAGGGCAGTCCTCTAGTTGGGATGTCCCAGAGAACTCCATTACCAAAGGTGTAAATTCTTAAATTCACTGATTCATGACGTACCAAACTTCAAACTGCTTTACTTCATGGATTTTGGAATCAAAGACGTGCTCGACATGTGAGGTGAGGGGTACTTCCTCACTCATCACACTCCATCTAGAACATAAATCAACTGTATACATGTTATACAAAACTAGGCAACATAGTAACCAAGATTCAGCTTAAAGTGAAAATCGACTGTAGATGAGGTAAACCTTTTTCAAAGTACGCGGTTTAAAAGCAATCATCTTAATAAAGGGTTGACCTTCCTCGCTATAATAAACCACATATTTGCAATTGATTATGAGAATGGAATGTTACACGGTTGCATCATAAAATCATAACCCGGAAGTTATTGCACGCAAGAAGACATTTCAGCCAGCAATCGTCTTTGAAACTTCAGTTGCACTAGCAGAATCAACGATAACCATCAGATTGCGTAAAATAGGTTGTTTGTCGGATGTTAGGCATCTCAGGGAATCTGAAAGACCATAATATGCTAAAGGATGCATAAAAAATAACGGGAAGCTCAGCCACCCGTTCTGTAGTCAAACAGAAAATGTGCATCTTCATATTTCGATGCGCATGTCCAAGGAGGTGTGGCAGGAAGTGAGAGCTGAAGCATCTCGAGATATCATGCGCACACATATAGGTGCAGCGGCATGACACCACTCTTCTGAATTCATGGGTGCCTGCATCGATTACAAGTTTCTAAAAAAAATAAAGAACATCAATGAACTCACGATCCTTGGAAAAGATGGACTTCAAAGGCATAGAGTGAAGATGTGTTTTTACCTGGAAAATAGGATCCTGCATGTCTCAAAATCGAAATTGTCAAAAGAAATCAGAAAGTGCACAATAATCACGTAGTAATGTGGTGTGGGCACAATCTGAAACGAGTTTTTTTTTTTTCACTAGTAGGATTCGAACCCTGGTCCTTTAAAGTGGGAGCCACCGCTTCTACCACCAGACCATTAGAGGGGTTCCTCTGAAACGAGATTTCCCAGTGATGTGCGCCTCAGCGGAGTACAGGAGATCTGGTAGCACTCAACATTTTAAAGTCTTAGTTATGCTGTAATACAGGATAAGCTGACATGTCTCAAGTCAGTATTTCATCCAATCCAAGCCAATTTTGAATCTTCTGGTTTCCATGTAGAACTTATCCTTGCATAGCTGAGAATGATGTTACAAATTGGATTTTAAAGTAGTCACCATCAGATCAGAGGGATAGTTGGCATAGATTTAGTTCAAGAAGTATTTTCTTGGATCGATGTGACAGGGTCCTATATGGCACTCTGTTCCTACATTTCGAGGTATTCCTGGATGGATGTAGTTCCTATGGTTCCAGCTTTTTTCTAATATAGATAAAAGTCAACCTTCCCTTCAAGGCAATGTGGATTTTGTCATGAGGGAATAAGACCAACATCACTAGATTGGACATATTAAGGGCATGCAAAATCTAGAGATATTTCTTTCATATTTGTTGCCTGAAAGAAGCTAACTCGGATGATGGAGTTCATCAATTGAACCAAAACAAAGAATAACAAATGTACCTTTCCTTTTGAAAAAAATCATATCATAAACCTTTTCACCAATGTTTGCCACTGAGAATTTCCAATGAAATAATTGTTTAGAAATAAAAAATGGTGAAGCCTTCTCCCACTTTAAGTAGGGTCGGCTACATGGATTCTTGCTCAAATCCATATTGAAAGATCTGACTATTTTTTACGCTGGATGTCGACTACCTAACGCAACCCCCACAAGGGGGATTTGAACCTTGGTCTTTTGGGTGGTAGACCCACTGCACTACCACCGACCATTGGAGTGGATACAAATAATTGTTTATAAAGAAGTAAAAAAAATATGAACACAAGTCAGACAATATACAAAGAATCAATGCAAGCTTTCAGAAGAGCCGACACCAAGCTTAATAACCCTAACCGATGCCTCAAAGCCTGGCTGTCAATTGACCTGCCAGCTGCTGTATTGTCCAACTTGACGGGACCAGTCCAGCAGGCTATCCACACCATGCAGCATGACATCAGCTCCTTGAAATAACAACTCTACTCGCTCAGCTATGAGAGTTGCATCAGCCAATTCATCCTAGACTGACCCTGTAAATTACAAACAATGCAGATTTTCACTTTTCTGCCATATATTCTTGAACATTGCTAGTGCTACGACTCCACAAGTTGTTCATTCATGTATATTTACAATATCTCACGCTGAAATGTGTGATTCATGACTATTTGAAAGTAATTCTAATGCACGTGTCATTTTGTCGGGTTGAGGGCATCGATAATATTTTTAGAAAAATTACGTAACAATAATATGGGAGCCAACTGGGCTCACATCAAGCTCAAGTACTTGTACAATGAACATCATGTGGTCCAAAACCCACTGGATACTGACTGTTACCCAGTGTAAACAGTACCCTGTAACCAGGTTCAAATTCCAACTAGCCAGTCAGATCTTGGATATTGCAATGATAACACAACCGAGGATGGAGTGTCAAAAAAAAACACAACCGAGGATGAAGGTGCAAGGGATGTTACATGTTTCAACTATGCCATGGATAAGTCATAAGCATACATCTCTTTTAGATACTATTATATATTCCCCCAAAATTCTATAAGATATGGCTTTCATTAGTGATGAGGGTGCAGATGCAAGGTTGCGCATTTTCTGCAAACGTGCCTAGGTAATGGGAGGGATTTTAAGTTTCGGCTTGAAAACTGGTCGTAGAATGGGTTAGGCATATCCCAGATTGTTTTGCCTCAGCTGTTGGCTGGGATTGATTGCACAGTGTCGGAATGGAGTGTGGCTGCCAGCTTTGCAGCACTCCTTTTGAATCATAGAGTACATGTGATGGAGGTGGCTATGAAGGGGGAGTTATTGGATGCTTGAGTGAAATCAAGATATTTTATGGTCAACCCCTTCAGATAACCCTCGAAGAAATCGTCCTCAGATATGGGGCCAGATGTTCACTTAGATCCTTGCTTGATCTGGAATGCAAAGGCAACAATGAAGGTATGCCTACATGCTAAGCTACCATGACAGGTGACAAAGGTTTAAAGATGTAGACAGGGTGTTACCAGTAACACCCCAAGTCCCAGGGACAAGACATGCATGCCATGGAGGTTATCGCACACCCATGTGGTTCGGTGGCCACATGACAAAGTTCTGAAGGACTTCATCTTAGCATACGAAGCTTAGGACAGATTACTACACGAAAGTCTGAAAGCCGTGGATTTCCCTTTTGGCACAATCCAAGTGTTTGGTGGTACTCGGTGGAGATTACGAGCAGAGCTGCAACAACTTATGCAGGAGCATGGAGATCGCTTGTGACATGGCAGATGACATGGCAAGCTGACGAAGCGAGTGATGTGGCATCGATTGCAGAAGGCGAAGGACTACAACGGAGCCGAAGAGCGAAGGCATGTAAATAATCACATTAGAGTGCGAAGGGTCTCCGTAGAAGACGAAGAGTTTTGTTGATTGTACATGTAATAATGGGAACCCCTTGTATTCCCCACGCTAGTGTATATAGGGAGGGACATGGCCCATTCTCCTCAACAACTCACTCGATAGGGAGTCTCTTGCTAGTAAGAAGAGAAGTTTAGTGCATGTTCATATTTCCTTGTGTGCTTGAGTGTTTGCGTGTTTGAAGTGTTCGAGCGGCATGGTTACTTGGCATGCTGGTATATGTCTTCACACATAGGGAGGGCCGGTCAGCTTGCAAGAAGCTAAAGCCACACATGTTAGAGTCTTAAAACTACTTCTGAGATTTCAACCCCGTGACAACTAGTATCAGAGCATCTGAAGATTGAAGATGGTTTCCAATGACGATCATATTGCTACCTCGGAGGGAGTTGTGGTGGAAATCCAGTCGATACTAGATACTCATGCCCATCGTTTGGCTTGATTGTACATGTAATAATGGTAACCCCTTGTATTCCCCACGCTAGTGTATATAGGGAAGGACATGGCCCATTCTCCTCAACAACTCACTCGATAGGGAGTCTGTTGCTAGTAAAAAGAGAAGTTTAGTGCATGTTCATATTTCCTTGTGTGCTTGAGTGTTTGCGTGTTTGAAGTGTTCGAGCGGCATGGTTACTTGGCATGCTGGTATATGTCTTCACACATAGGGAGGGCCGGTCAGCTTGCAAGAAGCTAAAGCCACACATGTTAGAGTCTTAAAACTACTTCTGAGATTTCAACCCCGTGACAACTAGTATCAGAGCATCTGAAGATTGAAGATGGTTTCCAATGACGATCATATTGCTACCTCGGAGGGAGTTGTGGTGGAAATCCAGTCGATACTAGATACTCATGCCCATCGTTTGGCTTGATTGGAGGGCGTGACGAGGTGGGATCGTCAGCCATCGATGATGGGATCCCCGCTCAGTTGACATTGTGAAGGCGCTTGGAGAGATTAGAGGAGCTTGAGGCCTTGGTGCAGGAGCTACATGAAGAACTCTCCGTCATTAAAAAGGCAGTGGCAAACGATTGTGGATCCAGCAAGGCGCGAAGGCCGAAGGTTCCAGAGCCCAAGTCATTCTAGGGCACACAGTACCAAAGACTTGGAGACTTTTTGATGGAACATGGAGATGGACTTCAAAGTTTTTTTTGAAGTCTAAAACCTCGGGGGAGACACTCGGTGGTGTTCACCCCTACTTTATTAGCAAAAGAGAAGAAACAAGTACAGAGAAAAACAAAGAAATAAGGAAACTCTACAAAGAACCCAGCTCGAACACCGAGAGGGAACTAGACCAACAGCCAGTCAGCAACAAGACGGGCACAGTGAGACAAAATATTTTCTTTGTAAAACCGTTGCCCCCTAAAAATAGCTTCATTCTCCCCAAGCCAGATCGCCCAAATGCTCGCCAAGGGACGCAAGAGATCTCTGCGGTCCCTTTAGACATCAAAGACTCCCAAAAAGTAGCCGAGTCGGCGGTAATTATCCATCCCACAGCCGCCGCCTCCCAAACGCCCATAACCACCGGACATGTAAAGAAAAGATGATCCAAGGATTCCACGCCGCTGCCGCAGAGAGCACAATCCTCCGGGACCGAGGCGAGCATCCTAGCACACCGATCCCTCGTCAAAAGCATCTTCCTACGAAACAGCCACAGGAAGATACCAACCCTCTCCGGAAGCTTCAAGCCCCACACAAAGTTGCAGTCACGCATCAACACCTCCACCCTCGGCTGGGTGGAGGAAGAAATCGTCAAATACGCCATCCTCGTCGTGAAGGCCCCCCCCTCCAGGCCCAGTGATCCCTCCCCCACGTGGGTCTAGACGCACCACTGATCGAATCCAATAGACGGAGGAAATCGTGGAGCCGCTGGTCGGAAAGGTTGCTATGAAGGATGGGGAACCAATCATCCCCGGACCAATAAGAGGCAACGGATGCATTCCTATCAGCCGCTAAAGCAAATAAGCGTGGAAACTTCTCACCAAGAGGCACCCCACCAGCCCAAATGTCTTTCCAGAATCTGAAGACTTGTCCGTCACCAAGCAACGGAGCAAAAAGATTAGAGTATTTTGAACCCACCGCCAACACCCCACGCCAGAAAGGCGTCCGCGGCCCAAGACAATCCTCCGGGCCCGGCAGCGACCCGCCCATGTCATGGATCTTGCGCAAGACGACAGAGCAGAAATCCTTGCTAGCACCCCACAGTCTATTCACCCATTTCAGGAGAAGGGCGTCATTAACACGGTCCAGCAGACGAATGCCAAGCCCCCCTCGCACTTACGCCTCGTCACTTCCTCCCAACCCACCAAATGCAGCCCTCTCGCAGCCGCCCCATTCCTCCCCCACAGAAACCTCCGCATCAACTTCTCAATACGACAGCGAATCCCAGAAGGCACCTGTCGGTTGGAGAGAAAATAAACGGGGATAGAAGACAAAACCGATTTGAGGAGGACGAGGCGGCCACCCCTCGAAAGCATAGCCGAGCTCCAGCCGGAAAGCCGCAACTCCACCTTCTCCACAACCTTGGACCAGTCACTCAAACGAGTCCTGTCCGTGCCCAGCAGCATGCCCAGATAATCAAAAGGTAAAGGGTCCGGCAACGAGCCCAAAATCAACCCGTAGTCAGCCGCCTCCTCCGCTTCCAAACCAAACGGAACCACCTTAGACTTGTTTGCGTTCTTGAACAGGCCCGACATCTCACTGAAAACCTCCAGACTTGCCGCCATGGCAGAGACCTCGTCACGCCCCCCCCCCCCAATGAATAAGATCGTGTCATCGGCATACTTGAGGAGAGGGACCACCCTCTCGCCGCAGGAGAAGCCCATCGAGAGACCACTATCAACCACCCGACACGTCATCCGAGCAAGCACATCTACCGCCACCACGAACAGGAGAGGCGCCAGAGGGCAACCCTGTCGCACCCCCCTCCGTGGCTGGAATAGACCTCCCACCAAGCACCCATTCACCATAATCGAGAAGGAAGCCGCAGAGACACAGCGGCGCATCCACGAAATCCACATCTCTGGGAATCCCCGAGTCCTTAAAACCGACCAAATGAAGCTCCAATCGAGACAGTCATAGGCCTTCGCAAAGTCGACTTTCCACAGCACTCCACGAGTCCCCTCCCTGGCCCACTTCGTGACCATCTCCGAAGCCAAAGCCGTAACGTCGGCAATCTGTCTTCCACGAATGAACGCCGCCTGCATCGGGGAAATGATCCCATCAAGCACAGGGGCCAGTCTATGCGCAAACACCTTCGCCACAATCAAATAGAGACCATTCGAATTTCGAGATGGCAATAGGACGGAAATCCTCAATACGCTCGGCGGAGGAGAACTTCGGCAGCAAGATAATGAGAGCCCTATTGATCTTGTCAAATCCAGCATTACCCTCACAGAATTGTTAGACTTCGAAGGCGGAGAAGGCAGTCTTAGCAATGATGTACATGTCCGACCACGTAAAGCTATGGTGGAGGAGCCATTCATCCGAAGGAAGAACATATATCTCACCATGAGATGAGTTCGTGAAGGAGCAGTTCCTACCCACTTCTTGGGTAGCGAGGGAAGCACTCGAAAGGCTGAAGCAAACGAAAACTTTGCATGAGTAGATGAAGCAGTTCTCATCGTTGTTGCTAGACATCAAAAGTACTTTTGAAGAGGACAAACTCTTTAATTTCATGGTGGATCTCCAGAATTGAGCTCGTGTGGAGCTTAGGAGGCAACAGGTAAAGGACTAGGCAGCCATCACTGTAACGGATGAAATGGTCAACTAGAAAGTCCAACCTACCTTGAAGAAGGAGAATGAGAAGGCAAAGAGTATGTCTAAAGAGAAGAGCAACGGGAAGATAAAAAAACCTGGTAAGGTTGAAGCTTTTAAGGAAGGAGCGGAGTCCTCCCAGAAGACCGAGCAATCCAAGGAGAAGGGATGCTTCAGCTGTGGCGAGTTACACTAGGCACGGAGTGCATGAAGCGAGAGAACTTGGACTCCATAACGATGGAGGAGAACTCTGAGGAAGAGGCACAAATGACGAACCTCGAGTTGCTACGTAATGCCAGCCTATGTCCATTGAAGTCAGGAAAAGAGGGGGAGTGCGAAGATCCGACGTTAGTGTACCTTGATATTGTGGTATACAAGATGACCATTTTAGCCACAATTGACACTAGAGCGACACGCGACTTTATATCCAACAAAGAGTTCGGAGGCTTGGGTGTTCCCCTTGGAGAAGAACCACTGCCTCGCGAAGCTTGCCCACTCTGAATCACTGCAAATCAAACGTATGGAAAACTGTAATGTTCAATCCGGCGAATGGCTGTGCCGACTTCCAAGTCATTCTGGTCGCCGAGTTCCTGAAGAAGGCAAAGGTGTTAGTGACTCCTTATCTGGGAGGAGTCTTTGGACCCAAGTCCGCAAGCAAGTTGATAACGAACTAAAAAAAGGGGAGTCCACATACTTGGCTACGGTACGTGTCAAAGAAGATGGTGACCCGAGAGAGCCATCCCCAAGGCACTGGAGAAGATATTGGGTGAATTCAAGGATGTGATGCCGAAGGAGTTTGATGTAGATAAAAAATCCAACGGTGGAAAAATACTTTTGACGGTGGAAAATTTATTTGGTGGGAGAAATTTAGAGAGGAGAGAAAGATAGTGAAGAACATGCCAGTTGCGCGGGATTTTCGAGACGAATCACGGAGATCGCTTGGAGAGAATGAGAGAGCGAGAGATAATCAATTTTTCATATATTCTGAACTGACTAAACAAAAGACTGTCATCCTCTTTATATAGGAGAGGTGGAATTACAAAAATAGAAATAAGATAACACCAAATCAAATAAAATCCTAATTGACTCTAACCGACTATAATTGACTCACTAACTTAATTTAATCTACCATAAATATTGAGATTATAATCAATCTCGATTTATTTAACATAATAAATAGACGAATAACGGAAAATCATAATTCATCAAAGTTCCCAAATATGTAATGGCTTCAATCTGGCTTAACCTGTCAATTTGAGAAATATTTCATCAATCTCCACCGCTTGAAAAAAACTCGTCTCATGACGAATTACTTGATCTTCAGTTCATCGTTGAAGAATTCAATCTGAAACCATAACTCAAATCTCCCCAATTTGAACCAGTTTGTCTTCGATTCAGCATTACGTTTATAATTTCTTTCCACCATTGGGTGTGGCTGTAATTTTTCTACCTTTTCAAGTAACTCCACTCACATTTGCTTTGTTTAACTTTACCCCTATGGTAAAGAAGTTTTGGAGTGACCTGCTTGAAAAATCCCCAAATCATCTCCTTTTCCTTTATTTTAAGGGATATGCCTAGAGACAAATCCCCAATTGATGGGCTTTATTTCGATTTCGAGAGAAACCCATGACCATGATTGTTGCTAGGATTTCGACCCCTCTCGAGGAGCGGCGGTAGCGGTCTGGGGAGGGAGGCCACGAGTGATGCTGAGGCGAGGTTTCCCATTGGCACAGCAGTCCCGCGAGTGGGGAAGGCGAGGGTGGTGGTGGGAGGCCCACCATCGGGTGCTACGACGAAGAGGTCGGCTTCGGGTTCCACCATAAGGAGTTCGTTAAGAGTCGTTATGTGTCACCTTTCGCTTGGAGCTTCATTCGGAGGTCATGGTTTTCAAGCAGTAGAGTTCATGAAGGCAGCGGGGTTCGCAACGACAAACTGAAGACAGTGTTGGGGCGGAGGCACATGGCCGGTGCTTGGGAAGAGGTCGTGTGGCTGGTGGGGGAGTTGCGACCAAGGGTTGTTGTGCCAAGGCTGTCGGGGGTATGTTTTGTTTCGTCAGTGGCGGTGTTGATGCTGGTGCCGCGGTTACGAGATGTGGCGAGGATAGGGGTGATGTAGGAGCCTCTTGGACAACCACTATGGAAGTGACCAGATCTAGGTCGTCATGTTTTTCAACGTAGAAGACCTCGTTTTCTTCATTTTTTTTTGTTTATGGACAGCAACTTCGACTGCTAAAATTTGATGATTTCATATCCTTCATCCGCACCTTTGTCGAAAATTGGTCATGTAACTTCATTGTTTTGTTGTACATAATTGTATCAATAAAATCTTCTTCAGGAATACCATTATTTTCTAGAAAAAATCGGGTTGTATCAAAGGGGCGATGGTCTGAACTTTCTTGTTGATGCGGGATTCTTCCATAAACAGTGAATCCAATCATGCTTGTACCTTGACACTTGATATAAGACGTTGCTTGAACTTCTTCGAACACTAATGTGAACCTTGTCTGAGACGACTTAAATCGAATTGTAGGAATGATTTGGTTGCCATACTCTGATACTAATTAATGCAGATAAAAAAATCCAACAGTGGAAAAATACTTTAGACGGTGGAAAATTTGTTTGGTGGAAAAAAATTAGAGAGGAGAGAAGAACATATCAGTTGTGCAGGATTTTGAAGACAAATTTCGAAGATCGTTTGGAGAGAGAGTGTGAGTGAGCTAAATCTTAATTTTTCATATATTCTGAACTGACTAAACAAAGGACTACCATCCTCTTTATATAAGAGGGGTAGAACTACAAAAATAGAAATAAGATAACATCAAATCAAATAAAATCCTAATTGACTCTAACCGACTCTAGTTGACCTACTAACTTAATTTAATATACCATAAATATTGAGATTGTAATCAATCTCAATGTATTTAATATAAATAAATAGAATATGGAAAATCATAATTCATCAAAGTTCCCAAATCTGTGATGGCTTCAACCTGGCTTGACATGTCAATTTGAGAAATATTGCATCAGAGTTGTCCAAGGAGCTTCCACTGAAGTGTGACGTGGATCACGCCATCGAGCTACTACCAGGAATGGTGCTCTCTGCACTTGCATGGTACAAGATGCCCCCTGCATAACTGGAAGAGTTGAGGAGATAACTCAAGGAGCTAGTGGAACTTGTCTAATATGGCCAAGCAAGGCCACATAAGGAGCATTGATTTCGTTCCAGAAGAAGAAAGATGAGAGCTTGCAGATGTGCATGGACTAGCGCACACTGAACAAGGTGACGATGAAGAACAAGTACCATGTCCCAATGTTAAAGACTTGTTCGATCGTTTGGGCCAAGTGAGATTATTTTCGAAGATGGATCCCGGGTCGAAATACTACCAAGTCCGCATCAAGGAGGGAGACGAACTGAAGACAACGTATGTGGCTCGTTATAGTTCATTTAAGTTATTTTCAACAAGAGCTGATATTCAATATCGATCAGAGTTGGGACAAGCAATTCGGTCAAGGTTGGGACACCTCTTTATAATTGCTTGATATAAAGAGGATCAAGCAATTCGGTCAATTGAAATGTTGAGACAACTCTGATCGAGGTGTAATTAAAGAGGAGCTGTTTTTTTGTTGAAAGCAGCTTGATATTGAATAGGATCAAGCAATTCGGTCAATTGAAATGTCCACTTTAATTTTCTTATTTATTTGTGATTGGACAATAATATGCTTAGTATTGTTTGTGGTGTGATATGCAAGCTTTAATTGATCATTCGATTTATATACTTATGTACCCTCGAGGATAAGATGCAAGAAAACCGCTTAAGATGGTTTGTGTTGGGAAAAATAAGAGACATGTTTATTCCATACTCCATGGCTCTCTTATATAGGGGAGTAGCCTATGGGTAAATTACATAAAGAGTCCATAAGAATATAGAAAATATGAAACAGTACAAATAACATAGCATATATCTCTACACTCCCCCTCAAGATGGAGCATAGATGTCGATCATGCTCGGCTTGGACGAGCACTTCTGGAATGGCCCTCTAAGTAACGCCTTGGAAAAGATATCTGCAGTTTGGTCCCCTGAGCTAACATGAGATGTAGAAATAAAACCCTTCTGAATCATATCTCGTATATAGTGACAATCAACCTCAATGTGCTTGGTTCGTTCATGAAATGCTGGATTATTGGCAATAAATATAGCAGCTTGATTGTCACATTCCAGAGCCATAGGAAGTGGGACTTCTATATATAAATCTGTAAGAATAGCTTTCACCCACATCATTTTCGTACTAACCTGGGCCATAGCCCTATATTCAGACTCAAGGTTGCAAAAGTCGGTAGTCGGTACTCGGTCGGTTGGGTCACTGACTAAGGATTAATCGGCAGTCGGGCGACTAATCGGATTTAGTCGGACTTTAATCGGCTTTGAATTTTATGATTATTTTAAATATATAACTCATTTTTATACATATATTTATATAGCTTTTTTACATTTTTATACTACCATAATAAAATAAAAGAAGTAATTGAATTTAAATAAAACATTAAGCATATTATAATAAGTTTGCTTATAAAAAAGTAAAACATTAAAAAAACATGGTATCTCCAAGCAAAACTTGGTCGATTAGTGTACCTAGTCGGAATTACTCGGTACTTGGTCGGCCACCCCACTGACTAGACTAGTCGGACCTACTAGTCGGGCCAGTCGGATGACTTTTACAACACTGTTCAGACTCAACACTGGATCTGGTTACAACAGTTTGCTTCTTACTTCTCCATGAGACAAGAGAGTTTCCAACATATACAGCAAATCCAGTGGTGGACTTCCTATCCTTGGGACATCCTGCGTAGTCTGCATCTGCACACGCTGAGATAGCAATCTCCTTGTCTTTCTTGAATAATAGACCTGCACCTGGAGATGATTTAAGATATATGAGTATCATATGTATAGCATCCATATGTACCTGACGTGGTTGCTCCATGAACTGGCTCACCCGACTAACAACAAAAGAAATATCGGGTCTGGTAATGGTAACATAAAGAAGTTTTCCCACCAGTTCTCTGTATCTTCTCCTATCCACCTCAGCAGTGTCGTTATCATATAATCTCATGCTCGGATCTATAGGTGTAGTGGCCGGTCAACATCCAAGCATTCCTGTTTCACTCAGCAGGTCAATAACATATTTCCTCTGGGTCATTACAAGTCCATGTGGATTTCTGGCGAACTTCAGTCCCAGAAAATATCTAAGTACTCCAAGATCCTTGGTGACAAATTCACGACCCATCATTTCTTTCGCCCTCTGAATTCCTTGTCCATCATCACATGTAATCAGGATATCATCTGCATACACCATAATTGCAATAATACCTCTGGATGTTTTCTGTATAAACAAGGAATGATCTGCATTGGAATGTCTGTACCCCTGTTTTTCAAACAAGTCTGAGAGCTTCTGGAACCAAGCTCTAGGGCCCTGCTTAAGGCCATAGATGGCCTTACGAAGTTTACACACCTTGGAATACTCCCCCTCAACAGCAAAACCAGGTGGTTGTTGCATGTAGACTTCCTGCTGCAAGTCACCATATAAAAATGCATTCTTAACATCTAATTGGAATAATGGCCAATCACAAGTAACCGCAACAGAAAGAAGGATCCGTAAGGTGGAATGGCGAGCAACCGGCGAGAATGTATCAAGATAATCCACCCCATATGTCTGTGTAAACCCACGAGTAACCAGGTGTGCCTTGTATCTATCAATGCTGCCATCTGCATTCTGCTTAACTATGAAGACCCACTTACAGCTCATTGTAGACAAACCGGTAGGTGCAGGGACAAGGCTCCAGGTACCTCTTAACTAAAGAGCAACCATCTCTTCTTCCATAGCTAAACGCCATCTACTGTCCTTCAATGCATCTTGATAATTCCGTGGAATATCCACAACAGATAGTGCAATGGCAAAGCTCCTGAATTCACCAGATAAACGATCAAAAGAAACCGTGGATGCTATAGGATATGACATGCAGCTAAGTTTCTATTTCCGAAGTGCAATAGGTAGATCCAAATCACTAGCATCCTCATCTGTCCTCTGTAACACAGCCTGCTCAGGTAAATTATTAGATCCATCATTATTGATTATATTCTCAGAACATACCTCAGGCGAGCTAGATGATGAGCGGTGACCATGAGCAGAAGCAGGCCGACGGGTATAGTGGAGTGGCAATGGGGGAACATGAACTGTAACAGGAGGTGTAGGTGATGTAGGTAGTGGTGAAGGTAGTAGTGGTGGTGGCATGTACATGGCTTCATCGGTGTCTGAGTATACCAACCGATCACCTGTAGGAGAGAAGTACATAACAGACTCAAAAAAAGTGACATCAACACTAACAAAGTATTTCCTACGCAACGGATCATAACACATGTACCCTTTTTGTGTCCTGAAGTACCCGACGAAGACACACTTGACAGCCCTAGGAGAGAGCTTGTCAATACCTGGAGACAACTGGTGGACAAAGGCAACCGAGCCAAACACACGTGGGCTAAGAGAGAACAATTCTTTTTCAGGGAAAATTAGGGAGAAAGGAATCTTCTCACCTAAGACAGACGACGACATGCGATTAATGAGATAACATGCCGTTAGGACAGCATCGTCCCAAAACGAATGAGGAGCATGACTCTGTATGAGAAGCGTCCTGGTGACATCAAGTAAATGACGATGTTTCCTTTCTGCAACTCCATTTTGTTGGGAAGTATAGGCACAGAATGTTTAGTGGATAATCCCTTGTGTTGAAAAGTAATTTGAGAGTATGAGTACAAAATTCCAAGGCATTATCACTTCTCACAATCTTAACAGACGCAGAAAAGACATTACGAACTTCATTTATGAAATTTATGATAATATTCCCAGCTTCAGATTTATTCTTTAACAAAAATACCCAAGATACACGAGAAAAATCGTCCACAATGACCATATAAAACCTGTGTC
Source organism: Ottelia alismoides (assembly GCA_037367405.1). Lineage (NCBI taxonomy): Eukaryota > Viridiplantae > Streptophyta > Magnoliopsida > Alismatales > Hydrocharitaceae > Ottelia > Ottelia alismoides. The sequence goes on from JAZKJV010008269.1 coordinate 70,833, forward strand.
CCCGATGATCAGGAACACGACTAGGACACCAGATATCAACGTGAAGCAACTCAAACTTGGAGCTACTACTCTGACTCTGACGACTGGGAAAGGTAGACCGATGATGCTTTCCCAACTGACAAGCCTCACATTGGATGGACATGTGAGGTGAAATCTGAGGTAAAATACGATACAATTTCTGAAGCGGTAGATGGCCAAAGCGCAAGTGCCACATGAATGGAGAGACGGGTCCAGCAGGAAGAGAGGAGATTCTGGCATACGGGGTCCGACTGAGACGATATAGGCCACCCTACTCATAGCCACGCCCAATCACGTAGCCCGTAAGGATGTCCTGAAAAATAAGAGAAGATGGATCAAAATTGCTCGACAATGTAAATCCTTTGTAAGTTGGCTAATGGATAACAAATTCATAGAAAAATCAGGTGCGTTCAACACATTCTTGAGGTGCATAGATGTTGTCAGGCTAATCTCCCCCTGACCAGTAATCAGGGAGTGCGTCCCATTAGCAATATCCACAGTACGACCTGGAGGAACCTGTCGGTAGGCTGTAAGTAGACCTTGGTCACCACACAGATGATGTGTGGCACTAGAGTCCATAATCCACTCTAAAGTATTAGATTCACTACTGCTAGTGAATGCATAAGTACTACCTGAGGTACTGGTGGATGCAGAAGCAGCAACGTCAGAATGACTCTCAGGGGCAGGCGCTGATGCAACAGGACCGGATGGAGGAATAATACCCCTCAGACGAGCTATAAGATCATCAAATTGTTGATCCAACGAAGAAGCAGATGGAGGTTCAATCTGTTCAGCTACTCGTACAGACGCAGGAAATCCATGTTTGGAATAGCATGTGTCCTCGGTATGTCCAGAACGGTGGCAGAAAGTGCATGATGGCCGAACACGACCCCCTCTGCCTCGAGGTCCACGACTACGAAACTGATGATGACCCCCATGACCTCGAGATGTTGCCATAGCTGAGGCGGTCTGATTGGCAGTAGATGAAGGAACAGTAATACGACTCAGTCTGTGAAATGCTTCCTCCATCGGAGGAATAGTGGAATCTGCTAAGATCTGGGAACGTGCTGCCTCGTACTCTAGATCAAGGGCTGCCAGGAATACACCAACCATAGTGGCATTCCGGTAGGTCTTCTGTTGCTCAGGAGTGGTTGTGAGAGGCATGAAGCTGTAAAGCTTCTCAAACATTCCACGTAAAGACGTGTATAATGAGGGTAGAGACCGTCCATTCTGCTTGATTGTAAAAATGTCATGCTGGAGTTGTAGAATCTTCGTCTCATTCTTTGCCTGTGAATAGGTAGCAGCCAGAATATCCCACATTGCTTTTGTAATGGGCTGATGGAAAATATCATTTGCAATCTCAATTGCTAACGTTCCTGATAGCCAAACCTTGGCATATGCATCATCTGCCTCCCATGAGGCGTTGACCCCCGTCTTCTCAGCAGGCTCTTCCTCAATAAGAATGAGCTTCTTACCGGTCGACTTCATCATACTCATGAACTACATTGCTCACAGTTCGTAATTTGATCCGTCCATCTTCATAATAGGCGCAGGACCTCTGAAGGCGCATGTAGATGGGATATCTGCCTTGCTTTCTAACATGATGATAATAGAAGACTAGGATTGTAGACTGAAGATATGATTGTCTACACTGACATTCACGGGTTCGGTTGAATGTGTAGACTCAAGCAACCAAACCCATTAACGTGGATACGCGGGCAAAAGTCTCCTCGATGACGAAGATACACTAGGGTTGGCCGAACCCTAGGACGTGGGGCTGCGCACGAGACCTAAGACGCCCAAAGGAGGAGAGAGGCGGCGTGCACTAGGCGGGATGCACGCATAGCACGCGAGGCACGGGCGCAGGGGGTGGCAGCGCATGCGGAGGTCGAGTCACGGTGCACGGGTACGCAGAGGTTGAGTCACAGCATGCGGGCACGGGCGCAGGCCGAGTCAGCGTGCATGAAGGGTAGAGGTGCGCGCGGAGGGGCGCACGGGGGGCCGAGGGGCGCCAGAGGAGTGCACAGCGCACGGGGCCAGGGGCGCGCGGGAGGCCGAGGTGCGCCGGAGGGGCGGCGCGTGGAGGGCTTGGAGGTGGGGGTTAGGGTTAGGGTTTGGTTCGAGAACTCCGGTCTAGGACCGTCGCTCTGATACCATGTTGGGAAAAATAAGAGACATATTTATTCCATACTCCCTAGGCTCTCTTATATAGGGGAGTAGCCTGTGGGTAAATTACATAAAGAGTCCATAAGAATATAGAAAAATATGGAAGAATACAAATAACATAACATATATCTCTACAGTTTGGTCATTTGCAAAGAAGGTCAGCTGATGCACCAGTTAGGAGATGCGAGTTTTGGGATGTTGAGCCGGCTAAGAGAGGGCGAGGACGGCCCAAGGAGTGTCGGAAAGAGACTATACGAAGGGATCTTAGTTTTTTGTATTTAAGACTGAGATTTACCCAAGATAGATATGAATGGAGGCAAAGAATCCATGTAGCCAGCCCTACTTAATTGTGGGAAAAGGCTTTGTTGTTGTTGTATGTACACTCGACAATCCTACAAAAAATTAGCAATGTGGACCATTTATTCCTTGTATGTCAGATAACAATTCCCGTTTGGAAATCAATAGGATCATTCTAGCTAGATGTGTCTAATTTTGATAGATTTAAGAGGAGCTTCATGATTGGAAGACCCGACGCAAGCATAAGCCTAATGACGATGGACCCAAACTTAGCTAGTCGCACTAGAAACCACTATTAACGATGATGGAACACAAATTAGCTAGGCGGAAATGATGTGCATATCTAGAGGGAGAGGGGGGAGGTTGATGGTCCTTGTATGGTAGTGCATAAAGCTTCATGTAGTAGTGCATCACAATTTGGAGGGACTATTTAGGAAATTATTTTGGTCCATTGTTGATCGAGAGCATAAAAGGGGCTTGTAGACTGTGGCAATCACTAAGTGTCTTGAGGGAAGGTTAGGTGCAGTAAGATTTAAAGAGATGAACAAAGCATTACTTATGAAGTGTGTGGTCAAAGTGTGGGTCCTTAGCAAGGACCTATTTTGCATATTTCTTATAGGCATATATGGTTTCTCCAACAATCATGACATCTCAACTAAGTGAGTGAGATCACCTTGAACATTTTGGAATGGGATTATTTGCATAGCATGAATCTTTCCCTTAGTTGGTGCTATGTTAATGGAGAGTATTTTATGTTCTAAAGAGATGACTAGACGGAGGAGGATGCTTTTTGTGATCGCTTCTCGAGACTTTATGTTATGTCCAAGAACAAGGATGTTGCAATAGTTGCATGTTCCCTTCGACTGATTTGCTTATTGAGCTTTCGGAGGGGGAAGCGGCTGATTGTGGGCGTGTCTTGGGGTCTCCTCCGAATGATTTGCCTATTGAGTACCTTGGTATGCCGTTAGTGGTGGGGAGGGCCAGGATCAGGGACTGGCTTTTGGTCGTCGAGAAGGTGGAGAAGCGGCTGGGTGGGTGGCGTTCGGCTTTGCTCTCGAAGGGGGGGCGTCTGGTACTCCTCAAGGCGGTTCTCTCATCGATTCCGGTATATTTCTTTTCTAATCGCCGGATGCCGGTGGGGATTCGCACGCGCCTCGAAAAGCTTATGCGCAGATTCCTGTGGGGAAAAAATGGGGAGGCGGCGATAGGCATACACTTGGTGGGGTGGGACGAGGTCACGCGTCGCAAGCACGATGGGGGCCTGGGCGTGCGGAGATTGGAGATTGTAAACGATGCTTTCCTTCTTAAGTGGGCCAATAGGATTTGGGGCCCTGGGGAAGACTTCTTGTCCAACATTTTGCGGGAGATTCACGGGGCTAGCAGGGCATTGGATGCCCAGGCCCAGTTGATTGGTACTCTGACTCTATTCCGGCGGGGTGTGCTGGAGGTTTTGGAAAGAAATTTGGCGCTCTTTATGCCAGTTGTGGGGAATGGAGGGTCCTTTAGATTTTGGAAGGATAATTGGACGGGAGGAGGCATCTTTAGTGTTTGATTCCCTCGTCTGTTTGCGTTGGCGGTTGACAAGGATGCCAGTGTCGCTTCGTGTTGGGCGGATGGATGTTGGCTCCCGACTTTCAGGGCTAATTTCTCGGATCAGAGGCTTGATGACTTTCTTGCACTTATTGATGCCATTGGGAATGCGGGCAGGCCTACTGGGGGGCGTGACCATTGGTTATGGCGGGGTGGTCCTTTCTCGGCTCGGAAAGCTTACGGGGAAATATCTAGACCCCTGCCTGCGCGGTCGGATTTGCTGGTTCGTGATTGCGGGTTCTTTTGGGGATTGAAGCTACCCGAACGTATTGGGTTCTTCCTTTGGCTTCTCCGACGGCAAAGGCTGATGACGAGGGATCGTTGCGCGAGGCTCCTCGTCAATATCTCTAACAGATGTGTTTTATGTGAAGCAGCTGTGGAGACCATTGATCACCTTTTATTCGCTTGCCCCATGGTCAATGGGTTCTGGCAGGATGCGGGCTTCAATTGGGTTTGCACGAATGACTTGACGACCTTCTGCGATTCGTTGGTGAACAATGGTAACAGGGAGAGAAGGGACATCCTTCGGCCCATTGCGGGGCTGTGGGCGATTTGGCTGGGGAGGAACGCTGCTCTCTTCTCGGGCCAGCGTTTCTACAAGGAGAACGTTCTAATTCATTGTGAAAGGTTGGTTGATGATTGGGTCTAGGGGTTTGTTCCTTGTCAGACGTCTTTTGTTTTTGTTGATTCCTGTTGTACCTCTGTTTTCTGTTTTTTTCCCTTTTAATATATTGGGGCGAACACCGTTGAGTGTATCCCCCTTTTTTTGGCTCAAAAAAATAGTTGCATGTTGGTTCAATTCCCAAGGTCAAACTGGCACATGGTCTCCTACTTTTTTCAACCTTCTCAGATTTGGATTTATTGTGGATGATGGAGGATTAACTCCCATCTATGGCCTTTTTTTTGTTAAAGATCACTTGATGGGGGAAATGTGGATATTTTGGTGAAAAATACATATATAGGTCTTAATGTGTAGGTTATACAAGGAGATGCTACCCTAGCTTAGGGTTGTAGATTGATTTGGTGCTCGAAGGTTCGTCTGAGGGTGAAGGTATGCTTATGCCTTTTGTAAACAATGTAAAGGTTTCGGGTGATGATAAGGTGTTCCGGGCTCACATCTTCTCTACCACTAAGACCACAAGATTGCCCATTGTGCCAGGGGGTTCGAAGGATATTGCATCCTCGTAGGTATGCTCAAAAGGCATGGCAAGGTGCTATCATGGATTGAGTGGATGTATCTAGCAGATTGGCACAAAGGGCTTTTAGAGGAGCCTCAAAGACACTCCATAGCACTCTAGTAGGGAGAGATCGTGGCCTTCTATTGTGGCCATTTTGAGTAGCCACAAATGCCTTAATTATTCGTAGTGTGTAGTTCTATGTGGAGATTGTTGTGGCTCAAGCAAAGTTCTTTTTTGTGAATGCTCTAACACTAATATTATTTGTACAATTTGCAAGTGAACAGTTACCAAGGGTGTTTACTCTTCAATTTCTCAAGCAAAACGTGAACTTTTACGATCACTAGTGTAAACATGCAAAAAGTGCAAGTATACAAGGATCTTATCAGCAATAAGGAATCTCTCCACTGGAAGATAAGAGCATGGCATTCTTTATAGGTTTGAATTGCTAACTCCTTATAGAGATCGAGTAAAAAATAAAGAACGGCCACTATAGATGCATCATCATCCTAGGTGGGACTCCACTTTCCCCTCGGCAACTAATCTCTATGCTTTTCTTCTTTCTTCTTATCCCTTTTCACTTTCTTAATAGGAGTCGACTTCCTTTGTTTTCCTATGAATGAATCTACCAATCACTAAATTTTGGCATCAAGCGAACAATAGCAGTAAGCAAAACCTCTAGCCTAGCACTGAAGTAACCTATGCAATACTCCCAGGAAAAGCTCGAACGACCTTCAACAAAAGGGTACATGTACCCGAAACCGACATAGGTGGGTAGGTAGAGAATACCAAGGGCGCGAGACAACTTTCTCTAAGGAACTCGGCAAAATAGCCTCGGAACTTCGGGAGAAGGGGTGCCTCCTCACAAAGGGGGTTGCAGTGACCAGGACCGGGCGATTGTTTACCAAAATACAGGTCTCCGCAAAGTCGTAAGACTAGGTACGGGGACTGACGCATGTCCAGTGCCGGAAGGTCAAGGAAGTCGGCGACCTGCTGACATGGGAGCCGGCGAACGAAGCCCTGATGAACGGCGACCGTAACTATAGGAGGGATAAGAGACTACTAATGCATCAGAATAATAAGTGCAAAAATCAAAATTCTCATAGCTTATGCAAGTTACTTTAGATTCTAACATAAGTAGATTTGAGATTACCTTGCACGGTTGCACATGGAACAAATCACGGCAATAATTCCCAGAGTTACTTCCCAACCAATCCAGCTTCTGCCTTTATCGATGACGGTCTCTTCATCTCTTGAAGACCTAGGTAGAGTGGAGGAAGATGACTACTGTTAGAGTCAATATAGAAAATGAAGTTGGCACTATAATTGGTAAATTACCTCTACACAAAATCATATACAGAAGAAAATAAGCTGCAGTGCGGTTTGACAAAGAAGCCCATCAAAGGGCAGTGGAGGCTCCTTGGAGCCTAATAGTTGAGTTCTCTGACAATGGCATACTCACAGAGCAGAGGGGGTGTCAACTGTCAAGTAAAATTTTATGTTTCCTCTAAATGATCGAAGTCCATGTAAATCACGAGTCCCGTGATACATTGTATGTCACATCTGTTCCCTGAAAGATGCCAAGGTTACACCCCAAGCTCCTGGAAACAACACGCTGACTTTGTTCTCCCATTCCAAGTTTCTGATACATGCTACTCAATGATGCAATGACATGAAAATTCAAATAATATCCAGTTTTTATGATCTGCCCATGAACCTGTTTGCCTTCTTCTTCCAGGCAAAGGTTGCAGCAAACACTGAGAAGGCTGACAAAGCTTATGCGATCAGGAAGTATGCCTGATTTGTTCATTCCTCGAAATAGTTTAAATGCTTCCATGCCAGAACCTTGTCGAGCATGTCCTGTAAGCATTGTGTTCCATGAAATGAGATTCTTCTCAGGCATTACGTTGAAAGTTTCAGTAGCCAAATCCCACATACCACATCTCACATAAGCCCCAAGCAAAGAAGTCCATGAAATAACATTAGGCCAATGAATTTCGAAAAAAGCAACAGAAGCATGTTCCATTTTTTCACATTTCCCATACATGTCAATAAAAGCACTGCCGACGACAACATCAGATTCGAGACCTATTTTGTGAGCTACAGAATGGACTTGTATTCCACAAGCTAATAGCGACAAACTTGAGCACACGCCCACAACAGAAGAAATGGTGATTTTGTCTGGTCTAACAGATGAAGTATTCAAATATTTATATATATTCAGTGCTTCTATGCGGTTGTTACATGCGTAACCTGAAATCAAGGCATTCCACGACACGATATTTGGATTCTTGACAGAATGAAATACTTGTTCAGCAGCAACATACTCCACAAAAGAACAGTACATGTCTATAAAAGCATTAGCCACATACTCCGATGAATACAGTCCTACTTTGACAATTTGTGAGTGGAGTTGCTTTAAATATCTTAAACTAAAGAGCTCAGAGCCCTTCAGCAGGCAAACAAATGTAAATTCATCGCCCCTAGTACCATCGGAGGACATTTCTCTAAAAGCTTCAAAGGCCTTCTCGTGGAGTCCAACATCTGCATAACCTGTAATCAAGGCATTCCACAAAGGAAGACTCTTCACATCCAAACCTTCAAACAGATAACAGGCACTCTCTATATACCCATGCTTTGCAAATTCAGCAATCAATACACTCCACGAGAAATCATCTACAGTACACATACCCTCAACTACCATATTAGCCTCGGAGAATTTGCCACATTTAGCATAAAATGTCACGAGCACACTCCCTACAAAATCATTATTTTCAAATCCATTCTTCACAACAAAGCTGTGAACCTTACATCCCTCGTCCAAATCCAAAATCCCAGCGCAAGCAGTCAACACACTAACAACAGATACCTCATCCAACGAGAAGCCAGAGTCCAGCATTTGATAATAAAAACCAATAGCCTCAATATTTCGATCGTGTTGAGAACAACCCACTATTATTGCAGTCCACGAAACCAAATTCTTGTTCGGCATTTCAACTAGAAAGGTGATTGCCTCGTCTATTCTTGAGCACTGGATGTAGCCAGATAGCATGGAATTCCAGGTGAACTGCTCTCGATCAACCATAGCGTCAAACATTCTTCGCGCACCATCGATTTCTATACCCTTTCCATATAGTTCTACAAGAGCACTGCCCACATGCACGTTTAGATCGAGCCCCACTTTGATGGAAAGCCCATGCATCTCCTTCCCATTTGCCACAAATCTCAAACTGCTGCAGGCACTAACGACACTCGAAATGCCAAAGTGGTCCACCTCAAAACCCAACTGCCTCATCCTGCCGAACAAAGCCAACGACTCCTCGCAAGGCCCGTGCTTATCATACCCCGAGATCATCGTGTTCCAAGACACAGAATCCTGGTTCGGCATTTCATCGAACAGCTTCCGCGCATCGCCCACCATCCCAGCCTTACAGTAGCAACCGATCAAATTATTCCACGAGAATAAATTCCTGATGGGCATTTCATCAAACACCGAATGGGCATCCCTCAAAACGCCTCCTTTTCCGTACATGTTGATCAAATGGTTGGAAACGGCTGGGATGCAACTCATCCCGGAGGCAACAGCACGAGCATGGAGTGCCCTTCCCTCCGCGACGGCCCGGCGATCGGCACATGACCTGAGGAGGGTGCAGAGGGAGTTAGGTTCGAGGAGTTGATCCTTCCAGTTGGAGTGGGGGCGGGTGCTATGGATTGCGAGGGTGGCGAGGGAGCGGGAGAGGAGGTGGATGCTGTGCCTCATGCTCTCCTTCGTGGCTACTCATCTGTGCTGCAAAGATTCAGCCGTTTGATCGCAGTGGCGAGGTGCGTTGCGTTGCATTGCACAGGTGCGAGAGCGCTGTCCCCCTCCGCCGATGCGGGGGCCGATCTCTGGTTTTCGATTTGGAAGTAGCTGACAGATGCGCTTGATGAGATGGTCGCTGGTGGAGGATGCAAGTGAGAGTCTTCCCACAAGGGAGGGCTTTCCTCCGAAAATAAGAGTGTAGGAGGGCCGGATACACAATCTGCCTCCAAACGTGAAGCGACCTTGTGAGAATAATTGTATATTAATCAATGGATAAAAGCTCAATAAGCACAGTAAATGAACTTCATTGGAGATTTATACCAAAAATATGATATGATACAATCGTCATAAATTCATATTTTTTGTGACATATCATATTCCATATGCCTTCTTGTCGTCCGAGTTGGTGCTCACTTGTAGGACTCAAGAACTGTCTTTTTGCTTTCTAACGAGGTTTGGATGATCAATTGCACACATCACGGATGATCGCGAACAATCAAAATAGAGTGATCAAATGCCCTAGATATGTCGTCTTGAGTGCGTGAAAAGGTTCGTGATTTCAAAACATCAAATTCCTCCCAAAAATCGAAGTGAAAATAGAAGAATAAGTGTACATGGAAACTATCGTCGACGGTGGAGATGGATGGATATGGATTCGACAATTAAGGCTGAGTTGATTCGCAAGAGGTGCTTGGGGGATTCCTTGCATCTACATGAATCTTCTGGAGCATAAAGAATCAAAATTCGAGGTTTCTGCATGATGTAATGTCTCGATCATCAGAGAGAGGTGGAGCTCTCCGGCGGTGAAGTCGAGTGATGGGGGCATATTGTGAATTGAGTTCCCTAATAATGGATATGGGATCGAATCACCAACTTCGATTGGAGGCTGGCTGACAAAATGGAGAAACACATTAAGATGGAAGAGTTGGGAGTGCCAAATTCGGGATATATGGATGCACTAGACGTGAGACTGCTTAGGGGAAAGATAGAGCATGATGTAAGCTAAACTTTTTATGAAGAGAGATGGATGAGATCATTTGGTAATGAGGTTGTCAAGGTCTCCAATCTTGTTCTCCCGTGCAGTGAGGAAGAGGGAAGCTAAACCCAACACCAACAGGGGTTGCATGCCATGACATTTTGATTTGGACCTTACCCTTGATCACATGTGTTCTACTCTTGCTTTAGATCGCTGCCTCAAGCTTGTGTCATGATAGAGGTAAGCATATTGGAGAGAATTTTTTGTTTTGTGTCGTAGAGTGAAGATGAGATATTTTTTGAAGAACTGGGTATGCTTTAGTGTGGTCAAATGATGGTGGTCTAGCTCGAGGAACGGGGTAATCAAGAGAGGGTTCATGGGTTGCGTATCGAGCATTAGATGAAGCTTTAAGGAGATTTGAAATGATGGGAATATGTGTCTAGGGTCAAATGGCAAGGTTAGCCATATCCGTGCTCACGTGAGGTGGCTAGAGTTAGGGGATGGCGCACTAGGCACATTACACACGTCACACCTTGAATTTCACAAATTGTAAAATCTTGTAAAATTCCTACAAAATAGTAAATGATCATTGTTGAAATCTAGAATGCGAAAGCGAATCGGTAAACATAGCAAGAAAATAAAGAAAGATGCACATGGAACGCTTGAGATTTTACGTGCAACCATACTCCCTAAGGAGTTGGATGAAATCACGGGAGAAGGCCTCAAAGGGACATTTGTTTGTATTGAACTTTTTTCACTAAGTACAGAGGGTGTGGGTCTCCTTATGTATCTCCACAAACAGACAGGAGTCTCACATATAGTAGATGTGAGACTAAACACGAGTGGGTGATAATTAGATCCTAGAGAGATCCAATTACCACTCTATTACATTCTCCAAGACCCCCCTCAAGTTGGAGGTAAGAAAGTTGCAGCTTGCAACAAAAAAAGAAAAGGTATACATCACATCTTTACATGATATATTACAAGAAGAACATATGTCTGCTACTGGTAGAAGACCTCGCTCGAGGATGAGTCTATGACTTTCAAGTCACCAGAACGTATCTCTGTCATACATGCAGGTCACCGGAACGTATCTTTGTTGTGCATGGAGAAGAATGCAGTAGAAGAATAAGTCCAACATGGAGTAGTAGTCAGGTAGTGAAAGAAGAAGTACACTCCAACAAAGAAATTGATGCTCGATGAAGACGGATGATCGCAGTAGCGGTCTAGAGTGTCGGTCTATCAATCATGGTTGGGAAGTAGAATTTCTGAAGAATCCATCTCTGGCTCCCCCTTTCTCCCATATTTGATAGAATAAAGAGTATGCATCTAGTTGGGAGAGACAAAATGTTCATCTTTTGCACAAGTTATTTTTTTCTTTTTTCCCTTCATTTTTTCCTTCTTAAAGCTTCTTTTTTTATGTCATCTTTTTTCAAATTTTTTGAAAGCACGACCCAAATTGGGCCCAAATATGTAATAGCCCACTATTGGGGACCAAAAGAAGCTCCCCCCTTCTCTCTTGTTTGTTTTAGTCGTGCCCACCTTTGGGCCCAAATCAACTCACAGCTCTTCTTTTCTTTCTTTATTTTGTTGGCATATAGATCGCTCTCCTTTTTTTGAACACTCTTCTCTTTTTTCTTCAAGCACGTTTGATAGTGCATTAGCCCAAAAAATCCATAGGGCCTTTTTTAAAAAAGAGGGGAAATAATAGCATTGTTATGGTGCTTGGGTGTCCCCTTTCCTCAACAAAAAGGTAATTAGGGTTCCCTCTAGGAACCCATTGTCGCCGCCTCTGAAGGATCTTAGAGGAGGCATGTTTGGGGAGATGAGCATCGCGGGGGTAGCATGAGAAAGATCAGCTTGGATATAAGGGTAGAGATGCGCCACCGGCGTCTCTTGGAGAGGGGTTTGCATCTTCTAAAGGAAGCTCGAAGGTGGTTGGAGGTGGCTTGAAGGTGGCTCAAATGTAGCGCCACCTAGAGAGGATCATGTAGAGGAGGTGCACTGGTTGGTTCAGCTGCGCGCAAGAGAAATGCAGTCCTTGAGAAGGTGTCACAGCTCTGTGAGGGAGGGCATCACCGTGCGTAGCCCTGATGAATCGCATGGAAATCAAGGAGCGGTTGCTGGTTAGATGCTGCACTAGCAGCCCCTCTACTCGAAGAATGGAGACCCTCCAGTATGCCCAGAGATTGGGAGTGGTCCCCGCATATCTCATGCGATTCCTGGGAATTGGAAATCCTCCAGTATGCCCAGGAACTCGTATCGAAGCTGTTGTACAGAGGTGTACCATCGCATGTAGAAGATGGGAACTGTGGAGAGCTTGAGAAATTTTAATAGAAACCATAATTTGACCTTGAGATTAGGGTTTGGAACCCTAGTTTCCTTTGACGATCTCAACAAGAACATAATCTCCATCTTGAAAAAATAATATTTAAGAACAAAATCAGAACTAAAACTTCAAAAAATCAATTCATAGAACCGAATTGCTCTGATACCATGTTCAAATTTAGAATGCAGAAGCGAGACGATTAATTGACCAAGAAAATAAAGAAAGATAAACATGGAACGCTTGAGATTTTACATGGAATCCTACTCCCTAATGAGTGTGATGAAACCACGGGAGAATACCTCAAAGGGTCATACATTTCTATTGAACTTTCTCACTGAGTACATAGGGTGTGGGGCTCCTTATATAGACCCACAGACAGACATGAGTCCCACAAATAGTAGTTGTGGGACTAAACATGAGTAAGTGGTAATTGGATCATGGAGAGATCCAAGTATCACTCTATTACATTCTCCAACAATCTCAAATCAAAAAATGCAACACATAACAATTACTTAAAAAATTGATATATACAAGTTTGTTGGAAATGCATTTCTGTAAATTTTTCATAACCCGAGAGATATAACTTTAGGTTCTTATTTATAAGTATATTTGACTTGGTTTTGAGATTTTTTATATTTATATTTTTATTTTTGGGTTAGTAACACATAGCTTATAAATCTTATTATATTTGCACACTATATAAGGCATGTCTAGATATTTTTGTCAATTCGCCTTTTACATCTTCTAGAGATAGTAATGTAGAATGTTTTACATGTAAGTTTTAATTATGTTCATCTTAGATATATTTGAATCTTTTCATTTTGTACTTTTATTTTATTTCATATTTTTTGGATGAAAATATGTTTCAAAAGAGAATAAACAAATTTAAAATCAAGTAAAGATGATATTATATGTGTTATTTATAAAATATGTAAGCACTATATATAGTTGTATGATGATTCCAAAATCAAAATTCCACAAATGAAATCATCTCATCCCCCAAACTATCTTTAAGATTCAGGTGATGAATTTTAAGAATTAGTGAAGTTAAATAGAGTTCATATACATAATATATCAAATTATGAATGCATTCATATTGGAAATCAAGGTGTATTTCTTATTTCTATATGCATATGCGGATTTTTTCTATTTTTTATATTTTGTTACATTTTTATGGAATTAATACAAAAACAACTAAGTCAATTAGAGTTACATAAGAATAGTTTGTGTATATAAGACCCCGACTTTTCGGCTTTGAAATCTAATCGAGCCCAAAATTCAATTTGATGAAGCATATGCATTGTTGGACTTAATGAAAGTTCTCGTCAGCTTTCCAAGACATCCAAAATTTTCGAATTTCGACTTCATGGGAAAGAGATATGATCATTTTAGTGAAGGGGTATCATGAACTATCTTGCATTATGGATGACCATGGATGTCCTAACCTATTTTCTTCTTTCTCCCATCATGTCCCACCTTTATCACCATCATTTTGGCTATTGGGAACTTGTCAGTGGCCATTGGAGTTGTTGTTAGCGCCATTTTTATGAAAAGAGCATGGGGACCTTGTAATGCCAAAGGTAATGTCCTCTATATACATAATCTTCTTGTAGTGGGATCCCGATGATCTTGGTTTTCCCTCATCTAAAATTTGATTTATATTGTTTTGAGTTGGTGCTAATGGTCAGATCGGTGAGGAGAAGCCATATTGTGGAAATCTACACAGACTCATAAGGTAATGGAGTTTTTACATGTTCCCCAATTTTGGCATATAGATTGATGCTATGCTTGTTCTTGAATGAATTGGAATCCCCTCCTTCCTGAATTTTGAGAAACCCTCTTGCATCTATTTTCATTCCTATATCCATAGTCTGCACATTTATATAACGAATGCATAGTTTTATTTTGGTTGATTGTGATTGATAAGAATATTGAAATCTTCGGAATGTACAGGTTATATGGGAATAAAAAGAAAATGAGATTATAAAGAGAGGGATGTTTAAGGATGGAGAGTTGATGAGAGGGATTTTCGTGGTTTTAAGTATGGTAATTAAGCAATTATGGGAGTCATTGTAACTGCAAAAATCTCCACAAGCATTTAAATTTATATAATTACGAATATAATAGTAAGTACGAGATCGATTGATCCACAGGGAAACATAAAATGTGATTCGATTACTAATTTACTGTACAAGTTGACATTCACAATTTTATCTCTTTGGATTATTGAAAGGTTTTGGTGGTTACATGACTTCTACCACTATGTTGACATGCTCTTTATTACAATAGAATATGCAAATGGCGATAATGTAAAAGTAATACATCTCCTTTTTTATAGATTTTAAAGAAACTATATGAACTTTTTATTGAGTTTTTATTTTAAGGTGATACAAATGGTTTGAGATGAAAAATAATTCTGTGTGCTATTTTATAGAGTTCTTGCCTCATCAAAACAAAGTATGGCTACAAATACTGCAATATAGAAGTAACTCAAGAGAGCATATTATTACCAACATAGTGTACTTTTTTTTTAGTTTTTAATCAGTCTAGTGCATAACATAGAACATAGGTGATAATATCCATGCCTTTTGAAATTAAATCTAACTTATCAAGTTTCTGTTGAAAGTTAACAAAGATAACTAAACTAAGTTATCAAAATAAAATGGGAGGTGGGGTATGATGATTTCACCAAAGTTCTATCTCCTCCTGAGTTGATGGTGAGACAACTCGTTGATGGAGGTGCCGATGAGTGTGGAGATGCAAGAGGAGAAGGAGAGAGTGCATGATTGTCACCCTCGCACCTTGAGGGCAAGATAGATAGTCGTCGATGGAGAACCACGACTGTGGGCTTAGAACCAGAGATCATATGATGAATCTCTGATGGATCATCACTATTCTCTCTTTTTATCCTCGAAGAATAAGAGCTTCATTGCAAATCTTCATTAGTTTCACATCTTTACCAATAATCATTCTCCTTGTAATTAACCCTAATTACTAATTATTGTATATTTATTACCAACATTTTCTTCATCTTTCTTAATTATTAAAAATCTCAAAAAATTAGATAAATATTGTATATATTTATTTTTCTCTTAAAAAGAAATTGAAAATACAAAAAATATAAAGTAATTAAAAGCAATGTTTTTATTTATTACAAATACTACCAAAAATAATTCTCTGTACAATTGACCTCTTCTAACTTTTTTGTCAACATGAAACTTGTAGATCTTATCGAGATCTACAACTTTCATGTTTTGTCTTTTTGTTAATTCAGGCTCCTTTTATTTCTTTCTTAATTTCTTTTATTTTCCCTATTTTCTGAATAAATGATTGGGCCATGTCGCGCCCTCTAAGCCGTCCACGTGCCCGCTCCTCCTTGCGCCACCCGATACCCTCCACAGCCTTGTATCCACCTTCACCCACCTCAATCACATCCGTCCATCTCCAGATCTCCCCCAGCCCTTGGACTGCCTTCTAGATCTCACTCCACCTCTCCTTCCTGTCGTCATCTCAACCATTGGATGACATCTCATCCAATGGCCCTGGACACTCCACGCCATCATTATTCTCGCGACTGTTGGATGAGTCTTTAGATCGCATCACAACCGTCCCCAAGCATCGCTCCCTCAGCCGAGCATTCAGATCATCAAATATGATCCAGGCCCTCGCCTCACATCCGCTTACTAACCGTTGGATCGTGAGATCCAACGGTTAGATCCCCTTCTTCCACCTCCCATGTATCCTCATCCCAAGCGTTACACACGTAGACCCTTGCTCCCCCTTCCATTTTTAGCCTCACCCGGCCCACCACTCTGATCATTAACGCCACTAATACGTAGCCCTCTCACCCGACATCCTCATCATACATTCATTACCCCACTTCCAACCTTTTAGGGATGCCGTTCACCAGTTTCAAAAGCCTCCGCCACCACCGGGTAATGGTCGTCCTCCACCTATAAAACCTCCACCCCAACCCCCGTCACACTTCATCCACAACTACATTGCCTGAGATCTAGCCCCTCTCCGCCTCCTTGTGACAGATGGAGGTCGGACGAGGGGCCATAATGGTGCCTCTAGGCCAGGTGTCGACACATGGCCGCCATGTCCATGTTGCGGCCGCCCTAGGCGCCACTGAGCTCACTAGAGTAGCTGCCCAGCATGTGCGATGACCCGAGGTTCCAATGGAACTTTAGCCCAAGCTCAGCTCTGCCCCTTCTTCCTCCTCTTATCCTCCAGCTACGCGTTTATGCTTTTTATCTCGTTTTCTCGTAATTTTCTAACCACACACGATGCACTCCATTGTCGCCTGACCATCCTCCTAGCTCCGCAACACCACCAGCCATCTTCACCGACCCCTCTACTCGTCGGCTTCCCATCTCCAGAGCCTTGACCACCTTACTCCCCTTCTTCTCTAGTTCGTCGGAGATGAAGCCCAGGTCCCTCGCTTTTCCACCTCTGTTGGACCTCTATTCACCTCACAACTCACTCGCACAACAAGCCTTAGCTATACTCTAACAACTGCAGGTCCTTCTTTGTCAATGGTTGGACTTCACGCCTTCACTCCAATCTCCTTCGCCGCCTCTGATGACACGTCTCTGCCTCATCGTTTGAGCCACCGTAGCCGCTCCTTGATGAATCTGTGATTCATGACTCTAAAAGTTGAAAATAGAGTCTTGTTCCCGAGTAAATAGATGCATATTTCCACTTATCTTGCACAAATATCATTCATATATGCATTCATAATACATGCATTTTAGCACTCCATTTGCATTAAATAAGAAGCCAAGATCACTTGTAAAATATCCACCTATAAAAATAATATCTCCCTTATAATATGTACACCTGTAGTTAATAATATAAGGAAGAAAGCCAAAATCTCCTTTGTAAAAGCACCAATAAAGCCCTAAAACCCCAGGACCATAAAATGCCCATAGCTCCCTCATACAAACTCCAAAATAGGTCTACCCACTTTTAGAATAATGCACATTCAAAGACCTTTAAAATGAGACTAATTTTATCCAATTTGGAGCTCATATGAAAAAGTTGGGTTTTTGGGCCTCTATGTATACTATGTATACTATATTTGTGTATACTTGTATTTTTGTATCATATTTGACCTCATCTTCGTATTTGGTCAACATGAAACTTATAGATCTCATCGAGATCTACAACTTTCATGTTTTGAGTTTTTTCAAATTCGGCCTCCTTCTCTCTCTACACTCATTTCTCTTCTCAGCCAATCACAGCTGGCCACGTGGCGCCCTCTGATTGCGCCACGCGGCCCGCTCCCCTTGCCCTAGCTGCCCGCGCCTCAGGCCGTTGGATTTCTCTTTGAATCCAATGGCCCAGCTCGCTCCACGTACACCTTTTACTTCCGCCGTTCGATCACTTCCCATCTCAGATCTGATCCGCCCGTTCGCGCCTCTCCCACAGCGCGCCACGTGGCGCATTATGCGCCATCAGATCTCGCCTTCAGCTATTTGATCTGCACCATCCACTAGCACTTTAATTCCAACCGCCCGATCGAAGCCCTAATCCCATCTCCACCGTTCGCCAGCGCCACTCCTATAACGCGACGCGTGGCGCATTCAACACCCTTGATCGCCTCGCCTCGGATTCAATCCACGTCGCCCGCTCGCACTCGGCCTTTGACGAGCCACGTGGCGTCATCACGACCCTTGATCAATTCGCCCTTGATCTAATCCTACCCGTCCCTTAGCGCTTTGACCTGGGCCATTGGATCACAAGATCCAACGGCCAGGACCTCGTCTCCTACCTCCAGACGCCCTCTCTCCCACGATCTCGACCTTGCGCGAGACGTTCGCCCTTTCTATTTTCGCCTCCACTCCTGCCACCCTCGCCGACCGCCAACACCGCCACGACCTTCACCACTCTCCCCTCATCCTCGCCAGCTCCCTCAATCACCATGACTTCCACCAGAGCTGCTCCACAACCCCCACGAACTCCACCTTCCCGCAACTTCGGCCGTCGACTTCATCCTATAAATACTCCACCTCCGGCCACATTCACCGCCACCCCAGAGAAGTTCCTTGAGCTCAGAGCATCTGTTTGGTGACAGCAATTGAGTGATTCTTCGAGCGACGACTGGTTTCTTCTCCGGCGAGATCCACGGTGAACTACGCCGTGTCGCAACCTCCCTCCGCGAAGCTGCTTGAGCTCAGGGCCCTACCGACCCTTCGAGCGACGACCTGGAACTCGAGACCGAGCTCCAATCCCCAAGTAACCTCCTCCATCCTTCTTTGATCTTCTTCTTATTTTTTCTTGATTTTTTTGATTTTATTCGCCTTCCACCGTGATCTTCTTGCTCCATCTCCATTCCTCCGAGCTCCGTGAAGGAGCTCCGATCTTCGCACACTCGTCCATAGCTTAAAACACTGTCAACCATCCTCCATCAGCTCCAGCTCCGCCACCTGGGCGGAGCACCATCGCCGGACCACCTTCACTCCGACTAGGCCTCGCCGTTCGCTTCTCACACCTCCACGAACGCCCCCACGTGCTTCGGCTATCCGTTAACCATCTGCAGGTGCCATCTCGCTCACTGGTCGGAAGCTCGTCGGAGCTTCCCTCGAGCTTCACCGCCACGGTGCTCCAGCACTCCTCCTCCGCTGCTGAAGCCATCGGACGCCTCGCCGCACCACCACGCATCTTCCGAGATATCTCCGAGCCTCCAGAGAGCTTCACCGACGATAGGAGGGACGGGCGGAGCAGAGCCAGCTTCACCGGAGCCCCGCCTACTCCTCCGCAGGTGGCGGAGGACCGTTGAAGGAGAAGTCCAGCCACCGTTCGATCATCTTGATCGAACGGTCAGCATCACGCCATGTAGCTTCGCACAGGAGCCGTAGGATCATCCTTGATCCCACGCTCAGGGGTACGCCACGTAGCCCACGACCGGAGCAGCGGAGAGCCGTTGGATCGATCAGAGATCCTACGGCTCGAAGTCAGCCACGTCACCCTCTTCATCAAGCCCCAGGCACCGTTGGATCAATCCAGATCCAACGGTTACTGATTCGCCACGCGTCTTCATCCAGCAGCTGTTGGATCGCCCTTGATCCAACGGTCTTGATCACGCCACGACGACTGGTCCGAGCCTCTACCCCGACCTCTAGGCTCGGACCACCCGAAGCTACTCCGAGCCTCCAACCGAACCTCCAGAGTGCCCGAACCTCGTCCCGAGCCTCCGACACCGCCCGAGCCTAGGTCCCCCCGCATGAGGAGCACGCGTGGTCTGGGTAAATTGCATTGAGGCCCTGGGAACTTTCAGAAATTACAAACTAGTCCCTGTGAAGCGCATCCACGTGAGGAGCACGTGCGACGGTGGAGAAATTGCATTACACCCCCCAACATTCTAGGTCATTGCATTAAGGTCCCTGCCAGCATATTTATTTTTAAGTAATTTTTATTTTCTGTATTGCAGTTACACCCTTGTCTTTGCACGCATATCTAGGTGTCATATTTCATCATTTTTAAATTCCAAAAATTGCATGTTGTAGTGTAACTTGTCCTTTATTTGATGTGACACTTGGCACATTTTTGTATTAACAGTAGAATTTTTAATTAATTAATTGGTCTATTTCTGTGATATTTTGCCCAATTACACCTTTTAATTAATAGAAATTTTTCTGTAATTCCAAAAAATCCCAAAAAATCACATTAGCTCTAGGATAGTTAACTTAACATTGCATAAAAATTTCATCTCATTTGCACGCATTTCGAGGGCTAAAAAATTTATTGGTGATTTTCTTAATTTATTTTTAATAGGTTCATTTCACATTAAAATGAAGATCTAATAATTTTCCTGGATTCCTTATCATTAAATCTATCTAAGATAATTTTAGTTCTCCAAAATTTTGAGATTTGATATTTATTAAAATTAAATTAGTGAAAATCATCCTGCACTCATTTTAAATTCACAGTAAATTCATTTAGTGTCAGAAAATTCCAAAAAAATTAGAGTAGCTTAATTTCACCATATTCCATCATCTTTCCAATTTTCATAATTTTTGGACTCCATTTGGACATATTTCTGATTTAACTATCAAATTGGCTTGATTATTGCATGTATCTTGCATAGAAAATAGAAAAAGACCACAAAAATATTCCCCGAAAATCTAACACTTAGATTTCGCTAAAAATTCACCTAAGGAGACAGATGCCTCCTTGAGTTCGACCTTGGACTTCACCAAGTAAAAAAATTTGCCGCTTGAAATTAACTTGAATCTAATTAAAAGTGGTTTTTGATATTCCCTCTCGTTATCCGACTACAACGAAATTAAAATTAATTTGGACAATAATTTGCTCGAATAACAAGGGTCGTGGGAGGCGTTATCAAAATGGCACCGTTGCCGGGGAGGTACGGCTTATGTTAATTTGCAGTGTTTTTTGAGTGTTTGATTTTTTTATCCCCGGGTAGTCTGACCCCCGGTTTTCTTGTGAATATTTTATGTCTTTTAAGTTTTGTATTTTTCTGTTGATTTTCTCTGACCTCAATTTATTTCTGTGCGAGTAACGCGAGGAGTCGAAGACGCTTCGAAGATTCGGCATTGTAATTTATTGAATTGAGAAAATCTGTATTTTCATTTTTCTTTATTTTTTCGCATTATTTCCAGCGGTTCTCGTTTGGGTTCTCGCACATGTAAATATAGTAAAATTGTGTCCCCGTGTGCTGTGTGGTTGAATGGTAATTTAGGCTTGCACTAGCAGCTCCTCGAGCCACTCTAGGGTTTGCTTTTGCTCGTAATTTCTAGGACCACACAATCCACTTAAAAGATGCACTTAGACCGCATGACTTAGCCAAATCAAACTGTTCTTCATTCGCTAATAGAACTGCTTGTCTAAGAGCGGATTTTTCGCTTGCATTTGCATATAATGTAAAAAGTTTTCAATTTTGTTTTGCATCCTACATAAAAAAGCGAAGGGATCATTGTAAGTCTTCTTAATTCAGCATACGCATCATAGTTTTTCTTACATCGGCTTTTCTCGATTTCCCCCTCTGTTTTCACATTAAAATAAAATAGGAAATTGGGACTGGACGATAGGCATGCTGTGTGGTTGACTAACAAAGTGATAACTTAACTTAAAACTGGGACTGCTAAACACTATTGACCAAAAAATAATAAAATTGGAAAAATTGTTTGCGGGAGATTAATCCCCAACCTTGTTTTCAGGCTGAGTGAGGGTACTTGAGTGTGTGTGAACACCTTAAGGCAGAGCCCAAATCCTCACCTTCCATATCACGTTCTGACTAATCCTAGCAAATATCACAAGTCGAATATTTAATATTAACTGACTAGTACCAAGTAGCCTCCGCCTGTCTCAGGTAGATAGGGGGGAAATTGCGGTACTTTGCGACAAGCTGCCAGTAACCCCCCGGGGTGAAGTTCCGACCTTGTCAGCCTCCGCCTGCTTGCAGGTAGATAGGGGTGTGGTCTTTGAATCCATCGACTTGGGATAGGAGAGAAGAAAGGAAGGACTGGCGGTATCTTAGGCGACATGTTAAATAGGGAAGATGCATCCGGCTCTGAGCCGACTTCCCTATAGGCCGCGTAATCCTTGCTATCTTGCTTGAAAAATCACACTTAAAATATACAAGATTAATTGGACTCGATTTCGAGTCCTTCATTGCGTTGAGTGTGAACCCATGGTCTTGGATTGATTTGTTTGCTTCAGGTAGGAGTAAAATCCTATCTTCTTCTCGCCAAATCAAGATGAGTAACTGGGGGGATATCGACTCTTTATTCACCAATCTTTCTTTGAGCCCCCCACGAAACTCCTCTTCATCGGCCCAAGCGCACCTTGGACCACCCAGGACTCATGACCCTCTTGAGTCATGGTTCCCTCATACCCAGGGTGGTTACTCTCAAACCAACCCTTTCCTCTCCTCTGAGCTTACTGAGGAAGACCATCGCCTCGGTAAGAATCCCTTCCTTGATTTGTCCTCTGACACCGACCTTATTTCATACCCAGGAATAGAGGACAAGATGCCGCCTAAGCAGCCACCACCGGATGAGGAGCAATTACGACAAATTCTTAATCGCCTTGCCGAAGCCGAACAACAGAATGCAAACCTCACAGCTAGAATGGGACAAATCATTGCAGCAGGAGGAATCGACCGACCAATGGTTGATGCCTACAACCCAGCGAAGAATGAGATACAAAATTGGTTGGCACCAGCGGTTCCCGCCGAAGCGTTTGAGCTGAAGCCCCACTTCCTTAGCCTGCTACCGAAGTTCAATGGAAATACCCATGAAGAACCGTATACCTTCCTCCGAGACTTCGAGCTGGTTTGCAACAATCTTAGCCATCCTAATATTGGCCAAGATTACGTTAGACTAAAGGCCACCCCATTTGCCTTAGGAGATAAGGCAGCACATTGGCTGAAAAACCTAGGGGTGATATGTACAACCTGGATGCAGTTCAAGGACCTCTTTTCGAAGAAGTTCTACCCTCTCAGTAGGACCAACCAAATGAGAACGAAGATCGCGAGTTTCTCCCAAGGACCCAGTGAACCCTTCCATGATGCCTGGGATAGGTTCAATGACTTAGTGCAGAAATGCCCCTGCCACGACATTTCTAAAGCGATCCTAGTCCAGACCTTGTTATGTGGTTTAACCCTGGAGATGCAGGGGTTAGTCAGTGCCGCCTATGGAGGAAGCTATTTGAATAAGAACGAGCACGCCGTATGGAAGATCCTGGAGCAGATGGCGGAAACCGGCAGGTCGCAGGCCACTAGGACCTATCAATTGTCTCCCTCAATCCTATCCAACGAGACAACCCGAAGGACTGTAGCAGATCTGACCGAGGACCTCATCCCCAGCATGGGGATGATTGCTGATAAGTTAACTATGGTCGAACAGATCCACAAGAGGGTCACTGACCTTGAGTCTCTCTCACGTCTACCGAAGCAAATGGAGGAACTTACTGAGAAGGTAGCTAAGATGAAGCTACCTGCCCCTTCTGCACCACCTGCACCTGTGCATCAAGTCCATCTTGTACAGGAACAGGCACCGGGGCCTCAGAGTGGCTGGGTGGAGGATCAGACTTACACCTAGCAGGACCATCATGCACCCCCACAAGTGGAGACTGGATACGAGGAGCCTCCACAGGTGTTCGAGATCAACGGGCTGTGGTACAGCCGTGACCCCGTCAGCAGACAGTCGGGGATGGGGAATGGTCAGCCTCACCGACCTTCCCCAGCTTACCAAGGAACCAGCTCCGTCCCCACACTGCGCTTTCAGTCCAGGTCCGAACAAGGGTACCAGCCTCAACAGCACTAGCAGCAGCAGCGCACATATCATCAGGGCCCAGCACCGTCCCACCAGCTGCAGCAGTATCAGCATGGCCAGCAGGGCCAATACAGAACCTCGTCCGCAAGTTAGCCAGCCCAGCCCACCAAATTGGAGTCCCTCACCTTGGCGATCCAGTCCCTGTCTGATAGGGTCCAACAAATACAGAACGACTATCTGGATATGAGAACCGATTTGAATCGTGTCTCTCGTACCTAGGACCAACAGATGGCGCCAAAGACCCCAATTCCCGCACAGGTTCAAGCCAATCCTAACATCTTAAACCATGGCCAGAACCTACCTCGAGATCAGGTATATTATTCAGATAATTATTTATCTGAACATGAGATCCTTTCATATGATAATGTGAATCATATGTCCCTCAGGAGCAGAAGGACTGTGACCATGCCTGATCGGGCACGAGAACCGAAGGAAGGAGCCGCCAAGTCTATACTTGAGGAGAACTTGGAGGAAGAAGAGGAGCACCACCACCATCACCGGCAGAAGAAGCGGACGTATGAGTCCTCAAAGCAGCAGTCCTGCATCAGCATAGAGTCCGACGGAATCAATGAGGAGCCCGCACCTCCATCTGAGGAGGATCGTCCAGAAGTCGCGGAAGATGCATCACCGATTTCGCCTCAGCATTTTTCTTTCAGTCAGAGTCAAAGTCAGAGTCTGTTTCAGAATCCGAGTCATGTACATAATTCAGTTCCAGATCTTAATGAAAATCTTTCAGTTTCCGAATATGAGTTGGAGTCAATAATCCCTTTCCCCCAAGCTCTCAAGGGTGGAAAGAAGAAAACTAAAAAAATCCAAAAAGATGACCCTGAGATGGCAGAGTTCTGCAACAAACACATCAAGGTCACAATCCCCTTTGACAAGTACGTGGAAATGACCCCTGCATTCCAAAAATACCTTAAGATGAGATGCATACCTACTCGGGTTAGAAGGAAGACCAAAAGCCGTGTTGAGAAACACGTTCTATCAGTAGCCACGACTTGTGCAATTAAGAACTCATTTTCCAAGAAACGAAGAGACATGGGTGCACACTATGTAGTGAGTCATGTTGATGACATCGCGTTTGCACGCACTCTCCTGGACAATGGTTCCTCAATCAATCTGATGCCTACATCCCTCTATGAGCGGCTTAATCTTGGACCTCTTAGGAAATCCAGAGCCCTCCTGCAATTTGCTGATAAATCAACCAAGAGGTCCCAAGGAGAATTGAGGAATGTTGTGATCAAAATCGAGGGGAAGGAATACATGGTGGACTTCACTGTCCTAGATATGGAAACCCCTCGTAATTGGAGAGACTCCCAGATCATCTTAGGCAGGCCCTTCCTCAGAACAGCAGGGGCCTTGTTTGATTACAAGATCGGGAAGATCCAGTTTCAAACTCCAGGCGGAGATGAGGAACTTGAGATGAAGCAGACAAGATGGCAGAGATTGGATTCTGAATCCAGCACCGAGTACTCTTCAACAGAAGCAGGCTGTGATCGTGTAGACATAATTGGGCCATGGAGACAGAACCTAACCAGCACCGATGAGTCCATCCCCTCCGGAGATGATCCAGTGCATGAGTCAGTTTGCGAGGTCCTCAGAGACGAGTACAACTCAGAACCTGCATCGCCCTACATCTTCGATGACTTAGAGGCCCAGTTGGGCCTGTCAGTCCTTACCTCTTTAGGACAATCGGAAGATAAGGATGACGATTCGGACGAGGCTTTTGCCGATTGCATGGAAACCTTTGACAATCCGACTCCAGAGCCGAACAACTTGGTGGCAGCGATAACAGAGAAAGATCCAGCCACTTCCAACACCGAACCAGATCAGATTGAGCCAGATTTCTTAGACGAGCACACTATACCTGAGCTCAAACCTTTACCCACAACACTTAAATACTCCTTCCTTGCGGGTCAGGACAAGAAATTTTCGATCATCATCAGTTCGCGATTGACCGAGGAGCAGGAATCTCGCTTGCTAGAGATCCTGGAGAAAAACCACAAGGTGATAGGCTGGAGCATTTCCGATCTCCACGGGATAAATCCCGCTCTGTGTTCGCACCATATCTACTTGGAGAATGAAGCCAAACCCTCTCATGAATTCCAACGTCGTTTGAATCCAAATTTACGAGAGGTTGTGAAGAAGGAGATAGAGAAATGGTGCAACGCGGGTTTCATTTACCCAATCTCCGACTCTAAATGGGTGACCCCAATCCATGTTGTCCCGAAAAAGTCGAGAATTCAGACAACCACCAACGAGGACAGAGAGGAGATCGTGACACGAGTGCCCACGTCGTGGCGTGTCTGTCTGGATTATAGACACCTGAATGCCGCGACGAAGAAGGATCATTTCCCCATGCCGTTCATCGATAAGATCTTAGAGATACTGACGGGGAAAGAGTTCTTCTGTTTCCTGGATGGGTTCTCGGGCTACAACCAAGTAGCCATAGTTCCAGAGGACCAGGAAAAGACCACGTTCACATGCCCCTTTGGTACCTATGCTTTCAGGCGCATGCCCTTTGGGTTATGCAATGCTCCAGGTACTTTCCAAAGGTGCATGATTGCTGTATTCGCCGAAATGGTCGGTGAGTTCCTGAAAGTCTTCATGGATGACTTCTCGGTCCACGGCGATTCCTTCGATTCCTATCTTAGGAATCTGGACCGAGTCCTCAAACGATGTTGTGAGGTTAATCTTGTGCTCTCCTGGCAGAAAAGTCACTTCATGGTGACGGAGGGCATTGTGTTGGGGCATGTCATCTCCAAGAGAGGAATGGAGGTTGACCCTGTCAAGGTGGATGTGATCAGAAGACTCCAGCCACCAACCAACGTCAAGCAGTTGCGGTCGTTCCTCGGGCATGTCGGATTTTATCGGAGATTCATTAAGGATTTTTCTAAGATTGCCTGACCGCTAACTGAGCTTTTAGGCAAAGACATGGAGTTTATTGTTGATCACAAATGTCTTGAGGCCTTTAAGCTATTACAAGGAATGAATATGGACGCACCTATCCTACAAGCCCTAGATTGGTCTCTACCTTTTGAGATCATGACAAATGCCTCAGAATTTGTTGTTGGGGCTATGTTAGGACAGAGAAGGGATGGCGTTCCGTTCGCAATTCACTACGCAAGCAAAGTGCTTGACACCGCTCAACGTAACTATACAGTTACGGAAAAGGAAATGCTTGCGGTAGTGTTTGCCTTGGACAAGTTCAGATCTCACTTAATTGGATCCAAGGTAATTGTGTTCACTGACCACACGGCACTGCGATACTTGATGGAGAAGAAGGACATGAAGGCACGTCTTCTTCGGTGGATTTTACTTATCCAGGAGTTTGATTTGGACATCCGTGATAAACCTGGAAAGAAAAACGTAGTGGCCGATCATCTTTCTCGTCTCGAAGATCTTAATACTTCTGAGGATTCACCTATTCGAG
Organism: Ottelia alismoides; assembly: GCA_037367405.1. Lineage (NCBI taxonomy): Eukaryota > Viridiplantae > Streptophyta > Magnoliopsida > Alismatales > Hydrocharitaceae > Ottelia > Ottelia alismoides. Next base: position 97,922 of record JAZKJV010008269.1, read on the forward strand.
ACTCATTCCCTGACGAGTCGATTTTTGTTGTCGACTCACTCCCATGGTACGCCAATATCGTGAACTATCTTGTCTCCAAGATGGTTCCCGAAGATTGGCCCAAGAGCCACATCGACCGACTGAAGTCGGAAGCTAGACACTACCATTGGGAGGATCCGATCCTTTTCTTCAAAGGACCGGATTGTGTCTGGAGACGATGTATTCCTCAGGAGGAATACCAGAGTGTCCTTTCTTTATGCCACAGCTTGGAGGTAGGAGGACACCACTCCGGGAAGAGGACCGCATGGAAGGTACTTCAGTGTGGCTTTTACTGGCCGACTCTGTTTCGCGATGCCATCGCCTTCGTGAAGTCGTGCCCAGTATGCCAGAGAATGGGAGGAACCATTGGTTCCAAGGATGAGATGCCTATGCAGCCTGTCATCATTTGTGATGTCTTTGACGCCTGGGGCATCGATTTCATGGGCCCATTCCCTGTTAGCCACGGGTTCGAATATATCCTTCTTGCGCTAGATTATCTATCCAGATGGGTGGAGGATATTCCAATCCGAGCCGCAGACAGCAGGACTGTCTGTAAATTCATCAGAGAACACATAATCTCTAGGTTTGGGATCCCCAAAATGATGATATCCGAAGGGGGTAGCCACTTTGTAAATTGGGAGGCGTTATGTATGGCTGAGGTGTCGAATAGGGAGGTGAAAACTATATTGCAAAAGCTTGTCCGCCCGGATAGGAAGGACTGGTCTCAGATCTTGGATCAAGTCCTCTGAGCGTATAGGACAGCTTACAAGACACCGTTAGGAACCTCCCCATTCCGAATGGTATTCGGAAAGCCGTGCCATTTGCCCGCAAAGTTAGTGCACAAATCAGAATGGGAAATTAAGAAGGTTAATTGGAACACACACCTTGGGCAGAAGCAGAGAGAATTGGATCTGAATGAGCTTGTGGAAATCAGAAACTGCGCATATGACAACAGTTTGGTGTACAAGGACAAGGTGAAGCGTTGGCATGATAGACATATCAGACGAAAGACCTTTGTTCCTGGACAGAAGGTACGGTTGTTTAATGCTAGGCTAAAGATCTTCCAAGGCAAGTTGAAGTCCAAGTGGACAGGCCCATTTGTTGTCCGTACGGTGCATGATAGTGGATGTGTCGAGATCTCAGATCTCGCAGATGACGCACCGACATTCCTAGTGAATGGACAACTGTTGAAGCACTTTGTCGAATCCAATGAGCAGTTAGTCCATGTTGAGGAGATTGTATTCATGCGCGAGACAGATTCAAAAGATACACCTCGAGCCGCGTATGAGACCTTGCAACAGTGAGCTTTAGCCATCGGCAGCATCTTGAAAGATTCAGACCGACTCACTTGTATATATCATTATTCTTGTACATTCTATCCTTTCTCCCCTGCGACTCTAGTAACCCATCCCCGCCTCATCAAATCACTATCTTGGACTATACTTAGGATGACCATATCCTAAGTATAGGGGGGATGAGTCACCTGAGTCGGTTCTCTGTACATTCTCCAGACCACATTGGTCCTCATACTCACTTTCGTCCTATACTTAGGCTGACCTGAGCCTAAGTATAGGGGGGACCGATGCCCACATTGTATATTCATCCACTTCTCTTCTTGACCTCGCCCACCCCACTTTTTGACTTTCTTCTGCACTTAGGCTGCCAGAGCCTAAGTATAGGGGGGGCGGTCGATTTCTATACATTTTTCCTTCTCTTTAGCTCTCTTACGCTTAGCACGAGCTATGTCTTTTTCCTCGCTTTTCATGCTCTGAGGACATAGCACACACTAAGTATATGGGGGGCGTGTATATATTACATATATACTTTACCCATAGCCCGTACTTTCGCGTATTTTCGCATACTTTTGTGTATATATTACATATATACTTTACCCATAGCCCGTACTTTCTCGTATTTTCGCATACTTTTGTGTATATTTTTACAATAATTACGGGTGGGTAAAAATTGAAAAAATGTATACTTTTATATTTTATAACACTTGTAAATTTTGTATAATACTTATACAACTCTTGTAAATTGTTGTAAAATAGGAGGTATACCCAAAAAATGAAAATGAAAATAAAAAGGCTTCTTATTTACTTTTGCATATCATCTCTGAATCTGAAAAGAAAAGAAAAAGAGTCTTGCATTTTCATTCATCTTCATAGCATGACATCTGCATCTCATCTGCATATCTTGCATATGCAAGGTGGAAAGCTAGTGGGTTCTGAACCAAGTTATGAGTAGATATTGAGGATGGACTTGATTTGACCTTAATCCACCTAATTTCAGAGGAACCTTATAGGAACTGGAGTTAAGATTTCTCAGGTCAAGCGACTTAATTCTTTGAGTCCGCAAGTCTATGTTCACATGTCATCTTGATTAGTCTAAGTAGAATATCTTGTGCATACGCATGATTCTTATAGACAATGACCTAACTTGGACAAGCACAATGCACGTAGCTCTTCATTGATGAGGTGGTGAGGAGGTAGAATCCTTTAGCTTGGAGTAGCACACGGGTGGAAACATCCATCCTCCTCTAGGGAGGGTAGTGCATCTCAACCTAGTCTGGTAGTGTTGACGTCTAAGGACAGGATGCTGTGGGTTGCAATAATGCTTCAAAAGAGGGATAGTCTACTGGCTCAAGAGGAAAAACTCCTGATGTACATGCTGCATCTTGTATGAGTTTGGAAAAAATGCAAAAACTCCAAAAAAATCAGACATGTCCAAGTGAAAATAAAATACCTGTCGGAGTCTGTATATTAGCAAAGAAATGCAGCTGGATGACTTGGCTACACTGGTCAGGCATCCTGGGATAGGTAGCTACACCGGCTACCGTCCATTCTTCTCTCTACCCCCTCCTCTTGAGTTGGTCGCACTTGAACTTAGAAGGGAATACCCCGCTCCTCGAGGAAAGAGTTACTGGACCGGGTTATTGAGTTACCTTGTTAGAGGAGGCTGGTTCCGAGCCATTTCTGATGTGAAGAGTTACATCTCACTTAAACAGTACGAGTAAGAATCATAGTCATCAGAAATTTGCGTTTGAGGATTTGTTCTGACCTGACTGTTGAGGCATCTTGAATAGAAGACTTGTGGAACTTGAAGTCTGTTAGGTCTTAAATTCAGATCCCAATAAGGTTCCGCCACACAATTAATCCAAGGGTCGAGTCAATCTCCATTTTCAACTTTTGTTCATGACCTTGGTATGGAACCCAAAATCATTTCACTCTTGCATTTCATTTAGTTGCTCGGGGACGAGCAAGGTTTAAGTATAGGGGGTTGATGAATCTGTGATTCATCACTCTAAAAGTTGAAAATAGAGTCTTGTTCCCGAGTAAATAGATGCATATTTCCACTTATCTTGCACAAAGAGCATTCATTCATGCATTCATAATACATGCATTTTAGCACTCCATTTGCATTAAATAAGAAGCCAAGATCACTTGTAAAATATCCACCAATAAAAATAATATCTCCCTTATAATATGTACACCTGTAGTTAATAATATAAGGAAGAAAGCCAAGATCTCCTTTGTAAAAGCACCAATAAAGCCCTAAAACCCCTGGACCATAAAATGCCCATAGCTCCCTCATACAAACTCCAAAATAGGTCTACTCACTTTCAGAATAATGCACATTCAAAGACCTTTAAAATGAGTTATCCAATTTGGAGCTCATATGAAAAAGTTGGGTTTTTGGGCCTCTATGTATACTATATTTGTGTATACTTGTATTTTTGTATCATATTTGACCTCATCTCCATCTTTGGTCAACATGAAACTTGTAGATCTCATCGAGATCTACAACTTTCATGTTTTGAGTTTTTCCAAATTCGGCCTCCTTCTCTCTCTACACTCATTTCTCTTCTCAGCCAATCACAGTTGGCCACGTGGCGCCCTCTGATTGCGCCACGCGGCCCGCTCCCCTAGCCCTAGCCGCCCACGCCTCAGACCGTTGGATTTCTCTTTGAATCCAATGGCCCAGCTCGCTCCACGTACGCCTTTTACTTCCACCGTTCGATCACTTCCCATCTTAGATCTGATCCGCCCGTTCGTGCCTCTCCCACAGTGCGCCATGTGGCACATTATGCGCCATCAGATCTCGCCTTCAGCTCTTCGATCTGCACCGTCCACAAGCGCTTTAATTCCAACTGCCCGATTGAAGCCCTAATCCCATCTCCACCGTTCGCCAGCGCCTCTCCCATAACGCGACGCGTGGCACATTCAGCACCCTTGATCTCCTCGCCTCGGATTCAATCCACGCCGCCCGCTCGCACTCCGCCTTTGACGAGCCACGTGGCGTCATCACGGCCCTTGATCAATTCGCCCTTGATCTAATCCTACCCGTCCCTTAGCGCTTCGACCTGGGCCGTTGGATCACAAGATCCAATGGCCAGGACCTCGTCTCCTACCTCCAGACGCCCTCTCTCCCTCGATCTCGACCTTGCGCGAGACGTTCGCCCTTTCTATTTTCGCCTCCACTCCTGCCGCCCTCGCCGACCGCCAACACCGCCACGACCTTCACCACTCTCCCCTCATCCTCGCCATCTCCCTCAATCACCATGACTTCCACCAGAGCTGCTCCACAACTCCCACGAACTCCACCTTCCCGCAACTTCAGCCATCGACTTCATCCTATAAATACTCCACCTCCGGCCACATTCATGCCTATCCGCCACCCCAGAGAAGTTCCTTGAGCTCAGAGCATCCGTTTGGTGACAGAAATCGAGTGATTCTTCGAGCGATGACCGGTTTCTTCTCCGGCGAGATCCACGGTGAACTCTGCCGTGTCGCATCCTCCCTCCGTGAAGCTGCTTGAGCTCAGGGCCCTACCGACCCTTCGAGCGATGACCTGGAACTCGAGACCGAGCTCCAATCCCTAGGTAACCTCCTCCATCCTTCTTTGATATTCTTCTTAATTTTTCTTGATTTTCTCCGATTTTATTCGCCTTCCACCGTGATCTTCTTGCTCCATCTCCATTCCTCCGAGCTCCGCGAAGGAGCTCCGATCTTCGCGCACTCGTCCATAGCTTAAAACACCGTCAACCATCCTCCATCAGCTCCAGCTCTGCCTCCTGGGCAGAGCACCATCGCCGGACCACCTTCACTCCGACTAGGCCTCACCGTTCGCTTCTCACACCTCCACGAACAGCCCCACGTGCTTCGGCCATCCGTTAACCATATGTAGGTGCCATCTCGTTCACTGGTCGGAAGCTCGTCGGAGCTTCCCTCGAGCTTCACCGCCACGGTGCTCCAGCACTCCTCCTCCGCTCCTGAAGCCATCAGATGCCTCGTCGTGCCGCCGCGCATCTTCCGAGATATCTCCGAGCCTCCGGAGAGCTTCACCGACGACATGAGGGATGGGCGGAGCAGAGCCAGCTTCACCGGAGCCCCGCCTACTCCTCTGCAGGTGGCGGAGGACCATTGAAGGAGAAGTCCAGCCACCGTTCGATCATCTTGATCGAACGGTCAGCATCACACCACGTAGCTTCGCACAGGAGCCGTGGGATCATCCTTGATCCCACGCTCAGGAGTACGCCACGTAGCCCACGACCGGAGTAGCGGAGAGCCGTTGGATCGATCAGAGATCCTACAATCCGAAGTCAGCCACGTCGCCCTCTTCATCAAGCCCCAGGCACCGTTGGATCAATCCAGATCCAACGGTTACTAATTCACCATGCGTCTTCATCCAGCAGCCGTTGGATCACCCTTGATCCAACGGTCTTGATCGCGCCACGACGACTGGTCCGAGCCTCTACCCCGACCTCTAGGCTTAGACCACCCGAAGCTACTCCGATCCTCCAGCCGAACCTCCAGAGCGCCCGAACCTCGTCCCGAGCCTCCGACGCCGCCCGAGCCTAGGTCCCCCCACATGAGGAGCACGTGCGGCCTGGGTAAATTGCACTGAGGCCCTGGGAACTTTTAGAAATTGCAAACTAGTCCCTGTGAAGCGCATCCACGTGAGGAGCACGTGCGACAGTGGAGAAACTGCATTCCACTCCCCAGCATTCTAGGTAATTGCATTAAGGTCCCTGTCAGCATATTCATTTTTAAGTAATTTTTATTTTCTGTATTGCAGTTACACCCTTGTCTTTGCATGCATATCTAGGTGTCATATTTCATCATTTATAAATTCCAAAAATTGCATGTTGTAGTGTAACTTGTCCTTTATTTGATGTGACACTTGGCACATTTTTGTATTAACAGTAGAATTTTTAATTAATTAATTGGTCTATTTCTGTGATATTTTGCCCAATTACACCTTTTAATTAATAGAAATGTTTCTGTAATTCCAAAAATTCCCAAAAAATCACATTAGCTCTAGGATAGTTAACTTAACATTGCATAAAAATTTTATCTCATTTCCACGCATTTCGAGGCCTAAATAAATTAATTGGTGATTTCCTTAATTTATTTTTAATAGGTTCATTTCACATTAAAATGAAGATATGATAAATTTTCCTGGATTCCTTATCATTAAATCTATCTAGGATAATTTTAGTTCCCCAAAATTTTGAGATTTGATGTTTATTAAAATTAAATTAGTGAAAATCACCCTGCGCACATTTTAAATTCACAATAAATTCATTTAGTGTCAGAAAATTCCAAAAAATCAGGGTAGCTTAATTTCACCATATTTCATCATCTGGCCAATTTTCTTAATTTTTGGACTCCATTTGAACATATTTCTGATTTAACTATCAAATTGGCTTGATTGTTGCATGTGTCTTGCATAGAAGACAGAAAAAGACCAAAAAAATTTTCCCCGAAAATCTAACACTTAGATTTCGCTAAAAATTCACCTAAGGAGACAGATGCCTCCCTGAGTTTGACCTTGGACTTCACCAAGTAAAAAAATTTGCCGCTTGAAATTAACTTGAATCTAATTAAAAGTGGTTTTTGATATTCCTTCTCGTTATCCGACTGCAACGAAATTAAAATTAATTTGGACAGTAATCTGCTCGAATTAACAAGGGTCGCGGGAGGCGTTATCACTTCTCAACACTTGCTCCACCCTCGTCGATGCTCCCCCGAGCTTCCACGACCATTCACCAAGCAACAGAACATCAATGGAGCTTGGGAGAGGCCGCTGGAGCCCAAGCCCCTCGCCACCGCATGAGGCGGAGCAAGACGATGTGGATGTCGTCCGATTATCTGGATCGGAGGGCTCAGGTGATCTCCAAGCCTCAGTGTATACCTGCAGCCTCGGGTGTTACCAGCCTCCTTCCATAGCGCCCATATCATTCACGTGTCCTGAGCCACTACTTCGGTCCGAGCCTAGCCCGCACGCGTGCCATGCGTGTGCGGGCTAGGCCAAGGTTTCACAAATTACAATTAGGTACAAGCGAGCGTGCTCCTCACTTGCGCACCTGAGAATTTTGTAGAGAAGCCCCACTGGTTTATGATAATTACATATATGCCCCCGTACACAAGGAAAAATATCAGGGAGGCTCCTTTAGCTTTTGAAAATTTCAAATAGGTCCCTCAGGGGCCTATTTGTATTTATTTATCCATTTATATTCATAGTTTTTACTGCGTTTACGCCCATGCACTATTAATATCATATCTTGAACATACGAACTACGATTTAGTTGATTTCAGTTTCATTTTGTTGTTAATATTATTCTCTATCTAATGACATTTTTTATTTACAGATTTGAAACTTAAATAACTATGCAATATTTGTGTCAATTGCTCTCCATTCCTTGATGTTGTTAACTCATTTTATAGCTCAATTTGTCTCTAAAATTAACCATTATTTGATTGCTCATGGATCTGATAATTTTAGGGCGCATTATCACTTGCTTGCATATCATTACATTGCATCTCATTTTAATTGCATAAAATCAAATAAAAATGCATGCATCATATTATTCCGTCTTTGCATCATTTCATGTGCATAATGTGTATGCATATCATTCTATGTTATTCATTGTAATTGCATATGAAGACCTAGACTTGAGAATTTAATTGCTTAATTATTTAATCAATAATTTTCGATGAATAGATGAGGAGGCTCGCGTCCCTGTGTTGGACTTGGTACACTTACCAAGTAAAATAATTACCACATATTCAAAGGTGTGGTCTTTGCATGGATTCGTTTTCAGATCTTTCTATAATATAACAAGATATACGACCATTACAACAGTGAAAACGCGGTTCATCAGCACGACAGTGGATGTCGTCGGCTGTCACTGGTGTACTGGCATAGTGGAGAAGATGGAGTTGCGAGATGGTTCGCTACGGAACGGTGATGGCGACGATAGTAGGATGGTGGTGATGGTGATTGATGACAATGTTGATCAACAAGAAGTACTCAGGATGGTGCTCGACTACTCGAGTTGACTCCAAAGACTGGAGCTGGAATACGACTCTGGTGGTGGGAGGTCGTCACGCAGCGTCATGTATGGCTGCATCGAAGGTGGCACGCCCATCTTATCCATTGTCCTACTGGATCAAGCGAGGGTGAGGAGTGAACTCATGCTCCTTCAATCCTCTTCTTGGAGCTCCTGCAATATAGCTAAATAGAGAGTTAGATAGCAGATGAAATAGAACTTAAGCATACATGGCAGTGACGGAGAGGGGGGTTGCTTAGCCCCCCCAACTCCCAATCAAGTCTCCTATGCATGTCTAAATATAGTGGTCTATATAATTTAATATTTCTTTTTATTATTAGGACCCCATTATCTGATTAAAAAGTTAGTATTATGATCCATAAAATAATTAGCTATTAATAATTATATAGTGTACATAATCTAATAAGGATATATCTGCGTCTATCCACCATCATATCCATTTTTAAGCGGGCTTGGATATTCATGTTTTATTTTAGTGAATATGGATACATATAAGAATATTTGTTTTCATTTTCTTTACATACACAAATATTAATACTTTTTTTTGATGAAAACAAATATTAATACTTATAGCTTTTTTCATTATGATTATAATTTTTTTCTAGAGTATAAATACATTACAACATATTGACACAAGACAACATATAATTTAATATTCGATGTCATATTTTCTATAGTAAAATATATAATAACGAATATTATTCCTTGCTTTTTATTTCAATTCACAATGAATAATCACATTCATCATTGCCATATTCCTTGAAACGAATTATATGACGATGGTTATTTGTTTACATTTTCTTCTAATTGTTGTTAAATCTAGCAATGATTAATATAAATTTTAATGAATATATCAATTAAAAAATCGTTGTTATATGGACATTTAACAACGGATTTGATATTTTTTGTTAATTACAAGTACAAAAAATGATTTAACAATGAATAATAATCGTTATTATATCTTTAACATCCGAAGATATGGTGGTGAATATTCAAAATTTTCATCATCTTATGTCAATTTTCTTATCTTTGGATTTGAATATCTGTATTATCAAATTTATATGTGCAGACACATCAATTTGTGTAGGCATATCTCTAAATATGGTATATAGTTACATATGGTACATCGTAATTTGGCATCACTTTCAAACGTAGAAAGAAAAAATATCTTTAATATTTATTTATTTATTTATCTCACAAACTTATTAAATTGGCATATTATTTTATTTTGTTTTATTTGTAGATTGTATAATTTTTATTTATCAATTATTGACCAATTTAAACTTTACAAAAAAATTCTTCAAAATATAAGTGTTAGCAGGCATTTATTGTCTGTAAGATAATTGATATTTGTTTGTTGTATAATCGTATTCGAATTCTGAATCAATTCCCATATTTGTATCCATATTTAAGGATATGGTTCGCGATTTGTAATCTTCTCAAGATTTTTACGTAGTCGTATCTATATTTAAAAGCGACAAGAAGAATATAATAACACATATATTTATATATGTATCAGTTTGTTTGCAACCTTATTTGTATCTGCATCTATTTTAAAATGGATGCATATACACATGTCAAAATATGTATAACATATACGATAAGGAAGCGAGGTGTGTATGCATATGTTTGCATCCCATATAAAAAGTATTGTATATAATTACTTATTTGATAATATTAAATTTAATGGTATTACTTAATATCAAATTAATGAATGTGTATTTTAATGAAATGAAGAGTTTTATGAGGATTTTTTGCCAATATATTGGTAAAGATTATTTATGTGAGATTGTAAGTTTACATGGGAAAATTTTAAAAATCTTCTAAATATTAATGTCATTCAATTAGGAAATATTTGTTGTTAACAGGATCAATGAGGCATATATTAAATAGTAATTCCATGATCAATACGAATCAATGCACTACAAATTAACAAGATTATAGTCATGCATATCGGATTCATATAGCAATTACAAGATGCACACATGAACCAATCAAATCATTTATACATCATTTTAGGACGAGGTCTAGGAAAGACAAAGCAATAAATAAGTCATGGTAAATAAAATAGTAAAAAAATTAGATTAAAGATCACCAAAGCATCCATGTATGGATTGTTCCTACCGAGGATATCACCCCCAAAAATACATGTGCGTAGGGTACATATGATCCGCTTTAAGAATACGATAGCACACGATCGTCATCCGCACACACTGATGAGATCGTCCTCGAAAGTACCTCAGAGAACTGCAGATGAGAGAAGAAGAAATCACAGGTCGTAGTTGCGATGGAACAGAGAGAGAGAGAGAGAGCAAAAGATGATGAGAGAGTCTTCTTGCGAGTGAAGAAAACGATATACAAGGGAAGGGTATAAGAAGGCTTATGGCACGACTTTTCATCTTCTGAAAATACCCCCCCCCCCCCCCAAATGGACACCTCTTTGGATTCTGATACGCCATCTAGATCAGAGCCGCTGGAGTCGAGTCGAATTCCCTCATTGTGATTGAAGTACAATTAATCCGTAGAATTAATTTATTTGACTCGTTGATGAAATCTGCAACAACAGTATCGAGATCTGAGTTGACTCTCCAGAGCCGAAGTCGGATCGAAACGCATGCGCATATGTGTGGTCCTCCATTCCTCCTCTCTACTATTGCTACAAGAGCTTGGGTTATGAACTCATATATAAGCACATCAAAAGTTTAGAAATACTAGATGTAGTACTAAACTTCCACCCAAGCCACATCTTGTTTCAAATTTGAGAATTCCCAATTTTCCCTCCAATGTCATTTGATTTCCTAATTGAGATTAAATTATTTCCCAATATAATTGCACATGTTTACCAATTTAAGACCTAATTACATTAGCTTTAAATACAACATTCCCACATGAATTTATCAATTTGAAAAGGATATTCAAAGAGAGTAAAAAACATCTTTCGGTTGCCACACTCTGCTTTCAGTAATGATACCTTCTGGTTTAAACCTCTACCTAAGTTTACTACTTTCACCTTAACAAGAATGAAGTGAACTACGCCTTGAATTTTCAGATCTTAGTGTTAAAGTATACGATAGAAACAACAAAGTGGTGCTCTTGGTACAATCTTCTGGGTTGGTTCTCTTAAAGGCCATGCACCCTTATCCTATTTCATGAGTGTATTCAGGAAAGACCCTCTTCCTTTAACTATAGCCCACAATAACACTCACATAGGTGTTGTTGTCTAAGGATGCACTGCTAACATCCTACCTAAAGGCTTGAACCCATTCAGATACTATTCTCTTCCTAAACTTGCAGCTTAAATGACACTCAAGCTTCTGATGAAACTCGATTTCATCATCTTAATTCTTCATATTTAACCCCCTTGCTTAAATGTGCGTTAATAAATACCAGATAAAGTCCTGTAATTATCAGAGTCTTAAATAAATTAAAAATCACAAAAATGTCAAAATTTAAATTCATGGTATTTTTAGCCTTAAAAATACCCTCAAAAATATTTTGTGTCTTCAGTTGACTTCGTCTCCTTTTTCGGTCAACATAAAACTTGTAGATCTCATCGAGATCTACAACTTTCATGTTTTGAGTTTTCTCAACTTCGGCCATTTGACCCCTCATATTGCATAATTTCTCTGTGAATAACCTGATTGGGCCACGTGGCTCATTCTGGTTGAGCCTTGTGGCCACATCTCCTCGCGCCACGCCACCCGCGCCCGCCGCCGTCTGATGTAGAACTAAGATCTTTAATCACCACCATCCATCCCGCTTTGATATCCACCGTCAGATCAAACTCCTGGCTTCATCTCCGCCATCCGCTAGCGCCCGCTCATCCTTGCGCCACGTGGTGTTTCCTTCCCCTCACGATCACCTCCAGATGCTCCATCCCAGCCACTTCTCCGCATCAGATAACGATCATCCAATCATTCTCCATGTGAGATCGGGGCCGCCCGTTAGCGCCTTGATCTTCGCCTTCCACGTGGCACTTTGGGCGCCACTCGATCGTGCCCTCATCCCTTCATCGCCACCGTCCATCGTCGCGGAATTCCCCACCATCCGATAGCCAACCAGATGCGATCTGGGCCACCCACAACGCCTCTCAAACTACTTGCCACGTGGTAGCACTCGCCACCATTCGATGAGATCGACCCGGTTATATCCACACCACTAAATAGCGCCCTGATCATGACCGTTGGATCGAGAGATCCAACGGTCGAGATATCTTCGTCAACCTCCGATTCCCCTTCTTCCCCACGTCCTCACGCTCGCATAACTGTCGCGCCCTTCTCATTTTTCCCGAGTCTTCGGCCATCCTCTCCATGATCTCAGTAGCCCATGACCTGCACCCATCTCCCCTCATCCTCGCAGACGCTCACGCCATCCACGATCCTCCTCCACTCACGCCACATCTCCCTCGAAAGTCAAGCTATCATACGTCAACCATTGAGCTTCGACCTTCAAATACCCCGCTCCCTCCATCGATTCTCGCGGTCCACCTTTACGTGAGGGATAGCCCAGCAAGCCTCCGCCCCGCGGTAACAGCGAGGGGGCGACGAGGAGCGCGAAGACGACCGTCTCCTCTGGTGTTGACCCCTGGCCATGGTAGGCCAGGTCCGCGGTGGTTGAAGCCCCGCCAAGCTGCTTCCCATGGCTGGGGGAGTCCAGCGATGACCGGAGTGCCTTTGGCACTCAGCCCAAGCCGCCGTCGCTCCGCCCAACGACCATGTAAGCTTCTTCGACATCCTTTCTATTTTTATTCATTTTTGCTTAATTATTTAGGTCACTACACCCCTCTCCATGCTCCATTGACCACCTCTTTAGCTTTGCCTCGCATCCTCCATTCACACGCACCGCTTTCCGTTCACCCTATTCTTTTTCTACACCCCATCACGCCTCCGACCCAACTCCTCCGCCCACACGACAGAGGAGCTCCGAGCTTTTGCCTTCTTCGCTCACAGAGCTCCCATCCCACTCACGCACACACATCCTTTGCTTCGGCTATGTGCTTAATTATGTAGGTCATCAAAACTATCAATGGCCGGAGCTCCATCGGAGCCGACTTCGTCAGCATCGCCTTCGACATACGAGCTCCGATTGACCGATCCAGAAGGTCCGACGCCTTCCCCGAGCTCCCCGCTACCTCGACAATCGTTCATGGAGCTCTGGGGAGGTCCACCGTGTCCGAGATGGAGCGGCGGAGCTGGAGCTCCTTCACTGGAGCTCGGATCCCACCGCCAGCTGCAGCCGGAGATGAAGGTACATGCACCGTTGGATGCGCCTCTCCGAAGCACATCCAACGGTGGAGGAACAACCGCGTCACTAGCCCAGCGGATCCTCCAGCCACCGTTGGATCCTAACGATCCAATGGTGTACAAGCATCCACGTGTCAACTTCAGAGAACATCCGAGCCGCGGTGCCAAAGCTCGAGGCTTGGGTGTTCCGAACCTATGCCGAGCCTCACCAGAGCTTCGATCAACTCCGAGCCTGAGCTGAGCCTCGAGGCTGCCCGAGCCTCCTCCGAGCCTCTGCTGAGCCTGAGCATTCTTCCGAGCCTGGATGGCGCGTGCATAGCACGTACCATCTGGGTAATTTGCATAGAGGCCCACCGACTTCTTCAATTTTGCAATCAGGTCCTGATATCACGTGCAGACCACGTGCGTAGTGGGTATTTTACATTGATACCCTCGCGGGTTTTCATAATTTAAAAAATGCCCATGTGCATGTGGGTATTTTACAAGGAAGGTCCCAACTTTCTTTTATTTGCATTTTAGTCCCTCCTAGGGACCTGTTTGTAATTATATTTCATGTTTTCTTTCAGTTATGCCCTTATTTTCTTTCATACATACCTTGAGCTTCGTAACTCCGATTGAGTTGATTTCAGTTTCATTTCGAAGCTTGTTTGATCATCTTTCTAATGGAATGCTCATTTCATATTTTGGACACAGTGATCTGGATGCATTGTTTTAGTAGCCTTGTGTCTTTTAAAGCTTGAACTGATGCCTTGTTTAATCTGTCCATCAAATCTGTCTTCTAAATTGAGTCTGAAATTAACTAAGGTTTCAAATTGCTCAGGATTTTTACCCAAGGCATGTTTGCATTGCATTTCTCGCACATATTTGAATGATTAAAATAATATAAAAAATACATGTTTTATATTTGTGTGTTGCATTGTCTTGTCTTCATCCTTCAGCATTGGCTGACCTTTTGATCTTTAACTCAACACTCAATAAATAGATAAAAATCTGGATAATCACGAGAGAGGCTCGTGTCCCTGAGTTTGACCTTGGTTTTCTTACCAAGTAAAAATACAAATATGACCATCTGATTTCCTTGACCTATTAACTTAGATGGTTTTTGATGAACCTAATTCAGCCCGACTACAATGATCATTGAATCTTAATTCCACATTATTTTCGTCAAATGGCACCGTTGCCGAGGACACGAGTCATTTCTTGTATTATTTGTATTTTTATTTATTTAATTAAGTGTTGGTCATTTTGTTAATCTATTGTAAATTTTTTCTTTTCAATTGATCTCTAATCTTTGCTTTTGTGGCGGGGCCCTTAATGATTCAAGGAGGCGATGAGTAGGAGCTACCCGCTGTGAGTAGCCGTAGAAGTACATTTGGAGCACGTTGAGAAGAAAGAAGAAAAATGTCATTTTGCATATCACGTTATTTTGTAATAATCGTCTTTTACAACGGTCTTCGATCGAAGACTCGCGAGTGTAATCGAACAAATGTGGTTGTGTGGGGATCGTCCCCACTTGATTGTTGACCTAGGACTAGGCACGCGACTCTCTGAGCTTATTTTATTTTCCATTTTTTACGTGCTTGTTCGTAGGTAGGACACACTAATATATAGACGTACATAATCTCGCCTCACTTAGCCAAATTTAATGGATATCCTTCCCCGCTAATAGAAGCATGTTTAGGTGTGGCTTTTTGATCGACTTGCATACATGATTTCAGGTTTTTAAAATAGCCCATGTTTTCACGTATTTTTGCCAAGTCACTGCATGATTTCTTGCTTAGCTTAGATCACGGTTTTTATCGAATACATGATTTTTCTCGATTTCCCCTCCTAGCTTGATCACCTAGGTTAAAGGAAAATGGGAATGAACGGTAGATGATGATTACTTGATTTATGTGCTCACCTTAAATCAGTGACAACCTTAAGAAAAAATGGGTCTGTTAAATTGCAAGTCAACCTAAAATGTAGTAAAGTATTATTTTGGGAGAGCAACACCCTCGTTTACGCAATTGATTTTATTTAACACTTTTTTCGCATAAAGGTAGAATGTTTTAATCACCAGTAAAACCGACAAGATAATATACCAACCTTGGTTGGTTTCATGTGTGAGTTGGTGAAATTGAAGGGTCTTGCTTGTTTGATTGAGCCATGTTTGCTCCAACACCCTCCCCTGAGCCCTAGTCACTCCATCCATCTCCGAAGATTCATCCACTCACTTGTATATTCATCTTTCTTCTTCGTTCACCTCGGGTCTCTCCCAACATCACATTTCCATCTTTATACTTAGGCTAATCTCAACCTAAGTATTGGGGGGACCTGAGTCCCCGTGATTTTCTCTACACATCTTTCCTTGCCTTTATACTTAGGTTATTTCTAACCTAAGTATAGGGGGAGCCCCTCTTAGCTCCCGTATATTTCTCTATATTTAAATGGACCTATGGACTTGTATCATCTAGTGCTATGAGGACATAGCAAAGTTTAAGTATAGGGGGGTATACCGTATATACAGTATACTTACTTTAGCTATAATCTGAAAAATTTGAAAAATTTAAAACTTTTTGGCTAAAGTAAAATTCTTTGAACTAAGTGGACTCAATTGTTTTCACAGCTTTTTCTATATTATGTTACACTATTTTTATAAAAATATTTTCGAAAATGATTTGAAAAATGAGTTTTCCTTGTTTTGAAAAATCTTTTGAAAATGTTTTGAAAATTTTTATTTGTGTGACATGGTTTTGAAAATTTACTTTCTCTTTTCAAGGAAAGTTGAGTCTAACCAGTGTTCTAACCCTCTATTAAAATCCATAAAAATGAGAAAAATCCAAAAATCCCTTTAGGAGTCATTAGTGACTACTAAGCTCAATTAAGTAGCCGCGTTCAGTGAGGGTTCGCCCTTAACAGAGTGGATGGTTTAGAGGACATCGCATAAGGCCCCATCCTCAAGTAACGGGCTCCGGCCTATACTTACATCCATATTGGCTCAATGCAGATGCATCTACTTAATTGAGTTTAGGCAGTCCTAATATCTCTTGAAGCTTAAAAAATGTGTCTGTTTGTTTTGTTTTTGAATGAAGGAGTGGATTAATCCTCTATATTCACACTTCCACCCAGGATCTGAAATGTTCAAGAAAGCTTGATTTCTGAGGATTTGAGATTTTAGGTTAACCAGCCTTAGCCATCAGGGTCATAGACTTAATCATCCACATTTCCCTAGATTTCTAGATTTGCATTCTATATTTCATGCTTAGTCTCAAACAAAAATAATATGATCAACACATCACATGCACGACTGCAGTTTCGATGAGATGAGTTGACTCTTCACTTGGAGGATTGGGATGAGGAATTCGAGTTTGGATTTGATCTAATGATGCTCGAGGATGGGATAAAATCTTTGGAGGCTTCATGAAACCTGAGTGTCAACAACTTTAGCCAGTATGAGAACTTGGTTCTTATACTAATCTCTTGACATTAACCTAAGTGCCAGGGTATGAAATAAATAAATAAAGGTTGATCAATGTGCGCCAACTCTTGGTAAAAGCAGTGGAGCTAGCCAAAATACTACAAATAAATGAAATGTCAAAGAAAAAGCTCTCATTCCACAAAGTTACATATCAAAGAGCTTCCACCAAAGGCGAGCGCTCCCAAAATTTTCAAAGTATCCACTTGGACCACCGCTATTAGGATTAGAAGTCGGGCTTGCACCAAAAAAGGGCTCTGCATCGTAAATGCTACAAGTCTGGGTGTAGAAGGTACGATAGGTACTCAAAAAAGACACACCCCGGTGTATTCCAAGTAAAACAAGTGCATACGGCTCCAACTTCTCTTGACGGACGCACTGATCAACACCAAAAAAATGTGTTGCGTAATAAGGCACTAAGAGAGGATCCTTGTTCCAATGAGAGGGAGAGAAGAAATGACACAATCCCATGCCCTCCATTACTGGCCTTCCATCTACATTTTTCAGTCTGATAACTAAAGAGATGGTAGACTGAATGCAAGATTTGATTTATTCTCTAGTGTTGAGGATTGGGTCCTTAGGAGGGTTTCTCAGACCAAGACCCTGGGTGAAGATTTGACTCTACTCTCATGATCACAATCAACACTAAATGTCATATCCTTAGTGTATATGTACATCAGAGAGAGTCTGGATAATTAGAGGAATTGGGTGACTCTTGATTAAGGCTGGGTTGAACTCTAAAATTTTGGATCTCTAAAGTTGAGTGGACCTGAACTGAGTGGATCATGTACTCATATGCACAAGGGGGTTAATCCAATTTATTCATTCTCTTTGATGCTCGGGGACGAGCATAGTTTAAGCATAGGGGGTGATGAAACTCGATTTCATCATCTTAATTCTTCATTTTTAACCCCCTTGCTTAAATTTACGTAAATAAGTACCAGATAAAGTCCTGTAATTATCAGAGTCTTAAATAAATTAAAAATCACAAAAAAAATGTCAAAATTAAAATTCGTGGTATTTTTAGCCTTAAAAATACCCTCAAAAATATTTTGTGTCTTCAGTTAACCTCGTCTCCATTTTCGGTCAACATGAAACTTGTATATCTCATTGAGATCTACAACTTTCATGTTTTGAGTTTTCTCAAATTTGGCCATGTGACCCCTCATATTGCATAATTTCTCTGTGAATAACTTGATTGGGCCACGTGGCTCATTCTGGTTGAGCCACGTGACCGCATCTCCTCGCGCCACGCCACCCGCGCCCGCCGCCGTCTGATGCAGACCTAAGAGCTTTAATCACCACCATCTGTCCCGCTTTGATATCCATCATCAGATCAAGCTCCTTGCTTCATCTCCGCCATCTGCTAGCGCTCGCTCATCCTTGCACCACATGGTGTTTCCTGCACCTCACGATCACCTCCAGATGCTCCATCCCAGCCACTTCTCCGCATCAGATAACAACCGTCCGATCGTTCTCCATATGAAATCTGGGTCGCCCATTAGCGCTTTGATCTTCGCCTTCCACGTGGAACTTTGGGCACCACTCGATCGTGCCCTCGTCCCTCCATCGCCACCGTCCATCACCGCGGAATTCTCCACCATCCGATAGCCAACCAGATGCGATCTGGGCCACCAACAGCGCCTCTTGAACTGCTTGCCACGTGGTAGCACTTGCCACCATTCGATGAGATCGACCCAATTATATCCACACCGCTAAAATACGCCCTGATCATGACTGTTGGATCGAGAGATCCAACGATCGAGACATCTTCGTCAACCTCTGATTCCCCTTCTTCCCCACGTCCTCACGCTCGCACAACCGCCACACCCTTCTCATTTTTCCCGAGTCTTTGACCATCCTCTCCATGATTTCAGTAGCCCATGACCTGCACCCATCTCCCCTCATCCCCGCGGACGCTCACGCCGTCCACGATCCTCCTCCACTCACGCCACATCTCCCTCGAAAGTCAAGCTATCATACGGCAACCGCCGATCTTCGACCTTCAAATACCCCGCTCCCTCCATCGATTCTCGCGGTCCACCTTTACGTGAGGGATAGCCCAGCAAGCCTCCGCCCCTGGTGACGGGGAGGGGGCGGTGAGGAGCGTGAAGACGGCCGTCTCCTCCGGTGTTGACCCCTGGCCATGGTAGGCCAGGTCCGTGGAGGTTGAAGCCCCGGCAAGATGCTCCCCATGGCTGGGGGAGTCCAGCGATGATCGGAGTGCCTTTGGCACTCAGCCCAAGCTGCCGTCGCTCCGCCCAACGACCAGGTAAGCTTCTTCGACATCCTTTGTATTTTTATTCATTTTTTCTTAATTATTTAGGTCACTACACCCCTCTCCATGCTCCATTGACCACCTCTTTAGCTTTGCCTCGCATCCTCCATTCACGCGCGCCGCTTTCCGTTCACCCTCTACTTCTTCCACACCCCATCACACCTCCGAACCAACTCCTCCGCCCTCACGGCGGAGAAGCTCCGAGCTCCCGCCTTCTTCGCTCACAGAGCTCCCATCCCACTCACGCACACACATCCTTTGCTTCGGCTATGTGCTTAACTATGCAGGCCATCAAAACTATCAATGGCCGGAGCTCCATCGGAGCCGACTTCGTCAGCATCGCCTTCGATATACGAGCTCTGATTGATCGATCCAGAAGGTCCAGCGCCTTCCCTGAGCTCCCCGCTACCTCGAGATCATCCATGGAGCTCTGGGGAGGTCCACCGTGTCTGAGATGGAGCGGCGGAGTTGGAGCTCCTTTGCCGGAGCTTGGATCTCGCCGCCAGCTGCAGCCGGAGATGAAGGTACATGCACCGTTGGATGCGCCTCTCCGTAGCACATCTAACAGTGGAGGAACAACCACGTCACTAGCCCAGCGGATCCTCCAGCCACCGTTGTATCCTAACGATCCAATGGTGCACATGCGTCCACGTGTCAACTTCAGAGAACATCCGAGCCACAGTGCCAAAGCTCGAGGCTTGGGTGTTCCGAACCTATGCCGAGCCTCACCAGAGCTTCGATCTACTCCGAGCCTGAGCCGAGCCTCGAGGCTGCCTGAGCCTCCTTCGAGCCTCTGCCGAGCCTGAGCATTCTTCCGATCCGGGATGGCGCGTGCATAGCACATGCCATCTGGGTAATTTACACAAAGGCCCACCGACTTCTTCAATTTTGCAATCAGGTCCTGATATCACGTGCAGACTGATGAATCCGTGATTCATCATCGCAATATCTTGATCTTAGCAAAATCCCCAAGTAAAATCCCAAATAAATGTACATAAAATCAATAAATTAACAAAATAACTCTTGTAAATAAAACACACTAATTATTGTATATTAGATTGTACAAAATAAATTACCCATAAAAAGCCGCAAAATAAAGGAGTTTTATACATGTAAATAGCCCAAAACTTCAGGTATTTTTAATAATTTCATTTCAACTCCTTATTGCCTAATTCTTTCTCTATCTTGTTTATAAAAATGTTTATAAAAATATAAAAATACAAAAATAAATTTTACCTCAAATAAATGCTCCTAGATCCCAGAGAGAAAAAACCGTAAAGTCTAACTTCCTAGCTAAATTCCCGCTCCGTATGAACTCCAAATTCACCAAACTTATTTTTAAAGTTCAAGTTAGAAAATTATCTATCCAACAGAAGTGGTTTCATTAAAATCGGAGCTTATTTGCGAAAGTTGGGTTTTGGGACCTAGATGTACATTGTATATCTTGTATATATTCATTCTTTAGTCATTTTTTATTTTATCTTTCTCAATTACTAAAAATACAAAAAAATATGATTGTGTTGTATTTTGATTATTGTATTTTATTGTATTTTGGTCGTTGTAAATATCTCTTATTAAAAAGATAAAAAAATACATGTTAGAAAAGCAAACAAAAAAATGTACATGTTGTATGTATTTACTTGTAAATTCACCACTATTTTTTCCCTCTTTATTTTTGTTGTATTTAAAGTAGCATACTTTATATCATTATTTATTTATTTATTTTTTCCCATTCTCTACAATAACTTCCATCTTCCTCCATTAACCACCAAGTCTTCATCTAAAATAAAAAAAATTAAAAAAATCTAAAACAAAAAAGAAGTTTTCTTTTTATTTATTACATTACAGCAGAAAAAAAAAAGAAAAAAATAAAAAAAAATTAAAAAAAAATCAGAAGGAGGCAGCAGGCGCAGGTGCCGCACGCCGCCCCCTCCATTCCACAACCGACGGACCCGACGCCGCCGCCGCCGCCTCCTCTTCTTCACGGCAGCGTGCGGCCACGCCGCCCACGACCACCGCGGCCTGCTGCCGCACCTCTCCTTCGCCAGCCCCAGGCCTGCCGCCGCACCTCTCCTTCGCCAGCCCCCGGCCCGCCGCTCACGCCCTCCCACACCGCGTGCCACCACGGCCGACCAGCCGTCCTCCACATCCACGCGCCCACCGGCACCGCCGCGCGTCGCCTCGTTGCGCGCCGCGCCGCCTCCAGACCCCATCGGCACCGCCGCCCTCATCCTCACTTTGGGTTCTCCTCCTGCGTACAAGGAGGAAGAAGAAAGGTTACTTTTCTCTTTCATTTTTTTAATGTCAAAATTGTATTGTGTATATTTAAAGTTTCCTTTATTGCAAACAGGTCCCTGTATATAGTTGTGTGTAAGTTTCCAATTTTCATTTTGCACAGATACCCCTATGTTTGTATGTTGATTTGGACACCTGTTATGCATTTGTATATTCAATGAAAAATAATTTCATGTTGAGCAACTAATTCTCTACATTGTGGATATTTATTTATATTTTTGTTGTATTTGGGTAATTAAAAAAATTGTTCAACTGAAATATTGCATATTTTACCCAATCAGTGCTCTTAAAATTATATCTCACACTCAGTTACTCTAAAAATTCCACAAAAATTAGAAATGATGCCTTGATAAGTGCTTAACTTACTACCCAAATTTCATCTAAAATGGAGTTGTCATGTGCCCAAAATAAATGGTAGAGTATTTTTAGTATTTGATTTTTAATTAAATCCACATAAAACATTTTTGCGAAATTTCAACTCTACTAGATTGCTTATCTAAATATCTTTCTGAGATAATTCGCACTCTGATTAATTTGATAATGTAGATTTATTAAAAATTATTTACTCACCGTCACTCTATTTTCACTAAAAAATCCATAAAAAATTCATAACTTGTCAAAATATTAAAAAACAATTACTGTAGCTTCCTTGCATCATGTTTTAGTTTTAGTAATTTTTTCATAATTTTTGCTTACTGTTTGTGTGAGAAATTACGAAAATACCCATAAAAAGTATGTATTTTTCATTGTTGTATTTTAACCCATAAAATTCCAAAAAAAGTACCTTGCATCATCTCTAGATTAGGACTTTAGGAAAAATATATTTTGGCTAAATTGGACTATTTTGACATTAAAATTAGTTTGGCCTATTGTACGATTTCTTAGTGTCTTGATTCACTTGCATTTGCATTTTTTTGCATTGAAAAATCTAAAAAATATCGCTTGGAAATCTAGACCTAAGTTTTTGAATTAAAATCGAAGTTGTTCCTTTGCCTCCCTGAGTTCGATCCCGGACTTGCTCGGGATATAAATTAAAGCCGAGACACTCTTCACGGAGATCTTCTCTCGATTCTGACTGAATTGCTAAGTACACGTATTACAACGTGACCAAATTAAATATCGTATTTAGCGACTCGTCAGATGGCGCCATTGCCGGGGATCCTGCATGTAGAGCGCGAGAATCACTGTAAGTCTTCTGAACTGGGCATGCATCATTGATTTCATTATTTGCATCGACTTTTCTCGACTCCCTCCCCTTGGTTTTTGAAACTTAGGTTAAAAGGAAATCGGGACTGATCGTTAGGCGTGCTTTGTTTGGTGGACTAATCAAGTGATAACTAAACTTAAAATCAGGACTTCTAATCAGAGTTGACTAAAAAAACTGATTAAAAATAATACTTGTTTTGGGAGAGCAAAACCCTCATTGTATGCTTGGCTAATTGTGATTGTTGAGAGGTGAGGACGCATCCCTAGGATAGTGCCCAAAATCTACTTTTGAGCCTTGCGTAATTGGATTGATATCTTGATTTATCACCTAATTAAAACTGAAAAGATAAGCGGTCAGACTTTTGTGACCATCACTGTGTTGAGTAGGTGAACTCAGGGTTTGCTCTTGTGTTTGTTTGTTTTGTGTGTTATTCGGTGCACTTGCACGCTTTCTTCCTCGATCCGCTTCATTCTTCCATTTTCCCTCCAAGATGTCAGAATATTGGTCATCATATCCACGTCATTCTTCTTCGACCATATTTCGATCATCTCCACCCTCTCATTCCTCTTCATACCCACACCCCAGCCGCGAATTCAGAACTCCGATTGACTTCCGCACTTCTTCGTCCTTCTCACCTACCCCACATTCTTACACCCATGACCCATTACCACTCTGTATTGACTCATCATATTCTTGTCTGCTTGCTGGAATCAAGGAACCAATCGAAGAGCAAGCGACTGCTGAGATGAATGATTGGCATAATCAGTTGACCCCACATACCTCACTTTCACCTCGAGTTGGGACAGAACAACAAGTGCTATATACACATCCTGACTTAACCTTAGGGTACAACATGGTCGATCAGACAAACCGAATGGAGAGGCATGCACTGTACGATCTTCCTGACTTGATTGACCTGAGTGATAGAGACCACATTGACCAACCTTCATATCACCCATTCGGAGAGCCGACATATACAGGGGATTGGATTCATGCGACTGATTTACAGAACCCCTGTCTACTAACTCCGCCTGATGAGGCTCCGACCAACAACTGCCATACATATGGGCCATACTCAACCCAGTATTGCACACCCGAGTCAAGGTGTGTTGAGTATAAGAGCCCGAGTTCTCAGCAGTATTCTCCAATTGCGTCGACTTCTCTCATGAAGTGTCATGAGAACTTATTGGAGGATGACATTTGTAGACCGATCAAGAGTCCAGGTATAAATGTGGATCATGGATTTTGCGGATTAAATCTTGAAAACCTGGAAGACACCGGATTGACCACACGTCATGTACAGCTGGAGTCCCTTCTACCTCCCTCTTCTACTAACCACTTTCCCTCCAAACTAGAGTCTGTACATTCTCCTAGTCCTCCTTCACCTACCAAAAAGACCAAAAAAATTGAAAACTCAGAAAATACCATAAAAATTGAAAAAGAAAAAGATCTAAAAAAATTGGATCCTGCGGTTAGGGAAGCATTGGATAGAAAGTTGATTTTTGAGCTTCCCTTAATAATGGCCATTGAACACTTTCCCGACCTTAAAAGATTTGTGAGAAGTAAATTGATGCCTAAAAGGTCGGGCAATAAGAGAACAAGGACTGAGATACATATAGTGTCTATGGCCACATCTTTGATGATAGGGAGAAAAACCAAGAGCCGCAGAGTAAAGCGGTTACCTAGATTTGATTGTGAAATCAAAGATACCACATTCACCCATGCAAGAATCGATGATGACTTACCGATTAATATCCTCCTGACCTCCGTGTTTGCCAAGCTCAAAATTGGATCTGCCAAGAAGTCAAGAGAAATCATTCAGTTGGCAGATCGGACCATTAAACGGTCGAGAGGAACCATTTCAGCCATCGTCACTTTCCAAGGTGCTCTATTGGAGATAGACTTCACGATCATTGACATTGAGCACCGAGGAGAGTTCACCCAGTCTCCGATCATTCTTGGGAAGCCGTTCTTAGCCTTGGCTATGGCAACTATAGATTGTAAGACTCAGGAGATCGATTTCTCTGCATTGGGAGCACTCCGACCTCACCCGATCTTTGAGGACACACGATATTCCAAGGTAACCCGTAAAGTTGCAGACAGTCGTGATCTTCGAGAGACAGATGAGTCCCGTCTATTTACTACACCTGAGATACCGACTGTCCAGACGACCATTGGTTTAGAGACTTCCTACAACCATACACCGCCTACTGCTTGCACCACCACCGCGACAGCTTCTAGAGAGGAATCACGACCAGAAGCTATCAATGAGTCGGACATGACCTTTGTGGATTGCTTTGATCATTTCGATGATCCGACACAAGAACCCAACAATATCAAGCCAACTGAGGACACTGTGCCTTATCAGAGACGTGTGCTGACCCTGCAGGAGTATTACAATGCATATAGTGACTCATCTAATGATGAACCTCTGGTCAGAACCTCTCACACACCACATCCAGGACATACACCAAAGGAGACAACTGGGACCAAATTGACCAATCTTGATAAATCGGTTGCTCCATCCTCTAGTCGGTCATCTGGTAAGAAGAAGACGGGTGTTGATTCCTTGAGGTGTTCCCCCAAACTCCTTAAGACGTATCAATCTCCTATTCCTCTTGATGCTTCAGGTTCTAGAAAACCGACTAAGAAGGTTACCTTCGATGTTTCAGAGAAGGAACTTTCTGAGGAGTCCTCATCAGGTCCGGATGAGGTGATCTATATGAGTGAGCTCAATTCGGCTGTTCTGAAGCCATACTTGAGCAAGCAGCCGTGTGTCGACCCCCGTTGGACGTTCCCCACACCTCACTATTATTCTTCGGAGGACGATTCTGACAACGACACGTGTATACTACCCACCCATCGCTCCCGCAAGAAGGTCCATCACAAACCTTCTTGATCCTTGTATATTCTTCCTCCTCCTTGTACATAATTTCCTTCCTTTTTGTTCACCTCCCTCCCTCATGATTCGCATCACTCGCCCCAGTTCCGTATCGTTTTCATTTTGTGGCTATACTTAGGATGACTAGATCCTAAGTATAGGGGGGTGAGTGACCTGATTTGCTCCTTCTCTTCTTTTTATTTTCTTTTTGTATATTCTTTCCCATTCTCATCGGTCTTCGATTCTTGTGTTCTTTCCAATACTTAAGACTGACCAGAGCCTAAGTATAGGGGGGGCGATGCCTCTGTTTATTATCCTCATTTTGTTTTTCTTTCACTTCTATTCTTTTCACCCACTTATACTTAGTACGAGCTATGGCTTTTTGTCACCTAGTGCCATGAGGACATAGCACAAGCTAAGTATAGGGGGGCATGTATAAATTACATATATACTTTACCCATACCTCATACTTTCATGTATTTATATATATATTATACAATAATTAAGGGGTGGGTAAAAAAACTTTTTGTCAAAAAAAACTCCTTTACAAAAAACAGTCCTTTCTTATCTACCTATCTTTTCAAAAAAAACTCTTGAAAAAAAAAACAAAAACAAACTTTTCTAACAAAAAAAATTTCTTTGCCTTTGTTTGTCAAAAAAAACTTTTTGAAAAAAAAACTTTTTCTAAAACTTAAAAAAAAATCATTCATAAAAAAAACTAAAAAAAACTAACTAATAAGTTGGTTTAATCCCTGACACAATTCACTTTCACACAAGACTAGTGATGTTCAAGAACACTTGGTTTACGAGCTCTTGAGAGTTTGAGTTAACCAGCCTTAGTCATTAGGGTCCTTGGACTTAATTATTCACATTTCCCTAGTTTGAAAGATTTGTGTGCTATATTGCATGCTTAGTCTCCACCTTAAGAATATGATCAGCACCTCACATACACAACTGCAGTCATGATGAGATGAGTTGAAATTTCACTTGAAGAACCGGGATGAGGGATTTGAGTTTGGACTTGATTTGATGATACTCGAGGATGGGATAAAATCAATGAATGCTTCATGAAACCTGAGTGTCAGCATCTTTAGCCAGTATGAGAACATGGTTCTTGTACTATCTCTTGACATTTACCTATGTGCCAGGGTGTGATAAAATAAAAAATGTTGATCAGTGTGCACCAACTCTTGGTAAAAGCAGTGGAGCTAGCCAAAAAATACTACAAAGCAATGAAATGATAAAGAAAAGCTCTCATTCCACAAAGTCAATTACCAAAAGAGCTTCCACCAAAGGCGAGCGCTCCCAACCATTTGAAAGTGTCCACTTGGACCACCGCTATTAGGACCAGGAGTCGGGCTTGCACCAAAAAAGGGCTCTGCATCGTAAATGTTACAAGTCTGGGTGTAGAAGGTACGATAGGTACTCAAAAAAGGCACACCCCGGTGTACTCCCAGGAAAACAAGTACATACGGCTCCAACTTCTCTTGACGGACGCACTGATCAATACCAAAAATATGCGTTGCGTAATAAGGCACTCGAGAGGATCCTTGTTCCAATGAGAGGGAGAGAAGAAATGACACAATCCTATGCCCTCCATCAACTGGCCTTCCATCTACACTTTCAAGTCTGACAACTAAAGAGACGGTGGATTGGATGCAAGAAATGATTTATTCCCTAGTGTTGAGGATCGGGTCCATAGGAGAGTCTCTTGGACTGGAACCTTGGGTGACGTTGTGACTGTACTCTTGTAACTGCAGTCCACACTTAAAGTCATATCCCTTATATATACGTATACAAAGAGAGTCTGATGATTAGTGGAATTGGGTACCTTTTGACTAGAGCTTGGTTCAACTTAGAATTTTAGGATCTCTAAAACCGAGAGTTCTTAAACGGATCAAGTCTTGTATTCACATGCACAGTCAGGGGTTAACCCAACTTATTCATTCTTTATTTGCTCGAGGACTAGCAAAGTTTAAGTATAGGGGGTGATGAATCCGTGATTCATCATCGCAATATCTTGATCTTAGCAAAATCCCCAAGTAAAATCCCAAATAAATGTACATAAAATCAATAAATTAACAAAATAACTCTTGTAAATAAAAACACTAATTATTGTATATTAGATTGTACAAAATAAAATACCCATAAAAAGCCGCAAAATAAAGGAGTTTTATACATGTAAATAGCCCAAAACTTCAGGTATTTTTAATAATTTCATTTCAACTCCTTTTTGCCTAATTCTTTCTTTATCTTGTTTATAAAAATGTATATAAAAATATAAAAATACAAAACAAATTTTACCTCAAATAAATGCTCCTAGATCCTAAAGAAAAAAAGCCATAAAGTCCAACTTCCAAGCTAAATTCCCGCTCTGTATGAACTCCAAACTCACCAAACTCACTTTTAAAGTTCAAGTTAGAAAATTATCTATCCAACGGAAGTGGTTTCATTAAAATCGGAGCTCATTTGCAAAAGTTGGGTTTTGGGACCTAGATGTACATTGTATATCTTGTATATATTCATTCTTTAGTCATTTTTTATTTTATCTTTCTCAATTACTAAAAATACAAAAAATATGATTGTGTTGTATTTTGATTATTGTATTTTATTGTATTTTTTTCTTTGTAAATATCTCTTATTAAAAAGATAAAAAAATACATATTAGAAAAGCAAACAAAAAATGTACATGTTGTATGTATTTAGTTGTAAATTCATCACTATTTTTTCCCTCTTTATTTTTGTTGTATTTAAAGTAGCATACTTTATATCATTATTTATTTATTTATTTTTTCCCATTCTTTACAATAACTTCCATTTTCCTCCATTAACCACCAAGTCTTCATCTAACCTCCATTCCATTCCACCATTTTTTTAAACTCCCATTCAACTCCACCATCTTTCTAACTCCCATTCTTCTTCTCTTTATATTCATATGTACATCCTCATTTTTCCCCATCCGCCATTCTAATAGAAAAGGGAGAGAGTTTGGAGTGTTTTGTTGGTGACAGCGGCGAGACATCTTCCTCAAGCGACGACCTCCTTCAGGCGAGATCCGCGGAGCTCCGCGTCACGAGTTCCCCATCGAGCTCGCATAGCTTCTCCGATTTTTGTTTCGCCAATCGGATCGAGGCAACGACAGGAGTCCAACGTAGCTGCTTCGCCAATCCGGCGAAGAATAAGGTAAGTATTCCTCTTCATTTCCCTTGTTATTTTATCTTATCTAATATTGTGTCCTTTGTTTTGTCACCGTCATTTTATATATCACTCCATCACCCAATCTCCACCCTTTACCAGTTTCCCCCTTTAGATGTACATATTTATTTTCTTTTTTGAAAATAAAAAAAATTAAAAAAATCTAAAACAAAAAAAGAAGTTTTCTTTTTATTTATTACATTACAGCAGAAAAAAATAAAAAAAATTAAAAAAATTAAAAAATCGGAAGGAGGCAGCAGGCGCAGGTGCCGCCCGCCGCCCCCTCCATTCCACAACCGGCGGACCCGCCGCCGCCGCCGCCTCCTCTTCTTCACGGCAGCGTGCGGCCGTGCCGCCCACGACCACTGCGGCCTGCCGCCGCACCTCTCCTTCGCCAGCCCCCGGCCCGCCGCTCGCGCCCTCCCACACCGCGTGCCACCGCGGCCGACCAGCCGTCCTCCACGTCCACGCGCCCACCGGCACCGCCGCACGCCGCCTCGTTGCGCGTCGCGCCGCTTCCAGCCCCCATCGGCACCGCCGCCCTCATCCTCACTTTAGGTTCTCCTCCTGCGCACAAGGAGGAAGAAGAAAGGTTACTTTTCTCTTTCATTTTTTTAATGTCAAATTTGTATTTTGTATATTTAAAGTTTCCTTTATTGCAAACAGGTCCCTGTATATAGTTGTGTGTAAGTTTCCAATTTTCATTTTGCACAGATACCCCTATGTTTGTATGTTGATTTGGACACATGTTATGCATCTTCATATTAAATGAAAAATGCTTTCATGTTGAGCAACTAATTCTATACATTGTGGATATTTATTTATATTTTTGTTGTATTTGGGTAATTAAATAAAATTATTCAACTGAAATGGTGCATATTTTACCCAATCAGTGCTCTTAAAATTATATCTCACACACAGTTACTCTAAAAATTTCACAAAAATTAGAAATGACGCCTTGATAAGTGCTTAACTTACTGTCCAAATTTCATCTAAAATGGAGTTGTCATGTGCCCAAAATAAATTGTAGAGTGTTTCTAGTATTTGATTTTTAATTAAATCTACATAAAACATTTTTGCGAAATTTCAACTCTACTGGATTGCTTATCTAAATATCTTTCCGAGATAATGCACACTTTGATTAATTTGATAATATGGATTTATTAAAAATTATTTATTCACTGTCACTCTATTTTCACTAAAAAATCCATAAAAAATTCATAACTTGTCAAAATATTCAAAAACAATTACTGTAGCTTCCTTGCATCATGTTTTAGTTTCAGTAATTTTTTCATAATTATTTCTTACTGTTTGTGTGAGAAATTACGAAAATACCCATAAAAAGTGTGTATTTTTCTTTGTTGCAATTTAACCCATAAAATTCCAAAAAATACCTTGCATTCATCTCTGGATTAGGACTTTAGGAAAAATATATTTTGGCTAAATTGGACTATTTTGATATTAAAATTAATTTGGCCTATTGTATGATTTCTTAGTGTCTTGATTCACTTGCATTTGCATTTTTTTGCATTAAAAAATCTAAAAAATATCGCTTGGAAATCTAGACCTAAGTTTTTGAATTAAAACCGAAGTTGTTCCTTTGCCTCCCTGAGTTCGACCCCGGACTTGCCCGGGATATAAATTAAAGTCGAGACACTATTCACGGAGATCTTCTCTCGGTTCTGACTGAATTGCTAAGTACACGTATTACAACATGACCAAATTAAATATCGTATTTAGCGACTCGTCACAGAGCACGTGCGCAGTGGGTATTTTGCATTGATACCCTCATGGGTTTTCATAATTTCAAAAATGCCCCTGTGCGTGTGGGTATTTTACAGTGAAGGTCCCAACTTTCTTTTATTTGCAATTTAGTGCCTCCCAGGGACTTGTTTGTAATTATATTTCATGTTTTCTTTCAGTTATGCCCTTGTTTTCTTTCGTGCATACCTTGAGCTTCGTAACTCCGATTAAGTTGATTTCAATTTCATTTCGAAGCTTGTTTGATGAACTTTTTAATGGCATGCTCATTTCTTATTTTGGACACAATGATTTTGATGCATTATTTTAGTAGCCTTGTGTCTTTTAAAGCTTGAACTGATGCCTTATTTAATCTGTCCATCAAACCTATCTTCTAATTTGAGTCTGAAATTAACTAAGGTTTCAAATTGCTCAGGATTTTTTACCCAGGGCATGTTTGCATTGCATTTCTCGCACATATTTGCATGATTAAAATAAAATAAAAAAATGCATGTTTTATATTTGTTTGTTGCATTATCTTGTCTTCGTCCTTCAGCATTGGCTGACCTTTTGATCTTTATACTCAACACTTAATAAATAGATAAAAATCTGGATAATCACGAGAGAGGCTCGTGTCCCTGAGTTCGACCTTGGTTTCTTGCCAAGTAAAAATACAAATATGACCATCTGATTTCCTTGACCTATTAAGTTAGATGGTTTTTGATGAACCTAATTCAGCCAGACTACAATGACCATTGAATCTTAATTCCACATTAAATTCGTCAAATGTGACAGCAACACAACCGCGGTCGAGCCACGACAACCCTCTCTCCGGTGAGATCCGTTGGCTTTTTGGCCAACATCGCACCCGCACCCGCGCGCTGCTCGAGCTCATCGCTCGCCGGTGATTCGAGCGAAGACCGTGCTCTCGTGAGCACATCATAGGAGACCGTCTCCATCGTAGGTAATTTTATTTTCATCTTGTCATTTTTTTATCTTTGCATTTTCTTTATCACATCATCATCACCTCACCGCCCAAAAATCCTTCATGTGTTTATATTTCTATCACATCACCACCAACTCATCATCTTCCCCTTTTGCATACATATTTGTTTCCTGTTTATAAAAAAATCAAAGAAAAATTTAAAACTAAAACAAAAGAAAAAATATTACAGAAAAAAATAAAAAAAATCAAAAAAAATAAAAAAGGGCAGAGGCAGGTGGAGCAACAGCTTCAACGCCGCCCCACCCACTTCCTCCTCCGCACCAGCGGCGGAGCTGCTCGCACGGTCCCCTTCCACCCTCCGACGGCGCGACCCCGTGCGCGGCTCGCCGCCCGCTCCTCCTCCGCAGGTCCGCCCGCTTCGCGCCACCCCCCTTCCGCCGCCAACGGCTCTGGCCTCCGCCGCCCACTCCTCGCCTCCTCCGCCCTTGACCCTCCTCCGTCACCTCCTGGCTGCCCGCGGCCCTTCGCACGCCTCAGTAACCACCGTTGCTCGCATGCTCGCCTCGAGCCTCGCCGCCGGCCGCCGACCCCTTGTTGGGTTCTTCCCCATCGTGCCCAACAAGGAAGAAGAAGAAGGTTGAATTTTTTATTTCATACAAAAATTGCATTTTTTTTCAAGTTTCCATAATTTACAATTCAGTCCCTGTACATAATTTGCATTGTAAATATTGCTTTCTGAATTGCAAAGACAACCCTCTGTTCGCATTTTTATTTGGACCTCATGTTTGCATTATTTTATTCAATGAAAAACAACATTGTGTTGAGCAAATAATTGTCTACATTGTGAATATTTATTTGTATTTTTATGAGTTGTGGGTAATTAATCAAAATTATTTAACTGAAATATTACATATTTTACCCATTCTGTGCTATTAAATTCATATAGGATACAAAATTGCTCTAAAAATTCTTGAAAAATTCGACTGTATGCCTTGAAATGTGCTTTAATTACTATCCAAATTTCATCCAAAGTGGAGTTGTCTTGTGCACAAAATAAATTATAGAGTGATATGACTATTTGATTTTTAATTAAATCCACGTACGTCATTTTTGTGAAATTTTAAGTCTCCCGGATTCTACATGAAAATACCTTTTTGGGATAATTTGCAATCTGATTAATTTGACATTGTGGATTAATTAAGAAATAATTACTCACTGTCACTCTGTTTTCACTAAAAATATATAAAAAATCATACATGATCAAAAAAATTCCAAAAAAGTACTGTAGTCTCATTTCATTATGTTTTAATTCCAATAAATTTTTCATGATTTTTTTCTTATTGTTTGTGTGAGAAATTACGAAAAAAACCCATAAAAAGTGTGCAATTTTATTTGTTGCATTTTAACCCCGAAAAATACAAAAAATGTGTTTGGTGTTCATATCTAGATTAGGATTTTAGAAAAAAAATATAATTTGGCTGAATTGAACTGATTTGACATTAAAATTAATTTGGCCTAGTTGTGTGTTTTCTTATTGTCTTAATTCACCCGCATATCGCATTTTGGCATCTATTTCACCTTTGTTTTTGTTTTAAAAAAATAAAAAAATAACATTTGAAAACCTAGATCTAAACTTTAGGATTAATCCCAAAGTTGTTCCTTTGCCTCCCTGTGTTCGACCCCGGACTTGCCCGGGATATAAATTAAGCCGAGACACTCTTCACGGAGATCTTCTCTCGGTTCTGATTGAATCGCTAAGTACACCTACTACAACGTCCCCAATTAAAACACATATTCAACGACTCGTCAGCTTCCAAGGATAAGACACTCATGCATACGCATCAATATAAGAGTGCCAACTAGTTCTCCAAATAGCTTGTTATTACCATATTGAACCTACTTTATGGGATCTCCACTCATATAGGTTGGGTTGCTACTATAGAGGAACTCCCAATAGGTCTCAGTCCCATCCCAAGCCCAGACTTTAGGACTAAAGATCTATCAAGTCTCTTAGTCAATGGATCTGTCGTGTTGTCTTTGGATCCAACAAAATCCATAGCCAACACTCCTCGAGACATCAAATCCCTTAACATCGTAAGTCTGATTTGTATGTGTCTCCTTGTTTTCTAATTGAACTTTGAACTCTTGATCTTGGCAATTGTAGTCATGTTGTCACAATGTACCGAGATCGCTGGAACTGGCTGACCTATCATGGGAATTTCAAAAAGAGGTAGTTCGTCCTTGTGGAGACAGATATTCCCTTCTAAGGTCAGGTACCACTGGTCTTTACAACCGAGTGAGGGAAGAAGCTAGAAGAATGGGAAAATAATTGGGAATGGACAAGTGTAGTCTTCATTCCCTTATGAAGGATGGCCGATGAAATCGAGTCTTCACCAAGAAGCATGTTTTTTTTCTGAAGCTCATGTTTTTGGTGGAATTTTTGGTATAGACTTCTTCTTTAGATTTTTCTATGAATTTGCATTGCTCTACATTCTTGTTTGTGCCCCAGTAGATATAATATCTTTTGGTCTGCCCATTTTTTGGGATCTTGGAAAAAGTTGCGCCTGCAGACCATTCCTTATCCGAAGCATTTCCTCAATCCAGCCTCCAATCTTTAGATATCATGGCTACTCGAAGAAGTGGGTTAGAGTACCGATTTTGGCAATCCCCAAGAATGGTTCCCAATCCACCTTTGACGAAGCGTCCTATCATCGTCCTAACTTAGGCTCCAAGATTTTTCAACAATTCATCTGATTGAGCTAAGTGTTAAGTGCAAGGTCTCTAGTCAAGCCACTATCTCAAGAGTCTTATAGATGATATGAAGGGTTCTAGTTAGACACAATGAATCGACTTATGAACGGTCTCACGTAACCTAAAGAATTAAGTCAAGGCGACATGAAGTATCCCAATTCCAGTCATTAGTGGGTTCTTCT
This sequence comes from Ottelia alismoides, assembly GCA_037367405.1. Taxonomy (NCBI): domain Eukaryota; kingdom Viridiplantae; phylum Streptophyta; class Magnoliopsida; order Alismatales; family Hydrocharitaceae; genus Ottelia; species Ottelia alismoides. The sequence goes on from JAZKJV010008269.1 coordinate 132,471, forward strand.
GAAATTAAGTGCATTAAGGTCCACACCAAGCTCTAATCTTCAGACTTTAATTTTGACTTGTTCAATTGTCTTGATCTTTCCGAAAAATGCAAATGCTATGTACAATACAAGAGAAAAATGTTTTGTGAAGCCATTTTCTATTTTGAACTTTTTATGGGTTTTTGAAAAGTTTTTGCAATTTTTATGTAGTTTTTTAAAAAGATTTTGCAGATGTTTTTGGATTTTGTATTTTTAGGTAATTTAAATAAAGGTTAGTGAAAGAAAACTATGTACATCTATTTACATGAGGGTGCATCTATATTTACAAGAGTGATGGTGTATCTTACATAGGGAATTTACAAGTCGGATGTTAGTGATGATTTACTTATATATACAAGTTTTATACATTTTTTGTAAGGATTTTATTTGAGCTATTATTTACATAAAGTTGTCAAAATATTTGAAAGTATTTTTTCAAACATTTTGAAAACTTATTTTTGCAACTAATTTTGACAAACATTTTTACAAAAATTTACAAAAGTTGAAAATCATTTTGCAAATATTTTCCAAACAATATATATAGAATCTTCAAAGTATTTTTGCAACCATTTTTTAAATCAGTTGCAAAGAGATTTTGAAAAATTTTATTTACACAAAAAAAAGAAATTTTACAAACAAAAGTTGTTACAAAGATTTGAAAACACTTTGCGAAAGTTTTCTAAACAAATTTCAAGAGATTTTTCAAAAATATTTCCCCCATTTTCCCAATCATTTTGTAGAACATTTTTAGTCCGATTTATTACTTGTAATTTTGAGGAATTCTGTGTATCCATATTATTGAAAATACGAAAGTTCGAGTTATGGCTAAAGTATATACAAAGTATATACAACCCCCTATAGAAAAAAGTCTATACTACAATGACTAAAGAATCAATGAATGAGAAGTTGATCATCCTCCCATACTTAGGATGAAATGATCCTAAGTATAGCAGACTGTACACAAGGCAGGCAAGTCAAGGGTGGGAATGTACGAACACATCTACTTGATATGTCTCCCCCTATACTTATGGTAAAATATCCCAAAGTATATATAAAATATCAAGAGTTGAGAAAACATGTGAGGGATCAATAAATGAAAAACTCAGGATGCTCACCCCCTATACTTAGTACAAAGTATGTCCTAAGTATAACAGTGATGGAAGGGGTGAACACCTTTCAGAAGAATTGGAAGATAGAAAAGGAAAAGAAAAAAGAAGAAAAGATAAGAAGAAAAAAAAGAAAAAGGAAATTATTTTTGCGATTTTTCTGCTCAAGTGTCCAATCCTTTGGAATCTCTGAGCTCCTCTTGAAACACAACTTCGATAGAATCGACAACGGACATGAATGTGTCATACTCTAAATATGGCTTCGGTAACTGTCTGTTGACTACAAAGGGTTGTGCATCCGGTGATAACTCAGATATCATAAACTCCCATTGTCACGCACAATTTTTCACAATAAATGGCCCAGTCCATTTGCTTTTCAGTTTTCTTGGAAAAATATTTAACTTCGCATCGAACAACCACACCTTTTGTCCAAGTTCAAAAGTCTTTGAATGTGTTTACCATGCTATTTCTTGACTTTCTCTTTGTATATAAGGCCGTTATCGTATGCGTAGTCTCGAAACTCTAATAAACGATTCATATCAACTTTTCTGTTCTTGCCCGCTTTCTTGGAATCCAAGTTGTACATATTTAATACTCATAGTGATTTGTGAATTAACTCCATGAGCAGGTGGCATGTCTTGGCATAAACAAGACGTTAGGGAGACATGCTAAGAGGAGACTTGTACGTTGTCCTGTAAGCCCAAAGAACCGAGTCAAGCAACTGTGACCAATTCTTTCTATCTGGTTGTACAAGCTTCTGCAAGATAGTCTTGATCTCCCTGTTGGAACATTCAGCCAAGCCATTTGATTGAGGGTGGTACGTCGTTGCAACATAATGCTCAATGCATTATTCTTTGGTCAACTTCTTGACCTCTTTGCTAATGAAGTGGCTCCCCCCATCAGATATGAGAATCTTGGGAATCCTGAATCGTAATATGATGTTATCCTTCAAAAAACGACAGAATGTGTGTCTGTCTACTGTTCGAGTGGGGATTGCCTCCACCCATCTGCTAACATAATCGATGACCATCAGGATGTATTCAATGCCTTGACTGTTAGGGAATGGGCCCATAAAATCAATGTCCTATGCGTCGAAGATGCCAGAAATCTGAATATGTTCAGTCATTCTTTGACAGTCAGTACATTTCTTTACATAGTCATCTACATCCTTGAGCAAAGTTGGCCACCAAAGGCCACATTGGAGTATTATAGTTGCCATCCTCTTTTCAGAATGGTGTCCACTAACTTCAAGCTTGTAGTAGTGGTCTAGGACATCTTTGATCTCCTCCTGAGGTATATACCTCCTCCAGATGCTATCTGCACCCTCTCTAAATAGATGTGGATCCTCCCACTGGTAAAAGTGAATGTCAACCAAGAATTTGTCAACTTTTATCTTAGGCCAATCTGGCGAAGTCTTCTTGGAGACAAGATAGTTGACAATATCCGCGTACTAGGGGAGAGAGGCTATAGACAAGATTGACTTCTCTAGAAAGGTTTCAGTGATAGAATGAGATTCTGCTCAGGATTCTCGACTTTGACTATTCTAGAAAGATGATCTACCACCACATTTTTGATGCCAAGTTTGTAACGAATTTCAAAGTCAAATTCTTGGAGCAAAATAATCCAATGAATTGGATGAGGCTTGGCATCTTTATTTCTTTGTAGATACTTGATGTTAGAGTGGTCAGTGTAGATTATCACCTTGGATCCGAGAAGATATGATCTAAACTTCTCCAGGGCAAATACTACAGCTAGCAGCACTTTCTCGGTTACTGTGTAGTTCTTTTGAGCTTCATCAAGTGTTTTGCTAGTGTAGTGAATTGCAAATGATAACCCATCTCTCCTTTGTCCTAACACAACACCAATTGCAAATTCTGATGCATCCGTCATGATCTCAAAAAGTAGAGACCAATCCGGCAGTTAGAGGACATGAGCATGTGTGATTAAATCCTTCAGGAGATTGAAGGATTGGAGGGCCCGATCATCGACTAGAAAATCAGACTCCTTGCCAAGTAACTCAGTAAATGGTAGGGCAATCTTGCTAAAGTATTTAATGAATCGAAGATAGAAACCAACATGCCCCAAAAACGACCGGACTTGCTTGAGATCCGTTGGTGGCTGATGTTTTGAAATTGCATCCACCTTGACTGGGTCAAGGTACATGCCACGCTTGAAGATGACCTGACCCAGTACAATTCCCTTGGTCACCATGAAGTAACTCTTCACCCATGAAAGTACAGGATTTACCTTACAACACTTTTCAGAACCCGATCTTTTTATTAGCAATTCAATGAAGGTGGTTTCATTCATTTGGAGTTAAATGCAAAAGTTAGGTTTTGGACCCACATTGTATAATTTACCTGAGTAAAATATTCATTTTATTTCTTATATATATTATTCACACTTTAATATTTTTATAATTTTCTAAATATTATTTATAACATATGTACACAATTAGAATAACATAAAACCATTAAAATACACTAGAATAAAATAGTATACTAAAATACATAGATGAATTACCTAAACAAATACCTATATAGTAAATTGATATATTTATTTAAATATACGATTAACTTCAGAAAAATAAAATAAAAATATATTTGAGTGTATTTAAATAAGTTATAAATATATAAATTATGTGTATAAAATAATAACATACATATTACAAAGCAAAAATAAAATACCAAAATGTAGGTATTTATACCTATGATTTACTTGTAAATATTGACTTGTAATAAAAAGACCCATAAAAATAAATAGAAATGTGAATTCTACATTAAATTACAAACACTTTTCATGTTTTAATAAAAATTCAATTAATCATTTACTATTTATTATTGATTTTACCAATCTTTTCCTTCTGAGAATTTTCTAGTTGATCCACATGGACCAACTAGAAACCTCCCCCAGTTAACCTTGGTCAACTGGTCCCTCTCTCTTCCTCGGATCGTGATTTATCAAAATACCTGATTTTCACCTAATTATCCACTTGAGATGATGATCTGCCATGGCATGCTGCTTGATTTCTAGAGATTGGACATCCCTAAATCACACCATGGCCAAAGATCAAATCGATCATCCTCGATTCAACTAGAATCCTCGATCAAAATCCACCCTTTTTGCAGCCTATAAATAAAGATATTTGGCTTCCTTCCTTGATTTGACCCCTCTTCCTTGTTTCTTAAACCCTCAATTCATGTGTAGGACCCGTTCTTGGTGATAGGAAGCTGGTGAAGCCGACTTGCAATGAGGAGGAAGCTTGGAGGAGGAGTATCCACGCATTGCCGAAGCTCCGTCGATGGTCTTTCTTCTATGGCCCTCCAGCAGGATCGAGGCCCTTTCTCATCATTCTTAGGTACTACTTTTAACGTAGATTTCAGTTCTACATTTGGTTTAAAATTATGTACAATAGATTCAGAAATATTCCAAATCCATTGTTCGTCTGGAGCTCGAGCTCCATGCTTATTCCATCGTGATCCGACCAGTCTCAAACCCTGCAAACGACCCTCTTTCACTTCCCATCATGTTCTCCACCTAATCCACCTAATTTCCCCTTAGATTCGACCCAGATCAAAGAGAATCGAGGCTCATTCCTTACCCTTCACCTGAGCCTCACTGCCATCTCATTCCATGCATCATTTGGCTTAAACCTCTAGTCGAGGAGTTAACCCTTGAGCCGAGAAATATTTTTGGTGCAAGTCCATGACTTCCAGGAGGCGTCTGGAGCTGTGTTGGATATTTGGAGCAACCCTCAGGTGCTCGGACCCCGTTAGAGCCCTAAGAGCTCCCTTACCGTCTTGGTAGCGCACCACAACATGTGGAGGAGCTCTAGCAATCTGCTGGAATCATCAGAGCAGTGATCCACCACCGGAGGTCCGAGATATCAACGATCAAAGGAAGGAAAATGCGTTGTTCTTGTGTGTTCTTCCTCCAGAGCTATCAGATCATCCATGTTGCCTAGATCTAATCTGGGTCGCCCAGTTCCAATGAAGCAGTACGTGATCTCTAGCATACGGCCAGCCAGATGGAGCATCTGCAGCGGTTGGATTCAGGCATTTAAGCGGTATATTTGCAAAGACCTCCCTTTGCCTTTTTGTAATTTATAATTAGTCTCGTAAATATTTAAGTACGTTCAAAACTTTGTGGACAATTTGCATGTACCCCCCTCAAACCTTTATATTATTCCACTTTAGTCCAATGCTAGGTCACCTCACGTGGACCCCGACACGAGGGGACATTTTGCAAAGAGGCATCCCAACTTTTGTGTTTACTTTTTATCTATAAAAATTGAGTTGCAGTTCATTATTTTTGCTTAAATTGCATGCGAGCCCCTGTGGTTTATTTTATTTGCAAAATATCCCTGTCAACTTGATTTATTTTTATTTTTGCATTTCCTTTTATTTAAAAAATCTCTTGAGCTCCAAAAATTATCAAAAAATAGGTGTATGGGCATGATTAGGTGCTTATTCACGCTAGTATTTTTATTTATCATTTTGATTGCATTTATCATTTATATAAAAAACATTTGGGGGCGTTTTATTCCTTATTTGCCTAGAAAAATGCAAAAAATATGTAAAACCTTTTTTAAAATTCCAAAAATTACCTAATTTTTATTCTCTATTTTATAACTACAGACCAAAAATCATAAAAATATCAAAATAACTCTAAAAATTAGTATACCCTTGCTAAACCTAAAATATTTGCAAAATACTTTTGAAAAAAAATCCAAAAATATTAGTTTTAGTTTTATATTTTTATATATTGTATTATATATCTATTGAAATTGATTTTGGGAGATTTTGATATCATCTCCTATTTTTAAATCTCAAATCAATTCTGATTATTTAAACATTCCTTGTTTTGCACTTTTCCTAATTAAAAATTCATAAAAATACAAAAAATCTCAAAAATCGATAAAAACGAGAAAATATTTGAAAAATACAAAATTATTTGGCTATTTTGAATATTTTTTTCTATATTTATATATAGTATACCATATATAGCCTATATGTATATATCTATATATCATTATATATTATTTATTTTATTTTAATAACTATAAATACCTTATAGATAATTTAAAATTAAAAAAAATAAAAATGATTATTTTCCTTAAGTATTTTCTGATTTTTACATATTTATTATATATATTATTCTACATAGTATTTATATTATATATAATCCTTATTCTTCCTTAATATATATCCTTATATATATTACTTATATTATTTAAAAAATATTTTTTTTTTAAAATTAAATTATTTTGGATAATAAATAAGAAGAAATTTTTTATTTAATTAAGACCCACGTACACATTGAGTAATTTTGTGCGTAATTTAATACACTTGCTTTATTTATTCATTTAATTAGTACCTTCTACGTCATGTGCTTCTCATGGTTCGACCCCTACCTGCTTGGCATTATACACATTCATTGTATGTATAATAAATTTTGATTCACACATATGCTTTCCTTGCTTGATTTAGTCCTATTGTATAGGTTGATTGTTGCTCAGCTTAGGCATATCAGTGAGAGGTCACCTTGACCACTGTGTGCCCGCCTTGCGTGGCATGCATGACTCTCTCCTCAGATTTCTGGTATGAACAAATGGTGTCGTTGTTGGGGATCAACAGATATCATAGCTTTGTCTATATTGTTGTGCATATTATTTTTCTTCTACTTTTGCTCTTTATCTTTGATTATTATTTGATCTATTCTAACAACTTTTCTTTGTTTGTCTTTCTTGTGAGGGACCACATGGTGAAGGCTAGTTCTAGGAGGCAGACGCACTTGAGCTGCGAGGAGTTGGGTTCTTCTTCTTGTGAGCTGACTAGGAGAGAACAAATAAGGAGACATAAGGAGAGGAGCACAATAGATCCTTTAGAGTTTTTGTTTTATTTTATGAGGAGATTGCCATTTATTCCATTTTTGTATAATTATTTGTAATAATTTTGGACTTGGACACTATAACACCAACGAGGTCCATTGCACGGGTGATTGTTCACCTAGGGGCATCATAGTAGTTTTCGCGTTTTCTCGTCTTTATTTTACTTTGTTTCTCATGTTTTGAGCATTCCATCTTTATTTTTATTTGTTTTATGTTATTAAAGCCCCTAGATTTAGGTTTGCTTGACTCGGTAGCTAGGTTCAAAAACCTAATAGAAGCATGTATCTATAGTTATATACATTTGGACTTAGTCAAATAATTAATTGCAAATTTCTTGAATTTGGAACTGCACACCATGAGGGACACCATACTTCGCTTGCAGGACCCATTGTAGAGGGAACCGAGGAGTCCCTAATATCAGACACTTAGGATCCACTTTTGAGAAGTTTGCATTTGGTTCTTCCTGATAATAGCAAGTATTGTTTAGGATGCTTTCATCTCTTGCACACCACCATATAGTGTAAATATTTCAATTCTATCTTGCATCTTGCATGGAGAGCGCTGGGAAGTATTATGAGTCTGCTTACTTTGCATGCATTATTTGATACGAGAGTGAGATTTCCACTTTCATATCCACTTCATTAATTTTCCATTCTCTCCCTCTATTTTATATCACATTTAGGATAAAAAGAAAATACAAAAAAATCATTAGGCGGGTTGCTTTAAAAATACTCAAAAAAAGTGAAGGCCTGAAAAATTTTAAACTAGGGGACTGCTAAATAAATTTTGACCTTAATTAAAATTGGTAATGGACATCCTTGTTTTGGGATCATAAAGCCCTCCATGCTTTTAGGTACACTCCAGGCAGAGTGAGGCAAGAACCCAAAGGATTAGAGCAAAAACCCAATCGGTGACAGCCTTGGTTATCACTTGGGGTGGTGAAATATTGTCGCTTCTATCATACGTGGGTGAGTAGGGACTTGTAGACGACGGTGTTCCTACCTTGTTTGGAACATCATGCTTGGTCTGAGGTATTAAGCATAGGCCATGCCTTCGCGAGGGTGTTTGTCGCATTATCCTATAGCCGAGTACCTCGCTTGCGGGGGAGGTATTAGTTTCGCATATTGGCTTACTCTTTCTATTTCTTTGACTGAGTAGCCCCCAAGAACGAGACCAAGGATCTCAAAGTGCGCAAATCTGATGAATCAAAAGTCTCGCGATCTTGTGTTCCGCACAAGGTGGGAACACAATCCTCGAAGCAACCGACAAGAAACCTGACTAAAATAACAATTTACCCACAATTAAGAATCAAGCATTGAAAATAAAAGTGTGGAGTTAAAAATTATTATAACTCTACAAATGATGTGTATAGTGCATGTATGTATAGAGTGTCGAACATAGGGAGCAAACAAGATAGACTGGGCAAATAAATGCACAAAAAATGTTTTCTCTTCTTGTCTATATTTTTGTATGTGATTTTTTTATGTTTTTATTATTTTTATGGTATTTTTAATTTATTTAATTGTTCTAATTTTATATTTTTTTCCTTTTTATCTTTTCTGATTTTTAAGTTCCTTTTTTTATAAAAGATATATAAGATATATAAATAATATATAAGGCTATATATACAATATTGGATAATATAATTATAAAATCAAATAAAAATAAACAACAATAGGAAATATTTTTTTTTGGTTTTAAATATTTTTTACTATTTTTGGGATTTTTAAGATAATTATACTCATTTTAATGTATTTTTAAAGTCAAAAATATCCCAAAACAAAGATTAATAAAATGGGCGAGATTAATTTGGAAATTAAAAATAGAAAATAATGTCCAAAACTTACCAAATCAATTTTAATCGATAAATATTAATATAAAGAAAATTATAAAATAGAAATGAATATTTTGGAGATTTTAGGGATTTTTTAGATGCTTATAAAGGATTTCAGAGCTTTTAAATGTTTATGTATTTTCTTTTTTCTATTCTTAGGTTTTTTATGTTCTAGAGTTGTAAAATAAATAGATAAACAAAATATGTATTTTTTATTTTTTTTTCAGAAAGTTTTTTATTTTTTGGGTATTTTATAAGTCAAACAAGGACTTTTCTACTCTTTTTTATTTCATAAAATAATTAAAATGCCTAAAATTAGAACAAAAAATATGGCAAGAAACTACAAGCAACAAGCACGTAATCCTATTTTTTGAGTTTTTTGGAGCATGGATGATAATTTTAATAAATAGAGAACATAACAAAAATTCACGTACTAGCAGGGCATATGTGTAATTAAAAAATAACCAACAAGGATCACATGCTTTTTTTCCCAAAATATTATAATTGGAATAAAAAAATTTTGGACTAAAAGGAAATACAAATACCTACAGGGGTATCTTGACAAAATGCCCATCTCACGTGGGACAACACATAAGGTGAGCTGACAAGGGACCAAAATGCAAATATAATAGAGCTCATGGTTCTACTTGCAAAATACACAAAATTTTTAACCTAATTAATTATTTATAGGAGTAAATAATAAAGGTAATAAAAGCAGGAGTAGAGAATGTAATTTACCCTCTAAGGTGTTGATCCAACGGTTGACAGGCTCCCACTTATCCACTTGTCACCTTTGTAGTCCACGATAACGGTTCAGCATGAAGGGTTGGGATTAAATCCCAGGGTTGAGATTGATGGCTGAGGAGCGAAGGATCAGATGATGGTTGGATGATCTGGAGCAGTGAGAAGATCTGACAGTTGGAAGGGGCTCTTTAAGAACACTCTAAGAACTCATCGATGGCGAGTTTAGATCTACTCTACTCAACACCATCGACCATCCGGGAAGCTCAAAACATGGGCAAAATGGAGCAGGGGCTCCTCCGCTTTAGACGAGGGTCTTCAGTGAGCTCCTAGAGCTGCGACGAAGGTTGACGAGGTCAGGGAAGAAGGGCAGCTCCAGGAATCTCTTTCTCGATCAAAATCAACCCGGTAGGATCCTTTGGCGCATCAGTTCCTGCAGAAAGTTCAGACACACCAAGCGAAGGGGTATGCTGTCTTATTAGTGGAGACGGGCATGATGGGCATGTCTCCGACGAGCGGTAGTGTTGAGACACGGATCTCCAGATTCACGAGGGATCGGGCTGAATGGAAGCACATGGAGAATGGAGAAGGCGATGGGAAGCGAAGTGACAGTGGTTGCGGGTCGGGAACAAGGTGTAGCACAATCAACCTCCGACGAACTATGAATTTTTTATTTACGCTAAAACACGTGATTAAAATTAAACTAAACACGAGAAATAAATCCTAGAACTACAAGCTAGCTAAAAAGGCAAGAAAAAGTACCTCAACTGGCCGGAGCTAGGAGATGGAGAACCTCATGGACAAAGTGGCCGGAGATGGTAGAAGTCACCTCCGACCGCACCTTTCCTTGCCGCAAACGGTTAGAGATGCTCCAATCACAAACCTCAATCTGGAGCGTGAAATAGGGAGTCAAAACGGGCCAAAAGGGGATCCAAAATCAAAAAATGGAGAAGGGTGGAGTTTTGTACAGGAAACTGGAACGGCTAGAAGATCGAGGACAATCACTCGATGCAGTGATCCATAACTCAAGGAAGTGAGCTGGCATGGAAGAGCATGAATCAAGGATGAAAAATGGAAGAGGAATCAACCCAAAAGGATGAATGGATCCTTGGGGAAAAAACAAGGAAAGTGAGTCAAACGTTAGGCCTGTCAGAACCTAGGACCTCAGTTAGAGAGTTGACCGAAGTCAACTAAAGGTGCTCCATGGTTGGTCCACATGGACTAACCAGAAAAAACTTGACCCTAAATTATTTATAAATTCATTAATAAATAATAAATGATTTTATTAAAATAAAAGTTGTTTATTATTTTATGTAGTAATTTAATATTATTTTTATTTATTTTTTGAACTTATTTCTTACAAGTTAGTTTTTAGGGTTTCATTTATAGGCATATTCATCTATATTTTGTTTGTTTTATTTTGTATTTTGTATTTTAATATTTTATTTTCTTATTTTCTATATTTATAACTTATTTTTATACACATAAATATATTTTCATTTTGTTGTTTTTGATATAATATTTACACTTAAATAAATAGGGATGTATATTATATAGGTATAAGTATAGATATTTCATCTATGTATTTTTGTATACTATTTTATTTTTGTATTTTCCTTTTGGTTTTATGTTATTTTAAATATGTAAATATATTATAAATAATATTTTAAAATATAAAAAATATAAAATTATAAAAATAATAAAGAATAAATAAAATGAATATTTTATATAGGTAAACTATACAATAAGGGTCCAAAACCTAACTTTCACACCTTAACTCCAAAAAATATGAGACCACCTTCATTAAATAGCTTATTAAAAGTTATACACAATTAAAGTGATTTTGATATATTTTAGTTTTTATTTAGGAGATATGGGTCTACGAAGTTGAGATTTTGGCTTTTTATTTAGAGTAAAAAATGAACACAGTATATTATATTTCTATGAAATCAATTTGTATTCTTTTGCATTTTTATCTACATCTTTCATGTACATAGTTTCTTTATTAGAGGTATAAAAAATAGAAAATAAAATATGTCCCAAAATTAACTTATTGATGAATAAAAGAATGAGGATTTTAATGGAATTTTGACCCTTATCTCCCCCTACTTTATTCCTTGTCGACCTAGTCATCAAGATGCCTAGGTCTCGAGGTTTAGGGTCATAAAATACCATTGCTATTTTATTATTTTTCTTTTCTTTATTATATAATTTTATCATTAAAAATTGCATTTTATATACAATAAATAGAATAAATAATGAATGTTAATTTGTACAAAATAATAATATTTACATGCATTATCTAGGGTTTTTAAGGCCAAATTTATATAATAAAGGTGATGAAATGGAGATTAATCAAGATCACATGTTACAAAGGAGGTGGAAGAAGTATGAGGTATTTTCCCAGCAGTACACACACTCCTATAGGGTTAGTGTACTTAAGGACTTATTAAAAGATTTTCCTGCAATACAACCGTAAAATTGAAAAGATAAAAATAGTCGAACTTTTATAACTTCGCTTGGACCGTGTTGGTGAATTCAAAACTTGTTTGGTGTTTGTTTGATTTATATTAAGATCCAAGATCACAATCTCACATTTGTGCACATTTTGCCTTCATTTTTCTCTTCTTTTATTCTCATTTGACCCCGCTCACTTTTGAGCCATTCTACTATTTTGCACTCATTTTATTTCTTGCTGACCTCCGTATCATTCATCCCTTCTTGATCACCTCTTTGATCTTCAAGATGGCGACTTATGGATGGCTTAGACGGGACTCTGCCGACACCCACATCGATTCCATGTGCCTGCCTTCTCCAACAATTCAGGGTGATTCCCAAGAATACGGTTCAGACTCCGCGAACTGCTCTCTAGACTCCCCATTTCTTCAATAAGTTGGGACTACTCTTGTCCCAAAATCTTCCCATTTTGGATGGAAATTAATTTCACTCCTTATACCACTCCATCCTTAATGAAGTTTTGAGTTGACCTTAACACACATTGATTTGTCTCAACCGGTACTTCCATACAGACTAATCGGGGCATCATTCCTTGTGCAGATCGAGACCTCTGATATGAAGCCACATATTGTGTCATATTTTGGACTCTGATTCAGAGAAAGAATGGCTCCTAACGAAAAGGGGAAGGGACCTCAACACCCACCACATCCGCAGTCAGGCCAGCAACCCGATCAGAACATAGTGAATACACAACTCCTCGCTTATAATAGGTGATCCAGCAGTAGCTCACCGACCAGGAATTGGTCCAAGTTACTTTTGAGGATATGCTAAATGATATCAGTATAATGAGAGACCAGCCTGGAGGAGGAGAAGAGAAAGTAATCAAAGGTGGACCCCATAGAGGAGGAGGAGAAGAACCAAGAGGAGGGCAACCCAAGCTGACCCTCAAGGAGACTTACAACCTGGTGCTAGATATATGACAAAATGGATCTAGATACCTGTTGTTCATGCTCATTTTGAGTTGAATCCTCAATTCTTGGCACTTGTCCCCATATTCCATGGAAATTCGAATGAAGAACTGTATATCTGTCTCTAACAATTTGGGTGTATCTATGGAACCATGCACTACCCTAAGATTCCATTAGGTGTGGTTAAAATTACAACAATCTCGTTCAACCTTCAGGACAAGTCTCTTCATTGGATTAATCATCTAGGGAAGGTTGTCGCCACTTGGGAGGAACTTAAGTTTGCCTTCCTGCGCAAATTCTATTCTCTCGGGCGGCTGAATCATATGTGAGTCCGTATTGCGAACTTCACCCAAGCCACCCACGAATCCATTCATGAGTCTTGGGAGAGGTTCACGGATCAACAAGAGAAATGTCCACAACATGATATCTCATGAACTAGCTTGGTCCAACATTTCTATGGTGGACTGACAATTGAGAGTGAGAAGCTCGTTGATGCCGCTTGTAGCGGTTCACACTTCAACAAAGATGAGGATGTAGTGTGGCGGATTTTTGAAGAAATGGTTGAAGGATAAGTTGCCCTATCATCATCCCGTTCATATCATAAACAACCACAAGTGCACCAGAAGGCAATACGCATGGCTTCCGTACAGGAGCAGGATGGGGATGAGAGCTCGAACTTGAGTATTATTGGCAGACACCTATCCATGGTGGATATAATTGAAAAACAATCACAAGATTTTAAGAAACTTGTTGTGATCGAATAGAGGATGCAACACTTGGACAAACTCGATCAGATTACCAAGCAGCTGGAGCTGTTCGTTAGTACAATCAGCTCCTGCATCTCTATGTCTGCATTTATCGCCTTTCCTGCTGAGAAGAAAGAGCCAACATCAACACAAACTCCTCAACCAAGTCCTGTGCAGCTAGCAGTTCATGATGTATATTACATGCAAGCCCCAAAGCCATCTTCTCCCCAACAGTCGCAAAAATAGCAGGTTGTATACCAATCAAAACTCCATACCTTCTCAGATCCATGTTCCCATCCACCACCTCTCATTTAGGAGGTGAATGGAGTTTGGTTAAATGATGCGCAGTTGGCCCGTCAAGGTGGACCTCGACAGGGCCAGCTTGCGAATTCTTGTCCATTCCCTCAACACCAAGTAGGCAGGTTTATCCAAGGTAGCGACCAACCTCACCACTAGCAGTCTTAGCCATACAAAATCAGTTCCAACAACCACACTACTGACAATTCCAGCAGTATGCAGTTGTGTCGTATCAGCACCCTCCTCCTCATCATCATCAACAATACAATTCTCTTTCTCAATATCCTCCATAGCACCATTCTCAATCTCAGTGTAGCCAACACATTAAACTGACATAGGCCCCTCCTATGAACCCCACCCTTGACTTCTTGGCTTGGCTTGTCAAGAGCCTCGTAGAGGTGAGTCAGAAGATTGATGACCTCCCCGTTGCTAAGACACCAATCCCAGCACTGGTGGAGGCAAATCTAACAATTTCAGAAAGCGTGAGCAGGTAGTTTGTAATGTTCTTAACAAACTCAAAGAGTCAGATGTGCATGATGCTTTATTATCTAATGCAATTACTCTCAGGGGTGGTAGGACGTTCTAGCCATCTATAATAATGAAGGGCAAAAATAAATCTTCCACATGCAAGTCATCATCCTCTTCTACATCAGCCAGACCAATAACATGGCTAGGCAAGGAAGAAGAAGAAGAAGCAACATAGAAAATCCAAACAATGAAAAAAGATAAAAACAATAAAAAGAGGACAATAGCAGCCAATGCAACAACTAACTAATGATGGAGAAGCCAACACTTGCAGCCAACCCATATCCAGTTGAAGAAGCCCCGCCTGCTATTTTAGGATGCCCACCACCTTAGAGGGATGAACAATCTACTTTTTGTCATCCAGGTATTCAGCATGATGTGGGCATAGATTTTGGTTTTGTAAATAATAACAATATTTCTGCATTTAGTTATGTACATATTCCTTTTCTAGACGCTTTAGAAAAATCCAAAAATAAAAATTTGAAAACAACTTTGTTGGATCCTGACGTTGTACAAATTATTCAAATTCTTATTCTTGAGATACCCTTGCTATAGGCCATTAAGAACATGCTAAATATTAAGAAGGGACTTAAAGATGCATGCACATCCAAGAGATAACCACTCTGAGTCAGATAAAGAAATGTGAAGCATATCTTAACAACAGTGACAGTAAACGCAATCATCAATTTCCTGTGCAAGAAGAAAGACATGGGAGCATCTTTAATTTGTTGTACGATATTTAATCAAGTGTTTGACCAAACCCTTATTGATAGTATATCATCAATAAATCTGATGCCTACTTCACTACTAAAGGAATTTGGGTTGGGACCGCTCAAGTTTACAATGATTATTCTGTAGTTTACAGATACTTCAATCAAGCAACCCTGAGGAATTTTGAAGGATGTCATCGCCACTATCCAAGGAATGCAGTTCCCTATGGACTTCATTATTTTCGACATGGACATCTCATCTCCTCTTCTATAAAAGCCTATTATACTTGGATGGTCGTTCCTTCGAACAATCGAGGCATTGGCAGATTATTGTAGCGGACAAATTACCTTTCACTCGAATAGCGATAAGGTACCCATTCAGAGGATTCAGTTCCTAAAGCTTCATAATCTACAATAGAAGAGAGTGTGCCTACAGAGCGGATAGAAGACTGTGATTTTCTTGCAGAGATTAGAGACACCAACCTGTTCATGGATGACATCGAAACTCACGATTTCCTCTCTACTGAGGAAGGAGTGGATAACATAATCGACTTCTCCTCTATCTTGAAAGATGAGATTCTTGTTGATCTGCCTGATGAACTAATTGATGGACACCTTTAAATAACAGAGGAAAGATGATATTATTGCATATTTCTTAGAACAATATTCCTTCATTGAAAATTTGTGTGTATCAATAGATTCAGGGCTTAAAAAGTCAAAGGTGGATAACATAAAATTGACAGATCTGGCCTCACCAATGCGCTGCACAGTTCATGACATTACTATTGAGAAAACACAAGCACATCCAGAGCTCAAGTAGATTCCAGCAAACATGAAGTACACCTTCCTTGTGGGTGAGCCGAATATGTTTCTGGTTATCATCAACTCCCAACTATCTCAGGAACAAGAATCTCGTCTGCTCGAGGTTCTAGAAAGAAATCACAAGGAGATTGGTTGGAAAATTTCCGATCTCCGAGGGATTAATCTGTCTTCGTGCTCCCATCACATTTACTTGGAAGAATATAGCAAGCCATCCCATGAATTTCAGCGAAGACTCAATCCAAATCTCAGGGAGGTTATTATGAATGAGATCACGAAATGGTGTGATGTGGGCTTCATTTATTCCATCTTCGATTCAAAGTGGGTGAGCCCTCTGCATGTCGTGTCAAAAATAGTCGAAGATCACCATCATGGTGTATATGTGTTAATTATAGATGCTTTAACTTAGCGATCAAGAAGGAACATTTCTCACTTCCCTTCATCGATCAGATCATTGAGAGACTGGCCACGAAGGAGTAATTTTGCTTCTTGGATGGATACTATGGGTACAATCATGTTGCTATCGCCCAGAAGACCAAGAAAAGACTACATTCACTTGCTTGTTCGGGACGTATGCCTTCCGCAGGATGCTGTTTGGTTTGTGCAATGCTCCAACGACATTTCAACGATGCATGATGGTAGTGTTTGTAGAGATGGTTGGTAGTTTTTGTGAGGTATTTATGGATGATTTATCGCTCTATAGTGACAGCTTTGATCAGTGTTTATAATGTTTAGACCGAGTCCTAAAAAGATTATACGAAGTTAACTTGGTGCTCTTATGGGAGAAGATCCAGTTTATGGTAACTGAGGGGATTGTGCTAGGCCATGTCATCTCAAAACGGGGCTTGGAGTCGATACCAAAAGATGAAAGTCATTTCTAAGCTTGAGCCAATGCCAAACCTAAAGCATGTCTGATCATTCCCTAGGCACATGGGTTTTTATCGTCTATTCATAAATGACTTCTACAAAATCACTCAACTGCTGACTGAGATTCTAAGAAAGGAGGCTAATTTTACTTTTGATGCTCGAGTACTCCAATCCCTTACTCAATCGAAAGATCTGATCACTCAAGCCCTTGTTCTACAATCGCCACACTGGTCTCTGCCATTTGAGATCATTGATGCTTCAGATTATTCCATTGGAGCGGTTCTGGGATAGAGGAGAGACAATCTTCCATTTGCGATTCACTTTGTCAGCAGAACTCTTGATGAATTACAGAAGAATTACACTGTCATGGAGAAAGAGCTTCTCGCAGTTGTCTTCGCCCTAGAGAAGTTCGGATCTCATCTTCTCGGATCCGAAGTTATTGCTTACACAAACCACTCTGCCATCTGGTACATGCAAGCTAAGAAGGACGCCAAACCATGACTAATCAGATGGATCCTTCTGCTCTAGGAATTTGATCATGAAATCCATAATAAGCCTGGAGTTAAAAAATATGGTGGTGGATCATCTCTCCAGATTGCTAGAGCCAGATATTCCTAAGAAGGACCTAATACCGATTAATGAAACCTTTCCAAATGAGGCAATTATATCAATCACCTTGATCCCCTGGTTTGCTGATATTGTGAATTATCTTGTGTTTAAGAGAAATCCAAAAAGATTGTCCTAAGTTGAAGATGGAGAAGTTAGTCTCAGAAATTCATTTTTTTCAGTGGGAGGATCATATCTCTTTCGTGAGGGGGTAGACTGCACTTGGAAAAGGTGCATTCCTCAGGAGGAAGCTCACAGTGTCCTCGAGCATTGTCACCCAAAAAATCGAGAGGACACCACCCTGGCAGACATACAACAACGAATGTACTTCAATGCAACCTCTTCTCGCCAAAACTATTCAAAGATGTAGAGGATTTTGTGAATCATTGCACCGACTATCAGAAGATGGGTGGTACCATCGTAATGAGAGACACAATGACCCTGAAATATACTCAGATTTCAGACATGATCAATGCATGGGGAATTGATTTCATGGGTCCATTTGCTAACAGTCATGGCTATGAATATATTCTGCTAGTTGTCGACTACGTGAGTTGTTGGGTGGTTGCTATCCCTACTGATGAACACAAAGATTGCCACTTAATAAAAAAGAATTGTAGTATAGGAGATGAAATTCGGTCGACCAAAACCACAATATTTGAATATTGTAGAGAATTTATACTTGGTAAGTCTACCAAGGTCGATTATAGGGAACAATGATTTCTAGTTGTGTGGTTTTAAATTAATTTAAATAACTAATTAATTGCTAAGATAATTTATATGTTGGGAAAATATAATACAATGCAATGATATAGATGTGATACAAAGAAAAAAACAGAGAGAGATATTAAGCACAGGATCTGTGACTTTGATTTCTGATCCAAACAATATTAATCTAAATCCATAAAATAGGTTCATAGATCAAGAAGGATCGATCTCAAGAGAGATTTAAATTAATTCCAGTGCTTTAGGTAAATAGATCAATTGATACTCGTAATAATTTTGAAGAAGTATATGTTGGACATGCGAGCCCACAGCGAGCCATTATGCAATAAATATTATTGTGAATATCATTCCCAAATCTGAAATGAAGAATACATAATTTGCATAATATGTCTATAAGTACAATTAGGGTTATGTACCATGGCCATCTTGATTATCATACAACCGTTGATTCAAATATGGAATCATAGTGGCTGGTGCTTGGATGAACATCTAAAGAGTTAGATTGAGGACTAATAAAGCACCATCAAATGATTGTTAAGATATGATCTCCAACCTGAGTAGGAGATGGCAATCCTTTCTCAGTTAGGCTGATATCTGACCGACCTCTTGATGCAGGTCCTCTGCATAGGAATAGAGATTCGGAGGTGTCAGATTAGTTAGGTCAAAGAGTTGACTTAACGAGATCGAGATAACCAAAGTCCTATATTGTATGCTATCATGATATAGGCACGAATCCTCTGACCGGAGACAGATGTGTTACTATATGTCTGAGTATGTACATTTGGCAGACCAATAGGTTGATGACATAATCAAGGTCTATACACCGGTGCACTGTTGTGCATGCAAGGACATATGAGTAATACGATCTCTCAAAGGGATCATACAGGTTCATTATTGAACCGAAAGACGAGCTCACTCATGAGATATTGGGAAGAATCAAATTCCGTGCACGGTCGTCTCGCTTTGGAAGTTTGACTGAATTTGTAGGTTTGATATATACTTTTGGAAAGTATATGATCAAGACCTAGGTATGATATATGCTTTTGGAAAGTATATGATCTATACCGACTCCCAATGATCAAATGAGAAACTTAATGATAAATCCCTGAAGTAGAAGTGTAAAATTGATCTTATACTTCGGGATTATTCTGAGTCTTCCAGTATGCAGGATGTACAGGTAATGGGAATACCTGAGGGTGATGTGATCATAAACGATTATATAACCATGACGCTTCCATTCCTAGGGAGTGATGAAACATGTCTGGATTTTAGTGACTCCTCTCAGTAGAGAAGTAATCTGATCTTAGTCCAAATATTGGACATTGATCTGAATGCGATTCAGATTCAATGAGAAGATTAGATTTGCGGTCTTTATTTAATCAAGCATCTATGGGAGGCCCGAGATCTGGATTTGATATGTGATCTCAATATCCAAGTCACTATACGCGGAACAATACAATCACCCTGTCCTTATCTCCAAGTATTCGCGGAGAAAGCGTATTATCCTTGAAAGAGTTCATGGATAATTCTATTGTTGATATATGTATACAAGCATTGAGAAAATGGATAATTAAATGTGATTTAATTATCATGAATAATTCATATTATAAAGAGAGTTATCTTAGATAATTAAATGAGATTTGATTATCAAAGATGTAAAATAATATGAATGTGAATCATATTATTTGGGAACATGAGAATAGAGATCAAAAATGATTAAATGTGATTTAATTATCATGGATATTGAATAATGTGGATATCACTATCCATATTAATCATATATATTATAAATGTGATTTATAATATATTAGAGAGAGCTAATTATAATTTATATTTGTTGATTAATTATTGATGTGTATTGGATACACATTGTGTAATTATTTGAAAATGTAAATTATATTTTATTTTGGGTTGTGAATATAATTCACAAATTTCCAATGGCAATATTGCAATATTCTCAAAATTAATTGTGAATAATTTTTGAAGAATAAAAACACAACAAAAGTTGTTGGAAATTATGTGAGAGATTCATGGAGATATGCAATCTCATGAGATTACATGAGATTGCCTCCACCATGAGGACATGGTGGACGGCAACACATTCCCACAAGGAATGTGGTAGCTGTCCCCCCCTTTCCTTATGGGGAGTAATCTCCATGCTAATTTCTTTTTAATTGCTAGATCTAATTTAGGATTGAATCATATTTATAATGTCAAATATATTCGATTTAAATTAGATTATTAGTTGTTGGTTTTTTACCAACAACAATCTTGACCATTGGATTGAATATAAGTCAATCTCAACCATTGATTTTATATGTCCCATGGATTGAGATCCATGGATCCCAAAACTTTATAAATAGAGAGGCATACCATGCTCTCTAGGGTTATGCTATTGAAGCACATCTCTCTCTCTCTCTCAACACACCTATTCTCTCTCCCTCTCATGGTGGTCCATCATGGATGCCCTAGAGAGAGTCTCCATTACCGCAGCGTCATCGTTATGCTACCTGATCGTTTGCTCGTGGATCTCCATCTCCTTCGGTGGGCCTCGCTCGTGAAGAAGACGCCGGATCTCGTGTGTCGAGATCAGGAGATCCATCGCTGGGATCATCAACATGGATTGCGAGAAGCACACGATTCATCCCCGCGCTCGCAAGCGTCTCCTTCGTCGGATTGGACTTGAGACATGAGGTCTCTTTGTTTAGAGACTCGATCGCAACCATGCTTCAAGAGATAATCTTATTATTTGTTTGTAGTTTAGACGAAATGATCCGAGAAGTGTTCTTGGATCATGTGGTTTCTTCGCATGAAATTCTTAGTGCGACTAGTCGCTCCTCGTTGTATTCGATACGACACTCATGCTTCCATGATGCGCTTGAGGAACTAACCATATCCTTCAAGTGGTATCAGCGCCTTAGGTCAGAGGTTTTGGATACGATCCATAAAACCGAAGGTGACTTGGGTTCGTTAGGGTTGCGAAAGTTTTATCGCATTTCATTTTCGCATCTCTATTTAGTGATTATTTAGGCCCTGTTTAAATTGTTTAAACACAAAAATAAAACTTGGATTTTGTTATCCATTAAATAAGGAAATAATAGGATCTGAGTTTACGTAATTTGAATTCTGTTTGCTCGAGATATGGTTGTTTTAATGAACATGTATTCACTGTTGCGGGAACTGCGAATCTTAACATGATTAATGAGTTAATTACTGTTTTGATCTGCCTTGAAATGCGTGGAATATCACTTAGATTCTGTCATAAATCAAATTATCAATCTTAGAAAACTGATTTTGCATAATTTGGATTTAAATCGATTGAGATATGTTAATTTTAGTAAGTAGGGGTCACTGCTGAAATTACATTCCTAATCAAGAACCATGTGATTGTCAATTAGTGAAATTAATTGTTAGTTTCATGAAATAATTATGAAAAATATCTGAGAAATATTGAATTATAATTATTTCCTTAATTGACTTGGCCTCAACCAATAAATTGATTAGATTTGATCTAGATCATAATTGGAAATACAATCATCAAACTCCTTGCTTGAATAGGATTGGGAATTTGTCTAGCAAATTTCCTTATAATAAAAAATGTTTTGATTATTACTATATGGTATAATTTCGGTTGAAGAACCGATGATCATCTCAAGTACAAAGTGATTGACTCGGTATTATTTTTTCCTGAGGCGGATATGGTGTCTAGTCGGGGATCGCTGGGGTAGCGGGTTGCACCGGATGCGGTTCGTCCCACTCACGTCGGTACTAGCCATGACAGCAGGTAGGGAACGAATGATGCCTGAGAGATCATGATGTATTTTTCTAATTATTAAAATTCGAACTAATACGTATTTTGATATAATACCATATATTCAAGTAAAAATCAAGTTTGTTGATTGAATTGGATTGATAATTAATTTAATATGATTGAATTAATTATGTCCAATTGAAACACTCTATTATGAATAGAGTTATTATTTCCCTTGGAAGAATTAATTATGTGAATATGATTCATGATAATTAATTAGAATTTGAATATAATAGGGAGGATCACATAGGTGACATCCATGGTCTCCCGTCAAGGTGAAGGGTTCCGTCGCCAGGGATTGTATGTAGGAGACGCCTGTCCGAAGTGACAACTCCTATATGAAAGCGCATCTGGATCGGGTTCTTTGCTTCTCGAAAGATTAAGGCCGTATGCGTAGTGACCCCAATATCAGATCCTCATATTATTGGGGCGATATTGGATTGCGCATAGAGAGTACTATTCCTATTGACGGTTGGTTCAATTAATGACGAGTCAACATCACCTTAGGGGTGGTGGGCTCGGGTGTTAAAGATCGAATTGGGAGATGCAAGTTGGACTTGCAAGGTGGAATGTGTTCCCGCTTCTTTTTATCCGAGTTGCAGATTCTCTTATTATTGGGATGTAACAAAGATAAGGAAGGAGATCCCAGATCTTGCTGAGATATAATGGTAAGTATATCTCTTACATTGAAAGTGATTAAGGGAATGAACTTTCGGTGTTGACAAGACAAGACAACTTTGATATAAAAATTCCTAAATCAAAGTAAATTATATATTTATATATATTTATGCAAATTTCTTATTTCAAATAATTCTTCTTTAATCCCACTCAATGTTATACTCAATAATAACCAGCAGAATATCATGGATTGGACCCATGATCCAGATATTGTACTTGCAATTGGACACATAATGTATGTGATTGCAATATGCAAGTTTCCTCATAATAATGAGGAATGATAATTAAATAGGCAATAGGACTAAAATCCTAGGGTTTGTATGTCTCTATAAGTCTTGATCTCATCAAGTGTACTTTTGAAGTGACATGTCGATAATGATCGTAATTATCAAATAATCCTTATAAAATCTAAGAAGATGTTCTGGCATATGTACTATCGACCTATAATCATGAATGACATGGTTCTCCGCATTATGCAGAATGGTGGCTCTATAGGAGATGATGTATTCAAATTGTTTGAGTACCTACCTAAACCTAAGTTTTAAGAGTTTAAATAGATGTAGATACGATGAGTGTCATCATTCTACTATAACTATCTAGTCATTCATGAAGCTTCATAATATTCATATTGTATGAATTGAATGAAGCATGTATAAATGTTGAAATACTCTTATATTGAAATTTTTGATTTCAACATAAGAGATCCTTTGCCTTGAGAAATGATTGCTTATAGATAAAGGGAGCGCAATGGAAGCATGGGTTAGATCCAAAGTAAGAAGTATAGTCAAAAGAGTTGACTGTACTTCTGTGACTTCCATATGACATTCAAAAGAGTTGGATGTATGCCAATACTACAATAAGTTGATGTGTTGATAGTATGACTATCAAATCTATCTAGAATCCTTAGAGAAGGAATCAGATAGTACATCAGAATAATCTACATATAATCATTGAAATTGACTTACTTATTTGATAAGATAAAGTCTAATGATTGTATCTCAATCTTCTAATGACACTTGCAATTGGTTGCATATGTATATTAGAAATTTGATCTTAAAGTTCAATAGTTATCCACATGGATGTTAATGCAATTGTTGCAACAACCTCTATTGTATCAAAAGACTTCATATTTTTAGTGGGAGCCCTTAGTCTTAGAGAATGTCTCTGTGACCTGGATATTAGAATACACTCATAGTTTATTTCTAAATGTTGGAAATAAACATGAATTCTGGAATGAACCTATCATAGAGAGTTAGATGGATATACTTCAGATAGTAATCTAACATCTAGAGGACTCCGCTAAATTAGAAAATTAATGAATGGTTCATTAAGATTTCTAATACTGAAAATTAAACTTTTAAAGATCAATAGGAGGATGAAGATCATTTGACAATGATCTGGCATCATGTTTTGGATATATATCTGTTGATGAGATCAATGGACAAGTAAGAGATGAAACTTTAGAATGTCTAAAATTTCAAAACTTGCATACTTATGAATATTGTATTCAAAGTAAAATGTCTAATGCACCCTTCTTTGGGAAAGGTGTAAGATGTCAAGGTGTTAAGGATCTCATACATATTGATGTATGTGAATCATCTATATCATAGTAAACATTATGGATATGTGATATCTATTGATGATTATGTATGATATGAGATTTCTTCTCTTCACCTAAGAAACCTTTGAAATGTTCAAAGATTTCACAGTTTTGGTTTAGAACCAAAGTTTGAAGGAAGATGAAATGAATTTGATCTAACTAAGGTAGCTTGTACCTATTAGATGAATTCAAGGAATAGCTTATGGAGATGTGGATATCATTCCAATCTCAATCCTCCCAATGAACCTTAACTCAATAGAGTTGTAGGGAGATACAATTGATCATGTGTGACATGATTTGATCAATGATTAATCTTAGCATAATTATCTCTTAGTTTCTAGGTATATATATATATATATGTGGTAGAGACTACATTATATATCCTTACAAGGTTCCATGCTAGAAAGCTGGAATCTAGCACCAGAGAGTGCTACTTCATTAGGAAAATAAAGGATGGTATTGGATACCTACTTTATGACCTTGAGATTCTTAAAAGATCTCGTCTTTGAGAATGTGATTCTTATAGGCTGACTCTCTTGAGAATCAAGATGAAGTGAAGGAACTCATTTAATCTTGAGAAGATAATGAGGCTCCTGAAATTGGAAACTAAAAGAATAATTGAAGATGAAACACTAATACTTCTTCAAATAAGTTTGAGGATGTATTCCATGTGTCAGTTAAGTCTGAAAATGATCAGACTTCATGTGATGAAGGTCCCGAGGATCATGACATGGAAAGATGGATGTTAGCAATAAAAGTCTAATGTAGACTTCATTTACAAGTGTTGTATATGGACCCTCGAGGATCCACCTATATGGGTAAGACCCATTAAGGTGTAAATGGATCTTTAAGAGAAAGAGGGAACCTGATGAGAAGGTAGAGACCTTCAAAGCACGATTCGTAGCCATGAGCTACATACCGAAGAGAAGACATTGCTTGCGATGAGACTTTCTCTCCAGTGACCTTGCTTTAACCCATCAGAATATTACTAACCATAGCTACACAAGTTGACTATGACATCTTC
The DNA here is from genome assembly GCA_037367405.1 of Ottelia alismoides. Classification (NCBI taxonomy): domain Eukaryota; kingdom Viridiplantae; phylum Streptophyta; class Magnoliopsida; order Alismatales; family Hydrocharitaceae; genus Ottelia; species Ottelia alismoides. The sequence continues at coordinate 157,894 of JAZKJV010008269.1, forward strand.
ATGATGTGAGTCAAGATTGCATTCCTCTATGAATACCTCTCTAAGGATATTCACATAAAGTAGCCCCAGGGCTCCATGGTTGAGGAAAGCAAGGTGTGCAAGCTAGGGAACTCCATCTTTGGACTCAAATAAGCTTCTTGTAGTTGGAACATTGGATCTGATGAATTCATAAATGTTATGATTTCAGATAGTATCTTGATGTACCGTGTGAAGCTTAGTGGGAGTGCCGTGGTGTTCATCGTGCTATATGTACATAATAATAATAACAAGCGTTTTATAGTCTGGCTATTCCATACCTTGAGATATGATCTCAAGATTACCTCTTAGATCTTAGTTCTGAAGATGTTCAGAAGCAAAGAGAAGAGGGTATTGGGACCGTCACATTAGTAATACACCTTGGATACATTCCACTTTCTGGAAAACTCCAATAAAGGATTCATTCCCTTAAGATGTGGTAGTAACCTATCTAAAGGGATAGCACCTAAAAGAGTTGAGGAAGTAAATGCTAGAATTGCTTGCACTTGTGCATCAGTTACGAAGAGCTAAGTGTATGGTAAATGTGTACAAGAGTCAGATGTCTGCCATGCAGTGGGAGTAGTAAACTGTTACTAATCCTACTATGAAGATAAAACACTTGATTGCAGTAATATCAATATCTTCAAAGATGACAAGACTTTAGAGATAGTGATCTCTAAGTCTTATCTTCAAGCAATTAAGACTTTCTTGATGGAGATCTAAAAGGTCTTAAATGTAGATACCTTAGGAGATAGAGATCTCTAGTAATAAAGGTATTCTAATAAGGATTATGGACATACTGGTTATAATAATTATCGAGCTATAGTGTCAAGGATACTATAACGAAATTGAGTATTGGTTGCATAAGATGCAACATTCGCATTGGATGCGAGCACTGTTACTAGGTGATATGCAAGTGCCGTAAAAGGACTTGGCATAGTCTCTTGGGAACAGAGTGACTGATCAACTTACCTAGCTATTTTCTAAATAGCCTATGATTGTCACATGAGTGTGGGTTTAAATGATTAGCCCATTAATGGCTCTTTGGGCTAGTGGGAGATTGTTGGACATGCGAGCCCACGACGAGCCATTATGCAATAAATGTTATTGCGAATATCATTCCCAAATCTGAAATGAAGAATACATAATTTGCATAATAGGTCCCAAAGTACAATTAGGGTTATGCACCATGGCCATCTTGATGATCATACAGCCGTTGATTCAAATATTGAATCATAGAGGCTAGTGCTTAGATAAACATCTAAAGAGTTAGATTGGGGACTCATCAAGCACCATCAAATGATTGTTAAGATATGATCTCCAGCCTGAGTAGGAGTTGTCAATCCTTTCTCAGTTAGGTTGATATCTGACCGACCTCTTGATGCATGTCCTCTGCATAGGAATAGAGATTCAGAGGTGTCAGATTAGTTAGGTCAAAGAGTTGACTTAATGAGATCGAGATAACCAAAGTCCTATATTGTATGCTGTCGTGATATAGGCATGCATCCTCTGACCGGAGACAGATGTGTTACTATATGTCTAAGTATGTACATTTGGCAGACCAATAGGTTGATGACATAATCAAGGTCTATACACCGGCGTGCTGGTGTACATGCAAGGGCATATGAGTAATACGATCTCTCAAAGGGATCATACGGGTTCATTACTGAACTGGAAGACATGAGCTCACTCATGAGATATTGAGAAGAATCAAATTCCGTGCACGATCGTCTCGCTTTGGAAGCTTGACTGAATTTGTAGGTTTGATATATACTTTTGGAAAGTATATGATCAAGACCTAGGTATGATATATGCTTTTGGAAAGTATATAATCTATACCGACCCAATGATCGAATAAGAAACTTAATGATAAATCCCTGAAGTAGACAATGTAAAATTGATCTTATACTTCAGGATTATTCTGAGTCTTCCAGTATGCAGGATGTACAAGTATTGGGAATACCTGAGGGTGATGTGATCATAAACGATTATATAACCATGACGCTTCCATTCCTAGGGAGTGATGAACCGGGTCTGGATTTTAGTGACTCCTCTCAGTAGAGAAGTAATCTGATCTTAGTCCAAATGTTGGACATTGATCTGAATGCGATTCAGATTCAATGAGAAGATTAGATTTGCGGTCTTGATTTAATCAAGCATCTATGGGAGGCCCGAGATCTGGACTTGAGATGTGATCTCAATATCCAAGTCACTATATATGGAACAATGCAATCACCCTATCCTTATCTCCAAGTATTCGCGGAGAAAGCGCTTTATCCTAGAAAGAGTTCATAGATAATTCTATTGTTGATATATGTATCTGAGCATTGAGAAAATGGATAATTATATGTGATTTAATTATCATGAATAATATGAATTTTATTCATATTATAAAGAGAGTTATCTTAGATAATTAAATGAGATTTGATTATCAAAGATGTAAATAATGTGAATGTGATTCATATTATTTGGGAACATGAGAATAGAGATCCAAGATGATTAAATGTGATTTAATTATCATGTACATTGAATAGTGTGGATAGCACTATCCATATTAATCATATATATTATAAATGTGATTTATAATATATTAGAGAGAGCTAATTATAATTTATATTTGTTGATTAATTATTGATATGTATTGGATACACATTGTGTAATTAATTGAAAATGTAAATTATATTTTGTTTTGGGTTGTGAATATTATTCATAAATTTCCAACGACAAGATTGCAATATTCTCAAAATTAATTGGGAATTTTTTTTGAAGAATAAAAACACAACAACAGTTGTTGGAAATTATGGGAGAGAATAATGGAGATATGCGATCTCATGAGATTACATGAGATTGCCTCCACCATGAGGACATGGTGGACGGCTACACATTCCCACAAGGAATGTGGTAGTTGTCCCCCCCTTTCCTTATGGGGAGTAATCTCCATGCTAATTTCTCCTTAATTGCTAGATGTAATTTAGGATTGAATCATATTTGATATGTCAAATATATTTGATTTAAATTAGATTATTATTGTTGGTTTTTTACCAACAACAATCTTGACCATTGGATTGAACATAAATCAATCTCATCCATTGATTTTATATGTCCCATGGATTGAGATCCATGGATCCCAAAACTCTATAAATAGAGAGGCATACCATGCTCTCTAGGGTTATGCTATTGAAGCACCTCTCTCTCTCTCTCTCTTTCTCTCTACACGCCTATTCTCTCTCCCTCTCATGGCCGTCCATCATGGATGCCCTAGAGAGAGTCTCCATCATCACAGTATCGTCGTTATGCTGCCCGATCGTTTGCTCGTGGATCTCCATCTCGTTCGGTGTGCCTCGCTCGTGAAGAAGACGTCGGATCTCGTGTGTCAAGATCAGGAGATCCGCCGCTTGGATCATCATCATGGATTGCGAGAAGCATGCGATTCATCCCCGCGCTCGCAAGCGTCTCCTCCGTCGGATCGGACTTGAGACAGGAGGTCTCTTCGTTTAGAGACTCAACCGCAACCGTGCTTCAAGAGGTAATCCTATTACTTGTTTGTGGTTTAGACGAAACGATCCGAGAAGTGTTCTTGGATCATGTGGTTTTGTCGCATGAAAAAAATTTTAAATTCCGCTACATCGAGCAACTAGTGCGACTAGTCGCTCCTCGTTGTATTCGATATGACGCTCACTCTTCCATGATGCGCTTGAGGATCTAACCATATCCTTCAGTATATCGGTCCTCAAAATTTTTGTGATTTAATTCCTCAAATAATAGACAACAATATTAAAGGAATAAATCTTAATTAATCCCCTACAAAAGTTAAATCTGTAAAGATATGAATAATAGTATAACAAGATCAATTAAATTCAGGTTCTCGTGCTTAAATCCCTACAAATGAAGTCAAGGGTCTTTCCAATAAGGAATGGCACAAATATGTCAAAGAGTAGTCTACATAAATCACCAGAGATCCTCAAATGATAATCATAAAATAGCCTAATATATGTACATAAACCAATATGATAGAGCATGAAAATATCCTCAAAAGGACATATTATGCATAAAAATTGCAGTTCAGAAGAAGAAGATATGCACAAATGAAGTTCGACGACTAAAATATAATAAAAACAATTATTTCTTCTTCAAACGGGTCCCTAGGATGGACTTATCTGCAATATTTAGAAGTCGGAAGGGCCTTCCAATAACATACCTCAAGCGGGGGTATATCTGTAATTAATATAATTCTAGAGTATCACATGCAAGGCACGAGTCTCCTAGGGAGGGGGGCTTTTCTGTCGTATTGGGAACTATCAGGGGCTTGGTCGTAGTTTGACCATAATGCACGTGCCAAGCACGTGACTTAGGAGGCTCGACTGCTAAGGCTCAAGATCCAAGCCTCCACGTGGCAGGTGATGTGAGGCTCGGATCCCCAAGCCTTAAGGTATGCATGCTTGCTTTGGGGGTATCCATGTAACTTCTCGTGGACTATTGGATAAATGCCTTGCCCTTGATCCAATGGTTTTGGTATGGCGATGGAGGCGAGCACAGTGGAGGCGATGGCGTCGGCAAAGTGCGACGGTGAGGGTGGGCTCGGACGCTCGACACACGATCGAAGGAGCCCGATGGCATTGGCATAGAGGTGCTGTCGGGTGGAGGACCTCCATGGCGGATGGGACGAGCTGCTGAGCGGAGAGACAGGCAGGGGGGGGGGGGTTCTCGGTTGTGAGATAGTGTGGTCGAGCGGGGTCAGGACGAGGCGATCATCGGTAGGGCTCGAGGGTGGCAAGGCGATGATGAGAGGTGGCGTTGAGCAAGTTGAAGGGCAGAGGTGCACGATGGTGGTGAGGGTGATCCAGAAACTTGAAGGAGAGGATGTGGTTTACAACAATCGAAGTCATGATGTTGGAGGTGGTCGAGTATCACCTCATGCGTGGAGGAGCTAAGGGACCTCGTAGTTATCTCCTCAGTTGCGGTGAATCGACGAAGCATTGATGTAGCTCGAAGGAGTTGTGGAAAAGTCGGAGGTCTGTCCTTGGATCGAGCCGAGAGGATCGATGATGCGCGGAGGAGATGCTGTTACCAGGATCGTCGCTGAAATCATGATGATGGCGGTTAAAGAAGATGACTGGCACGGAAGGAGCTTTATATGAGAGGTAGGGAGGAGATTCGTTATGCACGTGTGGCCGTAACGACCGAAGAAGGGGAGGAGATGTGGCGAAGGACATTACGCACAAGGCGGTGGTGGCAGTTACAGGGGAAGGGCGAGTGGTGCTGGGAAGGGGAGGGGTGGGGGTCACATGCAGAGCATGTGATCAAAGTGGGGTGTGATGGGTCACCTGCTCTGCACGTGAGTAGGAGAGGATGATGGGTCGGTGACATGTGGTATGCCCAGGGGCTGCTACGTGTCACAAAAAAATTTCAAAAAAAAAAAGAGAAAGAAAGATATTAAAAAGATAGAAGGATACCTCAGATAGAAAAATTTTCTTTCACGAACTTTGCTCATCTCAATGAGATCTACTACTTTCATGAAGGAACTGGGAGCAAAAGAGGTCATCTGTACAGAGTGGTATTTTTGGTGTTCTCCAAGTGTATAGAAAACCGGCTTTTTAGGGTTTGTACTTTTTGTGATTTTAAAATGGATAAAAACATAGAAAATATGATAAAATACATGACACTTAATTACACATTAATCTAATTTTTTATTTTTTAATAAATAATAAAATAGATGATGAATATCCATTTCATCACCTTTATTCTATCATTTTGGCCTTAAAAACCCTAGCTAATGCATGTAAATAGCATTATTTGTACATATTAGCATTCATCATTTATTGCATTTATTGTGTAAATAATATTGTTTTTAATGCCAAAATTATAGAATAAACAGAAAAAAGAAAAGAATAAAATACCAAAGGTATTTTATGACCCTAAACCCCGAGACCAAGTCAAGAATTGAATTGGTCGACAAGGAATAAAGTAGGAAATAAGGGCAAAAAATACAATTAAAACATGATTATTCTATTCATTTAATAATTCATTTTTCACACCTATTTTATATTTTATTATTTATACCTCAAATATAGAAACTTTGAACATGAAAGTTGTAGATAGTAATGTAAATAAAAATACAAAATTGAGTTTGTGCAAAAATAATACACAGTGTACTTTTATACACAGAATAAAAAACCAAAATCCCAAATTCAAAGACCCATATCTTCCAAATAAGAACTCAAAATGGATCAAAATCACTCTAATTGTATATTAGCTTTCATAAGGTATTTAATGGAGGTGGTTTCATAATTTTTGGAGTTAAGATGTGAAAGTTAGGTCTTGGGCCCTCATTGTATAGTATACATGAATAAAATATTCAATTTATTCATCCTTTATTATTTTTACAATTTAATATTTTTATAATTTTGTGAATATTATTTATAACATATGTACATATTGAAATTAGAATAAAAAACAAGACATAAAATAAAATAAGTTTATATCAATATATAGGCAAAATACCTATGTTAATACCTATAAATAAATAAAAGGGAATTTCATTCTTTCATTCTTTATTCTCTTATATTTTTACTACTGTAAATATCATTTATATTATACTATAAATATAAAGCCAAAATAAAACTTAAGAAAATATATTAAAATAAAATATTGTGTATGATACGTAGATGAAATACTTATAAAGATACTTATATGATATATAGCCTTATTTATTTAAGTGTACAAAATGTATCATAAAAATATATTTATGTACCTAAAAATAAGTTAAAAACATATAGAATAAAAGGATAAAATAATAAAATATAATATAGAAAATACAAATAAAATAAGCCAAAATATTGATGAATATACCTATAAATAAACACTTAAAAATTAACTCATAATAAATACACCCCTAAAAAATAAATAAAAATCATATTAAAATACTACATTACATAATAAACATTTTTTATTTATAATCAATAATTAATAAAATCATTACTATAATTAGTTAATTAATTTAGAACAATTCAGCTCGTTCCGTCTTTTAGTTGCTAATCTAAACCAATCCCCTTCCAGGGATAGTTGACCTCCGGTTAACTTTCCCTGCACTTCTGCCTGGCGTCAGAACCATAAACTCCCTGATTTTCTTTCATTTTCTTCACTCGATTGGTCCACCTATCATTGTCGATCTCTTCAGCATTTATGCTCCTGTATATTCCGGGATCCACGCCGAGCATATGGATTGCTTATACATAGCTCGATCTTCTTCCAATAATCCGGTCAATAAGGGTGCCCCATCATGTAGTTAAATAACCACCTCCTCCTCCATTTCAATTTTGGTCATCCCTTGTGTCTTAGATCCCCTGCCTCCGGCCAAGTAGGTCTCCAGGTGACAGCCGGTGTATCCCTGGAGGATTGGTTCAGCTCTCAGAGGAGGGAGGTGCACCCACCGCCACCTCATTGGCGACCCTGCTCCCTGGCATTGAAACTAGGTATGAGCTGCACCATTTAATTTCTTTATTTTAGAAGTCCTAGTTTTTATTTAATGTATTTTATTTCGTATTTTAGCTGGTTAATTAGGTAGATTAGCTTAGGTTGCCTCGCCGGAGCTCTCGGGCTCCAGCCACGTTCCCACCGTATCTCGACCTGTCTCTGACCACCCTATGACCCCACATCCTTTCCCCTCACTTCCCTTCATCCATCCACCTTCCATCCAACCCAACCTCATCAGATTTGGAATGCAGGTGCCCCACCTCGTCCACTTTGCCAGAGACACCTCCATCGCACTCCCATCCGCATGTTCCCACTAAATAAGGCCCCCAGACCCCTCTTTGTGTTTTTGAACATCTCGTGCAGGTACAGAGGGCCAAAAGGACCCTCAGGGGTTAATTTTTGCTGAAGACCAATGTATCTGGAGCTCCATCATTCCCTGAGCTCGCTCGTTGTCATCTGAGCACTAGCACCCCTTCTGGAGTTGTCATTTGGTGCGGGGATGCCCGGGCTTTGTTTTGCGCCTTGTTCGATCCATCCAGGTGGCAGGAGGAGCTTAGTGGAGCTGATTGAAACTCGTTGTCAGCGAGTTCTTGCTCAGTTCTTCCTAAGCCCCTTCCTACCATCCGATCAGATCGTCCACTACAGATGCTACAGCTACCATCTGATCTGGTCCCCCTCTACCATCAGATCGTGCCCCGTGATGATCGAAAAGTCATCGGGTGATGCGAATGCGCTACGTGTCAAGTGAAGGATCCTCAACCGTCCGATGACACGCTAATAGGGGTAATTTGCAGTCCATACCCGCTTTTGTATATTTATTATTTAACGATGTAAATAAATTGTAGCGCTTAAAATAAAATATATTTTTTTTAAAAAGACCCCCATAGTTATTTTAATTACATTTGGGTCCAGTCCAACTCAGCTCACGTGTCGTCCCATGTGAGTTGGGTAAATTGCATGTATGCCCTTAGCACTTTTTCTATTTAATTTTAGTCCAATAAAAATTGAAGTACGTTGTATAATTTTGGTACATTTGCAGATGAATCCCTGCCATTTATTTTTACTGTAAATATGCCCCTGTTAGGACATTTATTTTTTTAAGCATTAGGAATAGATGCCTCTGGTCATTTACTTTCACGCCTCATCTTTATTTCACATTTTGGTCATTTTATCCATTTATTAAAAATTGAAAGGAGCCTATTTTGTACTATCTAGCTTATAAAATACCAAAAATATAAAAATATCTTGAAAAATTCCAAAAAAATATATTATCTATTTTATTAAAATTTAATTCCATTCCAAAACTCACTAAACATGGAAAAATAAAAGGCTTAAACATTGAAGAAACCCAAAATATTTCATAAAAATCTAAAAAATATTAAAAAATCTAAAAATATGTTTTATGTTTTTTAATTTTCTTATTGATTTGTCTATATATTAAAATTGATTTAATAATGTTGGACTTTACTTACTATTTTTAGAATTCAAATCAATTTCAGATATTTATTAAACCCTTGATTTGGGATATTTTTGTATTTAAAAATCCTAAAATTTAGCAAAAACTCCTAAAAAATTACAAAAACATTAGAAAAATATATAAAATCCAACAACACTTTTATTGTGCATTTTATCTATATATATATTAGTATGTATAAATATATTATTCTATATTGTATATATATCTTGATATATCTTATATGTATGTCGTTAAAGGAAAAATAAATATAAAAAACTGGAAATATAAAAAGAAGATACAAAAGTTATAAAATCAAAAACAAAATACAAAAATATAAAACAAAAGTAAAATCAAAAAATTAAAAATAAAAAACCCACATGAACAATAAAAATGGACAAGAGGATGAGAACATGTTTTTTGCACATTATTTTGCCCCCATCTACCATTTCCTCCCTGATTCGACCTCTACGCATGCTTACACCTATACACATTTATTGTAGAGTTATAATAAATTTTAACTCCATATTTTTTATATTTATTGCTTGATTCATATTGTGGTTAATTGTTGATTAATCAAGGTTTCATCTGAGGTAACTTTAGCGACTGTCGATCCGCCTTGTGGATTAACCCGACTTTGACGATTTCTTCGGTTATCAATAACGAAATAAAATAAAAATACAAAATAAGATATTTTTGTGCAGACTCATAGAGGACACTCGGACACAGTCAGTTTCTTTGATTTCAGTCAGCTTTATAAAACTTTCACCAAAGCAAATAAATGAAAAAAATAAAATTAAATAGGTTAAATATGCACATAAAAACTCAGGGTAAAAATAGAAAAAAGATAAAATACGCAAAAGAGTCCCAAATTCAACTTTCACATATGAGCTCTGAATTTTATGAAATTGGTCTTGTTTTGAAGGTATTTGAAAATGGAGTATTTTAAAAGTGAGTAGACCAAAATCGGATATTGTATAAGGAAGATATGTGTGTTCTAGTCCATTTGATGTGAAATTAGGTTTTAGGTTTATTTGTCACTTATTTGAGTTAGTATTTTTTTGTAGTTTTTATTTATTCTTGTTAGTAATATCTACATAATGGAGTCATTTTGGGTCAATCGGAGTTAGGATGAATTAATTAAAAATAAGGGAAGTTAGTTACATTTTAGGTCAATTTACACATGGTTTTTTATTATTTATTTTATGCAATTATTCATGCTGAAATGTGAATATTATTTACACATGTATGAATGCTAATGATGTTATATCAATTATTAAATACTTGTGAATTATGGGGAACATAGCCTAATTGACCAATGTTAGCATGTTGAATCAAAGATTCATTATACCCCTATACATTAACCATGTTCGTCTCTGAGCATCAATGAATGGATGACTTAGTTGGATAAATCCTTGACTCTGCATGTGAATTTTTACGGTTCAATTCATAGAAGACCCTTAATTTGAGTGATCTTAAAATTCTGGGCTCAACCATGCTTTAATCAAAAGGAATCCAACTTCTCTATTTATCATACTATATGTGTACATAAAATATAAGGATATGACTTTTAGTGTATTGCATTCATGAGAGTCGAGTCAAGATGTCACCCAAAGTCCCAGTCGAGGAGACTATCCTCTAAACCTAATCCTCAACAATAGGGAATAAGTCAATTCTTGCATTCAATCCACCGTCTCATTAGTTTGTCAGACTTGAAAGTGTAGATGGAAGGCCATATGATGGAGGACATAGGATTGTGTATATTTTCTCTCCATTGCATTGGAACAAGGGACCTCTCAAGTACCTTATTACTCAACGCATGTATATTTTTTGTTGTTGATCAATGTGTCCATCAAGAGAAGTTGGAGTCGTCTGCACTTGTTTTCCTGGAAGTACACCGAGGTGTGTCTCTTTTGAGTATCTAAGATAACTTCGACACCCAGACTGGTATCACTATACGATGAAGAGCCCTTTTTGGTGCTAGCCTGACTCCTTGGTCCTAATAGCATTTGGTCCAAGTAGACACTTTAAAAATGGTTGGTAGTGCTCGCCTTTGATGGAAGCTCTTTGTAATTTGACTTTGTGTTTGAGAGCTCTTTTCTTTCAATACTTATTTCTTTTATTCTCTTCTTGGCTAGCTCCACTGCCTTTACCAAGAGTTGGCAAACACTGATCAATAAATATTTAGGTTTCATCACACCCTGGCACATAGGTAAATATCAAACGGTAGCATTCAAATTTGTTCACATACTGATTAGGGTTTGCTGACACTCATGTTTCTTGAAGCCTTCATTAACTTTATCTCATCCTTGAGCATCATTAAATCAAGTCTATACTCAAATCTCGAGTCCTAGATCCTCAAGTGATAACTCAACTCATCTCATCAATCATGCAGTTGTGAAAGTGATGTGCTGATCATATTCTTTAGAATGAAGAGATGCAGAATGCACTATAGTGCTCAAATCTTTCAAACTAGGGAAATGTGGATTGTTAAGTTTCAAAAACCCTAATGACTAAGGTTGGCTAACTCAGTCTCTCAAGATCTCAGAAATGTAGTGTCTTCAAATCCTCAAGCCTTGAGTGATAGTGAATGTGTCATGAATATACCAACTAAAGGATGCATGGATGCTTTAATGAAATGAATGAACATGTGTGAACATTTTTTATGCAAAAAGTTTTTTTTGAAAACCATGTGTTATTTACAGAAAGTATAATATACATAATAAATAGTACTTGTACCCATACCCGATTTTAGATGAGAACAATTAAAGTACGAGCTATGGATAAATTATGTAGAATATATACAAACCCCCTCATACTTAGCTTGTGCTATGTCCTCATGGCACAAAGTGAAATGTAGACATAGCTTCTACTAAGTATAGATGAGCAAAAAAGAAAGAGTAGTTGACATGCCCCCTTATATTGAGACTCTTGAGGGACTAAGCATATCTGAAAAGCATGAAATGAGGCAGTCGAGGGTGAGCGGAAAGAATAGAAGTGACGTATACATAATGATATCGATCCCCCTATACTTAGGTTCAAGTTAGCCTAACTATGATCGGATTATTACAAAAGGGGAACCGAGTAGATTAACGGATGTACAAGGTCAAGAAGGTTTGCAACGAACCTTCTTGCGGGAGTGTGGTGAGATATAGTATGGAGATGTGGAGGGTGGTGAAGAGGGAAAGGGTGAAGAGGACCAGCCATCATTAGAGTTGTCCTCAGAAGAGTAGTAGTCATATGTGGAGGATCTCCAACTATTGTCAACTAGAGGTAAGTGCCCTTTGATCATAGTTGTACTTATTGCACTTACATGATGAACCACTTCAGGACCAAACAACGACTCTTCAAAAATCACCTGGTATCTAAGGTCAAAGGTGACTTTCTTGGTCGGTTTGTTTCCTTGAGAAGCATTGGGTTGAAGATGGACAATCTTCTTCTCCCTATCTTGAGTAACCAGTGTGGCATTTATGAGTTCTTCGTCGGATGAATCCCCGTAAAAGTCGACCAATTCTTATAGGGCCATACACAGCTTTGGGTGAGGGAGCATGTTCCTGGTGGCTTTGTGATTGTTGGCTGGTGTTGTTGATGCCACCTCCTGATATTCGTGAATTTTGGTGACATCGGAGGTTTCCTAAGTCATTTCCTTGTGTGGTTCAAGTATCTCATGAACTACTACCAACTCAAAGATTAGTCCACTTAAATAATCGTGACTATCCTCAGAAATATGGTCCACTTCTTGATAAGCTCCTAAAATAATGTTTCCTCCTAGGAGCAGTTGCATAGTGGGAGATGTGTTGAGAATCAGAGGTATGTCCAACAGTCGGTCTCATAGGTGTCTCCCCTAGGGCATGTGTCGGTATTTCGTGAGGAGAGGTTTGATCATGTGAAGCATTTGTCTCCTGATAACAACTGTCGGTTTCAAGCCAGGTTTCCTTAGAGCAAGTCGTGTCATTGAGGCTTTGTGCATCGTGCTCTGAGTTCGGAAACTTGATGTCCTAAGTCTCACAATCAACAATTTCCTTAATAGAGGCTAAGAATGACTTTCCTAAAATGATAGGAGACTCAGACAACTTTCTGAGGTACTCAATGTCAAGGACAATAAAGTCCACTTTATATATATCAAAACGGAAATTTACGATGATCGAAATGATCCCCCATGCTATTTTGGTAGATTGATTATGCAATTGAACAATCACCCTTGTGTTTTTGAGTTGATCGAGTTTGAGTTGGTCAAAAACGTACTTGGAGAGGATGTTGAGTGTAGAGTCATCGTCTAATCTAACATGAGTGAATAAGGTGTCCTCATTTCACATGTGATCCGAGTCAACCGCTTGACTTTACGGCTTTTGATTTTGTAATTAATCACCAAAGAGTTGGCCATATATAGAACATGATATTCAATCCTTGATTGTTTATTGTTCGTCTTTTTAGGGTTTAGTCGAATCTTCACAAATTGCTTCAGATCGGGTACATATTCTATGGCCTTGATCGACCGAAACTCTAAGATCAAACTTTTGCAAAATACTTCCATTTCAGAATTGTCCATTTTTTTGAATTTTCTATTTTTCATTTTTTGATATTTTCTATGAGAATGTCAGTAGGGGGGTCAAAGGTCAGTGGTAGTTGTGTCTAAGTGTGATTCACATGATTAATCAGTGGTTTGCTTGGTGGTGGCCTCACTTTGTTTGGATTCTGCATCGCTTGGATGAGATCATATATTTTCTCCGTTAAAGCGTCTGCTCTTTGACTTATCCCAGCAATCTCATCTTCAAATATTTCATGACTTGTGATTGAGTAATCATTCTCCATATGTTGTGATTCGGGCATGTAACCATGAGTAGAGTATTGTATGTTCATAGTTATTACAGTATGGTCATGTGTCATATTTCCTTGACTCTTGTTTTCTCGTGAATTATCGAAGGAAAATTGGTCATACTCAGGAAGATAGTTAACCTGAGTAGGGGATAAACCTGAGTAGGGGATAATTCAAGAGATTGGGAGTCCATAATAATCAGAATTCATGTTTCTCTGTCAATATTGGTTACTCTATTTTCCATCCTCAATTCTGCTTGCTCTCTTGTGTCCATGAGATTGTCAGAATGCGAGAGAGGTATAATCCATGAAGAAGTGTGGGCATAGGTTGGGATGTATGGGAGGGAATAGAATGATGGCAGAGGGGGATTTGATTTGAAGAGAAGGTTCCCCTGGTGTGAGTGAGAAGAAGGATATCGGGACATGGTCGTGGAGACTATGAAGGAAGACTAATGTGCCGACATCTTCTCAAGAGGGGGATGGAATGATTTGCGAACCACGATTTGCTTGCAATTGCAAGGTCTTTGAAGCACACAACTCAAACACAAAACAAACACAGATTCACCCACTCGACTCTTGTAAGGATACGTTAAGGTCCGATCGCTTGTCTTTTCAATTTTAATTTAACGACAAAGTAATCTTGAAAATTAACGGAGTTGTTAGGTGCCGAGATTTTTCAAAAAGATTGTCCTGAATTCTTAAAACTATTTGCATCTACTCTCAACCAGTATAGGTGTAAGTACGGATTGTAAAAATATGGCTTCCCATTACTTGAGGACAGAACCTTACACGGTGTCCTCTAAACCACCCACTCTGTTAAGGGAAGTCAGATCATAAAACGACTACCTGAAACCCTCACTAAAAAGTAGCTAGTTATTTCTAAAAATAGTAGTCTGAACGAAAATTTTCATTTTTTGGCTTTCTTCTAGAGATGTGATCTTGTCCTTACAAACAATGAGTGTGTTATTCTCCATCTGACACAAATTTAATTTTAGGTTAGGTTATTTACAGTCACCTTGACTAGCAGTCCCGATTTTAGATTAAGGTTATCACTGAGGTTTTAGATGAGCACAGAAATTCATGCCTGATGATCAGTCCCAATTCCTTTAATTCCTAAGTTACAAAAACTTAGGAGGGAGAATAAAAACTACCAATGTAGGTGTAAATCAATGATGCATGCTTAAGAAGGAGACTTACAGTGATTGCTTGCGTTCTTCATGCGAAATGCAATACAAGGAATTTAAATTTACATAAAATGATATGCACGGAGGAAAAACACCCTAAACAGATAGTTCTATTAGCAGGAAGAATTGATTTGAATTTGTCTAATGTTGTACGATCTACAGTGTGTATAATTAGTGAAAGTGTGGCATAAGAATTATGAGCACAATCAAGAATAATTTAGCAGGCGTATATGTGCTTAATTCCTATGCCACTCAAGTCAAGTCCCAACTAGAGAAAAGGGGTTGAAATAGACCCAACACACTACAGAGAAATCCAGTCTGAATTATTGCAAATTGATTAGGTTCAGAGAGAGGATGTATAAATTAAACTATTTAATCTCTCAAACAAATATTAAAATTCGGTCTTCTTGGTAGACTCTTCAATTATGTTAAAAAATCGCTCCAAGTAATCTGCAAAGAGAGAATTTGCAGTTAGTAATGCTTTGAGAAAAGGATGAAAAATAGAATGCGAAAAATGGCATAGAAATTAATTTCACAAAAATTAATTACAGAAATTAATTTAAAACTCTAAAAATTCACCGATCCCCAGCAACAGTGCCATTTGATGCCAAGCACGAAGATCGCCTCTTTAATAATACAGAATTTCAGTATAGGAGATGAAATTCGGTTGATCAAAAACCATAATCTTTGAATATTGTGGAAATTTTATTTTTGGTAAGTCTACCAAGGTTGAATACAAGGAACAATGATTTCTAGTTGCATGATTTTAAATTAATTAATTAATTAATTGCTAAGATAATTTATGTGTTAGGAAAATATAATACAATGCATTGATGGAGATGCGATACGAAGAAAATAAACAAAGATGGCTATTAAGCGTAGGATATGTGACTTTGATTTTTAATCCAAACAATAATAATCTAAATCCTCAAAATAGGTTCACAAATCAAGAAGGATCAAACTCAAGAGATATTCAAATTAATTCCAGTGCTTCAAGTAAATAGATCAATTGATACTCGTAATAATTTTGAAGTAGAATATCGGTCCTCAAAATTTCTATGATTTAATTCTTCAAATAATAGACAATAATATTAAAGGAATAAATCTTAATCAATCTCCTACAAAAGTTAAATCCTCAAATATATGAATAATAGTATAAGAGGATCAATTGAATTCAGGTCCCTGCACTTAAATCCCTACAAATGTAGTCAAATATGTCAAAGAGTAACCTGCATAAATTGTCAGACATCCTCAAATGATAATCATCATAAGAAAACTTAACATCTATACACAAACTATGCGAGATTATAGAGCATGAAAATAGCTTCAAAACGACACATTATGCATAAAATTCGAAGTTCAGATGAAGAAGATATGCGTAAATGAAGTCTAGGGACTAAAATATAATAAAAATAATTATTTCTTCTTCAAACAGGTCCCTGGGAGGACTTATCTGCAATATCAAGAATTCAGAAAGGCCTTCTTGTAAAATACCCTAGGCGGGGGTATGTCTGTAATTAATCTAATTCTGGAGGGTCTGCGTGTAAAATTTCCAGAGTACATGTGCAAGGCAAGTGCCTCTTGAGGCAGGGGGTAGGAGGGGTTTCTACATTATTGGGAACTAGCGGAGGCCTGGACGTAGTTTGCCCCTAATGCACGTGCCAAGCACATGATGTAGGAGGCTCAGCTGTTGAGGCTCGGGATCCAAGCCTCCACATTGCAGGTGATGCGAGGCTAAGATCCCTGAGCCTTAAGATATGGATGCTTGCTTCGGGGCAGCCACATAGCCATTTGATCAAGGCCTTGCCCTTGATCTAATGGTTGTGTTCTATTGGCGAAGGCGAGCGCGGTGGAGGCAGTGGCGTCAATGAAGTGCGACAGCAAGGGCAGGCTCGACTAGTCGACACACGATCTGAGGAGCCCGATGGTGTGGGTGGAGCAGTATTGTCGGATGGAGGACCTCTACGGTGGATGGGGCGAGCTGCTGGGCAGAGAGCCAGACAGCAAGGGAGGAGCTCGGTTGTGAAACAGTGTGGTCGAGCGGGGTTCAGGCGGAGGTGATCGTCGACAGAGCTCGAGGGTTGCGAGGCGATGAGGGGCAATGGCATTGAGCGAGTCAAAGGGCAGATGCTTACGATGGTGGTGAGGGTGATTTAGAATCTTGAAGGAGAGGATGTGGTCGACGACAATCGAAGTCGTGACGCTGGAGGTGGTCGAGTATCACCTAATGCGTGGAGGAGCTAAGGGCCCTCCAGGTAATCGCCTCAGCCGCGGTGAGTTGACAACGCTTGGCTGCTACTCGAAGCAGCTGTGACAAAATCGGAGGTCCGGCCTTGGATCGTGCCTAGAGTCTCGATGATGTGCGAAGGAGCTACTGTCACCAAGACCATCGTTGAGCTCACGATGATGGACTGATGAAGAAAATGAAGGGCACAAAAGAGGCTTTATAAGAGAGTTGAGGAGGAGATGTGTTACGTGCATGCGGCCCCCAAAGAAGGGAAAAGAGATGCGGCGAAGGGCATAACACCAAGCGTCGGCGACGGTTACAATGGAAGGGTGAGTGATGCTGGGAAGGGGAGGAGGGCTGGGGTCATGTGCGGAGCACGTGATTGAGGTGGGGTGTGACAGTCACGTGCTATGCACGTGACCAGGGGAGAGAGGCAGATGGGCGAGTGACACGGACACGCCCAGGGGATTCCACGTGTCACCAAAAAAATTTAAAATAAAAAGAGAAAGAAAAATAGAAAAGAGATAGGAACAACTCGGATCGAAAAATTTATTCACAAAAGTTATTATTCTCGATGAGATCTACAACTTTCATGAAGGAACAGGAGCAAAATAGGTCCTTTGTACAAAGTGGTTTTTGGTGGTCTCCAAGTGTATAGAAAACTGACTTTTGGGGTTTTGTATTTTTTTATGATTTTAAAATATGATAAAAATATAGAAAAAATACGCTAAAATAAAGACACTTAATTACACATAAATCTATTTTTTATTTTTTTAATAAATAAGAAAATAGAGAAATAAAATAAAAATACAAAATAAGAGATTTTTGTACAAACTCACAGAGGACACTCAGACATGTCAGTTTTTTTTTACTTTAGTCTTGATCTAGATTTGGGATTTTTAATTTGCTTGATAAAAATTTCATCAAAGAACACAAATGAAAAAGAAATAAAATAAAATAAGTGAAATATGTACATAAAAACTCAGGGTAAAAATAGCAAAAAGATAAAATGCGCAAAAGAGGCCTAAAACCCAACTTTCACATATGAGCTCTGAATTTTACGAAATTGGTCATGTTTTGAAGGTACTTGAAAATGGAGTACTTTAAAAGTGTGTAGACCAAAATCAGACATTGTGTGAGGAAGATATGTGTTTTTTAGTCCGTCTGATATGAAATTAGATTTTAGGTTTATTTGTCACTTATTTGAGTTAGCAATTTTTAGTATTTTTTTATTCTTGTTAGTAATATCTCCACAATGGAGGTGGTTTCGGGTTTATTAGAGTTAGGGTGAATTAATTAAAAATAGGGTAAGTTAGTTGCTTTTTAGGTCAATTTACACATGGCTTTTTTGGTTCATTATTTTACGCAATTATGCATGACGAAATGCGAATATTATTTACACATGTATGAATGTTAATGATGTTATATTAATTATTAAATACTAATGAATTATGGGGAACATAGCCTAATTGGCCAATGTTAGCATGTTGAATCTAAGATTTATCACCTACCCGAGCGCCGACAGTCGTACCGTCTACCGGTTTCTGAAGGAAAATACCATTGCACAGTTCAAGATCCTCAAAATTCTCATATCGGATGGTGTAGCCAATTTATCAACAGAGAGATGAAGAAGTTGACTTAAGAATACTGCATAAAACATTGAGTAGCCTCTATGTACCATCCACACTCTAATGGCTTCGCAGAAAGTTCGGATAGGGAAATCAAGACGATTCTCTAGAAACTTGTATGTCCATATAGAAGGAACTGGTCTCAACTGTTTGAGTCACTTCTCTGGGCCTATTCGACTACGTAAAAGTCACCTCTAGGAATGTCTCCCTACCGCATGGTTTACGATAAGACATGTCATTTACACGTCAAAATGATTCACAAATCTCTGTGGGAAATCAATCTATGCAATTTAGATATGAAGAAATCAACCAAGAGAAGAAAAGCAGATCTGAACAGACTTCTTGAATATTGTGACTATGCATTAGACAACTGCTTAGTGTACAAGGATAAGGTCAAGAAGTGGAACACAAGCACATCCACCGCAAGACCTTCGAGTTGGGTCAGAAAGTATGGTTGTTTGATGCAAAGTTAAAACTTTTCACAAGGAATTTGAAAAAGCAAGTGGATAGGGTCTTTCGTAGTGAAGCACGTACGTGACAATGGAAGCATAGTAATATCCAAATTGTCAGCTGACACACAACCTTTCGTCATCAACGGACAGTTTCTGAAGGCTTACTTTGAGCATAATACTTTCTTGTCCATAATTGACTCCATTTAGATGGCATACAATGAAGAACTTCTAGCTGCAATATCTATAGATTCAGACAAAGCGATCAAAAATAATTTTGATTATTTAGTCATTTTCTTCTTTTTGTTTCTTTTCTTCTTTTTGTTTTTTATCCTTTTATTCTTCTGAAAGCTTCACTCATCCCATTCATCGTTGTTATACTTAGGATATGCTTTTATGGGTGCTCATTATTTAATCCCCCCACATGTCTCCTCAACTCTTGACATTC
Organism: Ottelia alismoides; assembly: GCA_037367405.1. Classification (NCBI taxonomy): domain Eukaryota; kingdom Viridiplantae; phylum Streptophyta; class Magnoliopsida; order Alismatales; family Hydrocharitaceae; genus Ottelia; species Ottelia alismoides. The sequence continues at coordinate 177,586 of JAZKJV010008269.1, forward strand.
TTTCTATACTTAGGGATATTTTACCCTAAGTATAGGGAAAGACAGACTGAGCCGCTGATTTCTTTATTCCCGCCCTCGACCCACCCTAGTTTGTGTATAGTCTACTATACTTAGAATTAATTAATTCTAGTATAAGGGGGTTAGTCGGCTTCTCATTCTTTATTAGGTCATTATAGTATAGATTCCCCTATACTTAGTATGAGTTATGTCTTCCTTTTCTCTTCGATCTATGAGGACATAGCTCAAACTAAGTATAGGGGGTCATATATATTGTAGATATTTTAACCATAAATCGTACTTGCATGCTTTCAATTAATATAGCGAATTAATAAAAAATAAAATACACATCCAATTCTTTGAATGTACTGTTTAATAAAGCAGTTTAAAATATTTTGTAAAATGTTTTGAAAAATAATTGAAAATCCTCTTTGAAAAATCTTTTGGAAACTGTTTGGAAATAATTTGTAAAATGTTTTCAACCTTTGTAAAAAAAAATTATTTGTAAAAAAATCTTTCTTTTATTTGATTAAATGTCCTAAAAATCTATTTGCAAATGGTTTTGAAAATGTTTGGAAAATAGTTTGAAAAATCTATACATGCTATTTGAAAAATCTTTGCAAAATGATTTTCAAATTTTGTAAATATTTATAAAAGTTATTTGTCAAATTAGTTTGCAAAATAAAGTTTTCAAAATGTTTGTGAAAATTTTCAAATAATTTTGAGAACTATGTACATTATTTAAGCAAATAAAGATCCTTTACAAGCTATGTATATATAACCTTGTCAATTCCTAAATCCATAATACCTGTAAATAACAAGATGCAGTCCCGTGTAAATATATGCACAATATTATTAGCCAGAACTCTTTTATTTATTTTAAAATCATTAAAAATATGCAAATCCAAAATTTTATAAAAATTTGAAAAATATTTTCAAAAATTACATAAAAAATTGTAAAACCTTTTCAAAATCCCACAAAAAGTTCAAAACCAGAGAATTGCATCACAAAATTTTTTCTACATTATGCATAGCATTTGCATTTTTCGGATTGAGATTGATAATTGAACAAGTCTAAATAAAAGTTGAAGATTGGAGCTTGGTTGGACCTTAATCAACTCAATCATATGAATCTTTAGGAAACTGGAAATGAGGCACTTCAAGTATACCTGACTTAATTCTTTGAGACCACAAGACATGGTTTAGTGTCGTCTTGACTACCTAGGTAGAATAATTCAAAACACATGCTTGACTCTTTCGATAGTGACCTAACTTGCACACTTGCACTTTATACCTTACACAACTCAGTTGAAGTGGTAGAGGGTTGGATTTGTAGACATGAGACACAAGCCAGTGGAAATGTCGGAAGTCACATATCTGTGGCCATTGTACTCGAACTGATCCATTCACCATGAGGTCCAATGATGGAATGTTGTGGGTTGCAACAATGCTTCAAAAGAGGGATAGTTTACTGGATCAAGAGGAACAAGTCCTTATGCAAATGATGTTGTACATAGTATTTTAAAAAAATGGAAAAATCAAAAACTCCAAAAAGAAAAGACAGGCAAGGACGAAAATATTCAATTCCCATCAGAGTATGTATGTAGTCAATAAGCAAGCTTTAGCTTTAAAGTCACATACATGTGAGCCTACAACTGGATGACTTGGCTACACATCCTAGGATAGGTAGCTACATTGGCTACTGTCCATTCTTCTCTCCACCTCCCCTTCTTGAGCCGGTTGTACTTGAACTTAGAAGGGAATACCCTGCTTCTCGAGGAAAGATTTGTTGGACTGGAGAATTAGGGTCGACATGTTGGAGAAGAATGACTTTTACCGTTTCAGCCGAGAGGATCTACATATCACATACATTTTAAAGATAGGCTCATAGTCATAAGGGACTACGTATGACATCGATCTATTCTGAACTTGCTTTTGAGGAGACTTGGACAGAGTTTTGTGGATCTCTGAGGCAGTTACATTTCAAGTTTGTTCCCAAAGAAGGTTCTGACCACACCTAAAATCCGAAGGTCCGACTGAGCTCCAACTTTGATTTGTAAAGACAATTTTAAAAGTTAAAGTCATTCCAAGATCTTTCCTTTTCTTTTCTTTATTTTATGCACTTATGGCATAAGTGTTTGCTAGGGACTAGCAAAGGCAAGTATAGGGGGTGATGAATCTCCATTTTATCACATTTATAATTTCATTTTTTTCCTTAAATCCCTACCTAAATACATGTATATATCATTAATTTGTCAAATAAATACTTGATTAATTGTATAAAATAGTGTATAAAATAGTGTATATTTTATGCATTTAATTCCAAAATTAAAGAATAAAGTAAGAAAAGAAAAAGGAAGGAGACACCGTAGGTGTTAAGTGACCCTAGACCCTAATACCCAGTCATCATGATGACTTGATCGATAAGGAATAAGGTAGGGGGATATAGGGCAGATAAATTGTACAAGTCATACACGAAACCCTAATTTTAAAATTTATCAATAATTACATTTAGCACTTATTTTGTACAATTATTTTTACACTTCAAATAATAAAACTTTATACATGAATATTGTGGATAAAAGTACAAAGAAAAATACAAAATTTATTTCACATAAAATAATATATATTGTACCTTTTGCATTCAGAATAAAACTCCAAAATCTCAACTTCACTAACTTGTATCTCCTCCATATAATCTGAAAATTCGTCAAAATGATCTTTAATTGTATATAACTTTTTATTAGCTATTTGAAAAGGTGATTTCTTTCAATTTAGAGTTTAGATGCAAAAGTTAGTTTTTGGACCCATATTATATAATTTATCTAAATAAAATATTCATTTTATTTATTCTTTATGATTTTCATACTTTGATATTTTATAATTATATAAATATTATTTATAAAATATGTACACAACTAGAATAACATAAAACCATTAAAATTACTCTAAAATAAAATAGTGTACTACAATACATAGATTTACATATACCAATATAATAAATACAAATATTTATTTAAGTGTACAAATAACTTAAAAAAATAAAATAAAAATATATTTGTGTGTATTTAAATAACTTATAAATATATAAATTATGTGAATAAAAAAATAAAAACACATATTACAAAATAAAAATAAAATACCAAAATATAGGTATTTATACATATGTTTTAGTTGTAATATTAACTTATAATAAAAATCCCCATAAAAATAAATATCTATATAAAATACTACAATAAATTATGAATATTTTCATGTTTTTATAAAAAATTAGTTAATTTATTTCGTATTTATTATTGATTTTTCCAATCTTTTTCTTCTGGGAATGTTCTCGTTAATCCATGTGGACCAACCGGAAACCTCCCCCAGTTGTACTCGGTCAACTAGTCCCACTTGAAGGATACAGAAAAATCATGAAGAGCATCACAGAAGCGTGGAGATCGCATCATATGCTATCGTGAGCAACTAGTTGCACTAGTTGCTCGGTGCAGCGGAGTTTAAAACATTAAAGCGATGAAATCACATGATCAAGGAACACTTACCGGATCATTTCATCTAAACCACAAGTAAGATGTAGGAATACCTTTTATAGCATGGTTGTGATCATGTCTCTAAAGCAATCCTATCTCAAGTCCGACCCAACGGAGGAGACGTATGCGAGCGTGTTGATGAAACACATGCTCCTTGCAATCCAAGTTGATGATCCAAGAGGCGAATCTCCTGGTCTTTTCACATGAGATCTGATGTCTTCTTCATGAGTGAGGTGCACTGAAGGAGACAGAGATCCATGAGGGGTCGAAGCAATAACTTGATGGTGTGGCGATGACGACGAATCTCTCTAGGGCACAAAGTGGATGACCATTTAGATAGAGAGATGGGGTGTGTACTATGAAAAGTATAGATAAGATATTCAATATTGTGTGTAAAAAGAAGCACTAAGGTTTTCTCTTCTATTATAATATTGTGGGAGTCCATGGATCACAATCCATGGACTACACAAAATCAATGGTTGAGATTGATTTGTATTCCTTTCAATGACTACGATTTTATAGTAAAAATACAACAACAAATAAATAAATTAAATTAAATATATATTTAATAATATTCAATATAAATTAATTTTAATTAAATCAATCAACTTTGGAGAAATAGGAAGGAGGCAAGCCTCCTTCAATAAGGGAGGTGGATGGCCACAAGACCTATTAGAACTTGGTGGTTGTCCACCCTCTCCTAATAGGAAGGTTGCCTCCATATCCTTTTACATGAGATTACACATCCCATAAATTTATCCATAATTTTACAATAATATTTGTTGTAAATTATTTCAAAAAATTAATTCCAAATTATTTTGGTAAAATATCAATCATGCCATTGGCAATTTATGAATCATATTCAGAATCCAAAATAATATGTAAATTACATTTTCAATTAGATGTTCAATGTGAATCCAATTCACATCAACATTTGAATTATAAATGTTATTTACAAATAGCTCCATCTCATATATTATAAATCACATTTATAATATATATGATTAATATGGATAGTGTTATCCCCATTATGTTGGACATGCGAGCCCACGACGAGCCATTATGCAATAAAAGTTATTGCAATTCACTCCTTAATCTGAAATAAAGAGTACATAGTTTGCATAATAGGTCCCTTAGTACAATTAGGGTTATGTACCATGGCCATCTTAATGATCATACAGCTGTTTATTCAATTATTGAATCATAGAGGCTGGTGCTTAGATGAATATCTAATGAGTTAGATTGAGGACTCATCAAGCACCGTCAAATGATTATTAAGAGATGATCTCCAACCTGAGTAGGAGATGGCAATCCTATCTCAGTTAGGCTGATATCTGACCGACCTCTTGATGCAGGCCCTCTGCATAGGAATAGAGATTTGGAGGTGTCCGATTAGTTAGGTCAAAGAGTTGACTTAATGAGATCGAGATAACCTAAGTCCTATATCATAAGCTGTCATGATATAGGCACACATCCTCTGACCGGAGACAGATGTGTTACTATATGTCTGAGTATGTACATTTGGAAGACCAATAGGTTGATGACCTAATCAAGGTATATACACCGGCGCGCTGGTGTGCATATAAGGGCATATGAGTAATACGATCTCTCAAAGGGATCATACAGGTTCAGTTACTGAACCGGAAGACATGAGCTCACTTATGAGATATTGGGAAGAATCAAATTCCATGCGCATGGTCGTCTCGCTTTGGAAGCTTGACTGAATTTGTAGGTTTGATATATACTTTTAGAAAGTATATGATCAAGACCTAGGTATGATATATGCTTTTGAAAAGTATATGATCGATACCGACTCCCAATGATCGAATAAGAAACTTACTGATAAAACCCTGAAGTAGAGAGTATAAAGTTGATCTAATACTTTGGGTTTATTCTGAGTCTTCCAGTATGCAGGATGTACAGGTGTTGGGAATGCCTAAGGGTGATGTGATCATAAACAGTTATATAACCATGACGCTTCCATTCCTAGGGAGTGATGAAATGGGTCTGGATTTTAGTGACTCCTCTCAGTAGAGAAGTAATCTGATCTTAGTCCAAATGTTGGACATTGATCTGAATGTGATTCAGATTCAATGAGAAGATTAGATTTGCGGTCTTGATTTAATCAAGCATCTATGGGAGGCCTGAGATCTGGATTTGAGATGTGATCTCAATATCCATGTCACTATACGTGGAACAATACAATCGTCCTGTCCTTATCTCCAAGTATTCACGGAGAAAGTGCATTGTCCTTGAAAGAGTTCATGGATAATTCTATTGTTGATATATGTATCCGAGCATTGAGAAAATGGATAATTAAATGTGATTTAATTATCATGACTAATATGAATTTGATTCATATTATAAGGAGAGTTATCTTAGATAATTAAATGTGACTTGATTATAAAAGATATAAATAATGTGAATGTGATTCATTTTATTTGAGCACATGAGAAGAAATTATCCAATGTAATTAAATGTGATTTAATTATTATGGATAAGAATAATGTGGATAGAAATATCCAATTATTCATAATGTATTATAAATGTGATTTATAATGTATTAGAGAGAGATAATTATAATTTATATGTGTTGATTAATTATTATGTGTATTGGATAAACATTGTATAATTAATTAACAATGTAAATTATATGTTGTTTTGGGTTGTGAATATGATTCACAAATTTTTCCATGGCAAGATTGCAATATTCTCAAATATAATTGTGAATTATTTTTGAAGAATAAAAAGCCAACAAAAGTTGTTGGAAATAAATAAAGGAGATTTTCAAGGAGATATGCAATCTCATGGATTTCCATGAGATTGCTCTCCTCATGGAAATAAGTGGGCGGCACCCTATTCCAATTAGGAAAGGGTGGCCGTCCACATGGAAAGAGCATGGAGATGAAATCTCCATGCACATTCTCTCCTTATTTATTGGTTTTATTTAGGACTAATTTATATTTGATTTTGTCAAATATATTTTAACCTAAATTTGTTGGTTTTACCAACAACAATCTTGACCATTGGATTGGCATGAATCAATCTCATCCATTGATTTTATATGTCACATGGATTGAGATCCATGGATCCCAAAACCCTATAAATAGAGAGGCATACCATGCTCTCTATTTTACACACACAATGCTTGATAAGCATCTCTCTCTCTTCTCTCTACTCGACAGCCCTCTCTCTCCCTCTCATGTGGCCGTCCACCATGGATGACCTAAGAGAGGTTCTCCATCGCCGCAACATCGTCGTTATGCTGTCCGATGGTTTGCTCGTGGATCTCCATCTCCTTCGGTGCGCCTCGCTCGTGAAGAAGACGTCGGATCTCGTGTGTCGAGATCAGGAGATCCTTCGCTTGGATCATCAACATGGATTGCGAGAAGCACGGGTTCATCCACGCGCTCGCAAGCATCTCCTCCGTCGGATCGGACTTGAGACAGGAGGTCTCTTCGTTTAGAGACTTGATCGCAACCACGCTTCAATAGGTAATCCTATTACTTGTTTGTGGTTTAGACGAAATGATCCGAGAAGTGTTCTTGGATCATGTGGTTTCGTCGTATGAAAATTTTTTAAATTCCGCTGCATCGAGCAACTAGTGCGACTAGTCGCTCCTCGTCGTATTCGATACGACGCTCACGCTTCCGTGATGCGCTTGAGGATCTAACCATATCTTTCAAGTGGTATCAGAGCCTTAGGTCGACGGTTTCGAATATGATTCGCTAACCGAGGAGGACTTGGGTTCGTTAAGGTCGCGAAAGTTTTCATCGCATTTGATTTCGCAGATCTGTTTAGTAAATAAATTCGGCATTATTTGAATTGTTTAAATACGAATTTAATACTTGTATTTTGTTTCCCATTAAATAAGGAAACCATAGGATCTGAGTTTGCGTAAATCGGATTTCGTTTGCTCTAGATATGGTTGTTTTAATGAACATGTATTCACTGTTACGGGAACTGCGAATCTTAACGTAATTAAGGAGTTAATTACTGTTTAGAGACGCCTTGAAATGCGTGCAAATCACATAGGTTCTGTTGTAAATCAAGTTAGCAAATTATGTAAACTTACTTTGCTTAATTTGGATTTAAATTGATTGAGATATGATAATTTTAGTAAGTAGGGGTCACTGCTGAAATTACTTTCCTAATCAAGAACCATGTGATTGTCAATAAGTGAAATTAATTGTTAATTTCATGAAATAATTATGGAAAATATTTGAGAAATATTGGAATATGATTATTTCCTTAATTGACTTGACCTCAACCATTTAATTGATTAGATTTGATCTAGATCATAATTGGAAACACAATCATCAAACTCCTTGCTTGAATAGGATTGGGAATTTGTCTAGCAAATTTCCTTATAATCAAAATTGTTTTGATTATTATATGGTATAATTTCAGTTGAAGAACTGATGATCATCTCAAGTACAAATTAATCAATTTGGCATTATCCTTTCTCGAGGCGGATATGGTGTCTAGTCGGGGATCGCTGGGGTAGCGGATTGCAACGTATGCGGTCCGTCCCCCTCCCGCCGGTACTGGCCATGACAGCGGGTAGTGCCGGGATAATGTTCGAGGGATTAAGTTGTATTTTTCTAATTATTAAAATACGAATTAATACGTACTTTGAGAATAATACCATATATATTCAAGCATAACAATCAAGTTTGATTGATTGAATTGGATTGATAATTAATTTAATATGATTGAATTGATTATGTCCAATTATACTCTAAAATGATTAGAGTTGATAATTCCCTTGAAAGAATTAATTATGTGAATGTGATTAATGATAATTAATTAGAATTTGAATATGATATGGAGGATCACATAAGTGACATCCATGGTCTCCCGTCAAGGCGAAGAGTTTCGTCGCCATATATTATATGTAGGAGACGCCTGTCCGAAGTGACAACTCCTGCATATGATTCATTTGGATCGGGCTCGTCGCTTCTCGAAAGAGTAAGGACGTATGCGTAGTGACCCCAATATCGGGTCCTCATATTATTGGGGCGATATTGGATTGCGCATAGCGAGTTGTATTCCTGTTGACGATTGGTTCAATTAATGACGGGTCAACATCACCTTAGGGGTGGTGGGCCCGGGTGTTAAAGACCGAATTGGGAGATGCAAGTTGGACTTGCAAGGCGGAATGTGTTCCCGCTTCTTTTTATCCGAGTTGTAGGTTCTCATACTATTTGGATGCAACAAAGATAAGGAAGGAGATCCCAGATCTTGCTTGAGATATAATGGTAAGTATATCTTTTACATTGAAAGTGATTAAGGGAATGAACTTTCATTGTTGACATAGCAGGACAACTTTGATATAAAATTCCTAAATCAAAGTAAAAACATGTATATATATAAATATATATCCTTATGCAAATTTCTTATTTCAGATAATCCTTCATTAAACCCACTCATTCTATACTCAATAACAACCAGTAAAATATCATGGATTGGACTCATGATCCAGATATTGTACTTGCAGTTGGACACATAATGTATGTGGTTGCAATATGCAAATTTCCTCATAATAATAAGGAATGACAATTAAATAGATAATAGGACTTCAAACCTAGGGTTTGTATGTTTCTATAGTCTTGATATCATCAAATGTGCTTTGGAAGTGACATGTTGATGATGATCGCAATTGTCAAATTAATCCTTATAAAATCAATAAAGATATTCTGGCATACATATGTGCTCTCAACATTTAATCATGAATGACATGGTTCTCTACATCATGCAGAATGGTGGCTCCATAAGAGATGATGTATTCAAAACGTTTGAATACCTACCTGAACCAATGTTTTAAGAGTTTAGATGGATGTAGGTGATGAGTGTCATCATTCTACTATCTTTACTCTAGTCATTCATGAAGCTTCATAATATTCATATTGTATGAATTTAATGAAGCATATATAAGTGTTGAAATACTCTTATTTTGAATTCTTTTGAATTTAACATGAGAGATCCTTTAGTCTTGAGAAATGGTTGCTTAGAGATGAAGGGAGCGCAGTGGAAGCATGGGTTGGACCCAAGTAAGAAGTGTAGTCAAAGAGTTGATTGTACTTCTGTGACTTCCATCCAAAGAGTTGGATGAATGCCAATACTGCAATAAGTTGATGTGTTGATGGTATGACTATCAAGTCTGTCTAGAATCCTTAGAGAAGGACTCGGATGGAGCATCAGTATAATCTACATAGATCATTGATATTGACTTGCTTATTATAAAGTCTTATAATTGTATCTCAATCTTCTAACAACACTTGCAATGGGTTGCATATGTTTTAGAAGACTGGAAAATTTGATCTTAAGGTTTATGGTCTTCTACATGGATGTTGATGCAATTGTTGCAACAATCTCTATTGGATTGATAGACTTCTCAATTTCAGTGGGAGCCCTTAGTCATAAAGAATGTCTCTATGATCCAGATATTAGAATACATTATTGTTTATTTCTAAATGTTGGAGATAAATATAAATTCTGAAATTTATCTATCATAAAGAGTTATGATGGATATATATTTCAGATAGTAATCTAACATCTAGCGGACTCCACAAAATTAGAAATTAATGAATGGTTCATTAAGATTTCTAATACTGAAAATTAAACCTTTAAAGATCAATAGGAAGATAAAGATCATTTGATAATGATCTGGCATCATGTTTTGGACATTTGTCTGTTGATGTGATCAATAGACTGATAAGAGATGAACCTTTAGATTGTCTAAATGTTCAAATCTTACATACTTGTGAATATTGTATTCAAGAGTAAAATGTCCAATACACCCTTCTTTGGGAAAGGTGTAAGATGTTAAGGTATTCAAGATCTCATTCATATTGATGTATGTGAATCATCTATATCAGAATAAACATTATGGATATGTGATATCTGTTAGTGATTATTTGTGATATGAGAGTTCTTCTCTTCACTTAGAAACCTTTGAAATGTTCAAAGATTTCACAATTTTGGTTTAGAACCAAAGTTTGAAGGAAGATTAAATGAATTTGATCTAATCTAGGTAGTCAGTACCTATTAGATGAATTCATAGAATACCTTATAGAAATATGAATATCATTTCTATCTCACCTCTCCTAATGAACCTTAACTCAATGGAGTTGTAGGGAGATACAATTGATCATGTGTGACATGATTTGATCAATGATTGATTTTAACATAATTATCTCTTAGTTTCTTGGTATATATATATATATATATATAAATGTGGTGGAGACTACATTATATATATTCTTAATAAGGTTCCATATAATTAAGCTGGAATCTGGCACTAGGGAGTGATACGTCATTAGGAAAATAAAGGATGGTATTGTATACCTACTTTATGACCTTGAGATTCTTAAAAGATTTCATCTTTGAGAATATGATTCTTATAGGATGACTCTCTTGAGAATCAAGATGAAAATGAAGAAAAGGAACTCATTTAATCTTGAGAAGATAATGAGGCTCCTGAAATCAGAAACTAAAAGAATAATTGAAGATGAAACACTAATACTTCTTCAAATAAGTTTGAGGATGTATTCCATGTGAAAATGATCGGACTTCATGTGATGAAGTTCCTGAGGATCATGACATGGAAAGATGGATGTTAGCAATAAAAGGTCTAATGTAGACTTCATATACAAGTGTTGTATATGGACCCTCGAAGATCCACCTATATGGGTAAGACCCATCAAGGTGTAAATGAATCTTCAAGAGAAAGAGGGAACCTGATGAAAAGGTAGAGACCTTCAAAAGCACGGTTCGTAGCCATGAGCTACACACCGAAGAGAAGACATCGCTTGCGATGAGACTTCCTCTCCAGTGACCTTGCTTTAACACATCAGAATATTGCTAACAATAGCTACACAACTTGACTATGACATCTTCATGATGTAAGTCAAGATTGCATTCCTCTATGAATACCTCTCTGAGGATATTCATATGAAGTAGCCCCAGGGCTTCATGAATGAGGAAAGCAAGGTGTGCAAGCTAAAGAACTCCATCTTTGGACTCAAATAAGCTTCCTGTAGTTGGAACATAAGATTTGATGAAATTATAGATGTTACGATTTCAGATAAAATCTTGATGGACCATGTGAAGCTTAGTGGGAGTGCCATTGTGTTCATCATGCTAAATGTAGATATCATACTAATCATTTGGAATGATCTAAGGATGATAATAATAAGTGTTTTATAATCTGGTTATCCCATACCTCGAGATATGATCTCAAGGATACCTCTTAGATCTTAGTTCTGAAGTCATTCAAAAGCAAAGAGAAGAGGGTATTGGGACCGTCGCATCAGTAGTACACCTTGGACTTATTCCATTCTTTGGAAAATTTCAAGAAAAGTTCCCTTCCCTTAAGATGTGGTAGTGACCTGTCTAGAGGGATAGCACCTCAAAGAGTTGAGGAAGTGAATGCTAGAACTGCTTGCACTTGTGCATCAGTTATGAGAAGCTAAATGTATGCTAGATGTGTACAAGAACCAGATGTCTACCATGCAGTGGGAGTAGTAAATTGTTACTAATCCTACGTTGGAAATAAAACACTTAGTTGCAGTAATAACAATATTTTCAAAAATGATGAAACTTAGAGATAGTGATCTCAAAGTCTTATCTTCAAAAGTTTAAGATCTTGTAGATAGTGATCTATAAGGGTCTTAACTGTAGATACCTTAGGAGATAGAGATCTCCAGGAATGAAGGTATTCTAATAAGGATTATGGGAATACTTGTTATGATAATTAATAAGATGTAGTGTCAAGGACACTATAACCGACAAAAAAATGAGTATCTGTTGCATAAGATGCAACATTCGCATTGGATGCGAGCACTGTTACTAGGAGATATGCAAGTGCCGTAAAAGGACTTGGCGTAGTCTCTTGGGAACGGAGTGACTAATCAGCTTACCTAGCTATTTTCTAAATAGCCTATGATTGTCACATGAGTGTGGGTTTAAATAATTAGCCCATTAATGGCTCTTTGGGCTAGTGGGAGATTGTTGGACATGCGAGCCCACGGCGAGCCATTATGCAATAAAAGTTATTGCAATTCACTCCTTAATCTGAAATAAAGAGTACATAGTTTGCATAATAGGTCCCTTAGTACAATTAGGGTTATGTACCATGGCCGTATTAATGATCATACAACTGTTGATTAAATTATTGAATCATAGAGGCTGGTGCTTAGATGAATATCTAATGAGTTAGATTGAGGACTCATCAAGCACCGTCAAATGATTATTAAGAGATGATCTCCAGCCTGAGTAGGAGATGGCAATCCTATCTCAGTTAGGCTGATATCTGACCGACCTCTTGATGCAGGTCCTCTGCATCGGAATAGAGATTTGGAGATGTCAGATTAGTTAGGTCAAAGAGTTGACTTAATGAGATCGAGATAACCTAAGTCCTATATCATAAGCTGTCATGATATAGGCACACATCCTCTGACCGGAGACAGATGTGTTACTATATGTCTGAGTATGTACATTTGGCAGACCAATAGGTTGATGACCTAATCAAGGTATATACACCGGCGCGCTGGTATGCATATAAGGGCATATGAGTAATACGATCTCTCAAAGGGATCATACAGGTTCAGTTACTGAACCGGAAGACATGAGCTCACTCATGAGATATTGGGAAGAATAAAATTCCATGCGCATGGTCGTCTCGCTTTGGAAGCTTGACTGAATTTGTAGGTTTGATATATACTTTTAGAAAGTATATGATCAAGACCTAGGTATGATATATGCTTTTGAAAAGTATATGATCGATACCGACTCCCAATGATCGAATGAGAAACTTACTGATAAAACCCTGAAGTAGAGAGTATAAAGTTGATCTAATACTTCGGGTTTATTCTGAGTCTTCCAGTATGAAGGATGTACAGGTGTTGGGAATGCCTGAGGGTGATGTGATCATAAACGGTTGTATAACCATGACGCTTCCATTCCTAGGGAGTGATGAAACAGGTCTCGATTTTAGTGACTCCTCTCAATAGAGAAGTAATCTGATCTTAGTCCAAATGTTGGACATTGATCTGAATGTGATTCAGATTCAATGAGAAGATTAGATTTGCGGTCTTGATTTAATCAAGCATCTATGGGAGGCCCGAGATCTGGATTTGAGATGTGATCTCAATATCCATGTCACTATACGTGGAACAATACAATCACCCTGTCCTTATCTCCAAGTATTCGCGGAGAAAGCGCATTGTCCTTGAAAGAGTTCATGGATAATTCTATTGTTGATATATGTATCTGAGCATTGAGAAAATGGATAATTAAATGTGATTTAATTATCATGACTAATATGAATTTGATTCATATTATAAGGAGAGTTATCTTAGATAATTAAATGTGACTTGATTATAAAAGATATAAATAATGTGAATGTGATTCATATTATTTGAGCACATGAGAAGAAATTATCCAATGTAATTAAATGTGATTTAATTATTATGGATAAGAATAATGTGGATAGAAATATCCAATTATTCATAATGTATTATAAATGTGATTTATAATGTATTAGAGAGAGATAATTATAATTTATATGTGTTGATTAATTATTATGTGTATTGGATAAACATTGTATAATTAATTAACAATGTAAATTATATGTTGTTTTGGGTTGTGAATATGATTCACAAATTTTTCCATGGCAAGATTACAATATTCTCAAATATAATTGTGAATTATTTTTGAAGAATAAAAAGCCAACAAAAGTTGTTGGAAATAAATAAAGGAGATTTTCAAGGAGATATGCAATCTCATGGATTTCCATGAGATTGCTCTCCTCATGGAAATAAGTGGGCGGCACCCTATTCCAATTAGGAAAGGGTGGTCGTCCACATGGAAAGAGCATGGAGATGAAATCTCCATGCACATTCTCTCCTTATTTATTGGTTTTATTTAGGACTAATTTATATTTGATTTTGTCAAATATATTTTAACCTAAATTTGTTGGTTTTACCAACAACAATCTTGACCATTGGATTGACATGAATCAATCTCATCCATTGATTTTATATGTCACATGGATTGAGATCCATGGATCCCAAAACCCTATAAATAGAGAGGCATACCATGCTCTCTATTTTACACACACAATGCTTGAGAAGCATCTCTCTCTTCTCTCTACTCGACAGCCCTCTCTCTCCCTCTCATGTGGCTGTCCACCATGGATGACCTAAGAGAGGTTCTCCATCGCCGCGACATCGTCGTTATGCTGCCCGATGGTTTGCTCGTGGATCTCCGTCTCCTTTGGTGCACCTCGCTTGTGAAGAAGACGTCGGATCTCGTGTGTCGAGATCAGGAGATCCTTCGCTTGGATCATCAACATGGATTGCGAGAAGCACGCGGTTCATCCACGCGCTCGCAAGCGTCTCCTCTGTCGAATCGGACTTGAGACAGGAGGTCTCTTCGTTTAGAGACTTGATCACAACCACGCTTCAATAGGTAATCCTATTACTTGTTTGTGGTTTAGACGAAACGATCCGAGAAGTGTTCTTGGATCATGTGTTTTTGTCGTATGAAAATTTTTTAAATTCCGCTGCATCGAGCAACTAGTGCGACTAGTCGCTCCTCGTCGTATTCAATACGACGCTCACGCTTCCGTGATGCGCTTGAGGATCTAACCATATCTTTCACATTATTCATATCCATAATAATTGAATCACATTTAATTATATTGAATCACCATTCTCATCCAACTAAATAATATGAATCAAATTCACATTATTCGTGATAACTAAATCTCATTTAATTATCTATATCTCAATGCTTGGATACACATTTGTCAATAGAATTATTCTCGAACTCTTTCAGGAATAATTCGCTTTCTATGCATATACTTGGAGATAAAGACATGACAATTGTACGTTTTATGTATAATGATTGGATATTGAGATCACATCTCAAATCTAGATCTTAGGAACCTCTCAAAGTTGCTTGATTAAATCAAGATCGTAAATCTAATCTTTTCATTGCATCTAAATCACATTCAGATCACTATCCAACATTTGGACCAAGGTTAGATTACTTATCTACTGAGAGGAGTCAGTACCATCTGGACCTGTTTCATCACTCCCTCGGAATGGAAACGTAATGGTTATACAATCATTTTTAATGACATCGCCCTCAGTTATTCCTAATACATGTGCATCCTGCATACTAGAAGATATAGAATAGACCTGAAGATATAGATCAATTTACACTGCCATCTTTGAGATTTTATCATTAAGTTTCTCATTCGGTCATTACGAGTTGGTATCGATCATATGCTTTCCAAAAGCATATATTATATCTACAAATTATTGTCATGCTTCCAAAGCAAGATGACCATGCATGGAATTTGATCGATCCCAATACCTTATGAGTGAGATCATGTCTTTCGATTCACAAGTGAATCTGTATTGAGAGATCATATTACTCATATGACCTTATATGCACACCAACACTCTGATGTATAGACCTTGATTAGGCCATCAACATATCGGTCTGTCAAATGTACATACTTAGACATATAGCAATAAATATGTCTCCGGTCAGAGGTTTTATGCTTATATCGTGATAGTATACGACATAGGACTTGGTTATCTCGATCTCATTAAGTCAACTCTTTGTCCTAACCAATCTGACACCTCCGGATCTCTATTAGTATGTTGAAGACCTGCATCAAGAGGTCAGTCATATATCATCCAATAGAGAAAGGATTTCTATCTCCTATTCATGCTAGAGATCATCTCTTAATAATCATTTGACAATACTTGATGAGTCCTCAATCTAACTCTTTAGATATTCATCCAAGCACCAGCCTCTATGATTTAACAATTGAATCAACAAATGTACGATCATTAAGAAGGCTATTGTACATAACCCTAATTATACTATGGGATCTTATAGTGCATTCATTCATTTAATCTCAAACAGGGAGTGAAATAAACCAAGAAATTTTATTGATAAATCAAACATTAAAATAACATTACTGTAGGAATGGTTCACCTCGGGCTCACATGGCTACCAATCTCCCACTATCCCTCAAAACCATTCAGGTGCAATCCTTAAACACATACTCATTACATGCTGGTCAAAAACCTTTTGTGTCAAAGGTTTAGTAAGCAGTTCAACAACATTGTTGACAGATGCCACCTTTGTGATGATGATGTCACCACGCTTTTGTATCTCCTAAATGATGTGGTATTTCCTTTCCACATGCTTCATATTTTGATACCATCTGGGCTCCGTTGCCTGAGCTATGGCTCCAGTGTTGTCACAGAGTAATGAGATGGCAGTATCAAAGGAAACTATGCCAATCTCCAGGATGAACTTGCGCAACCACGCTGCCTCCTTTCCAGCGTCCGATGCAGTAATGTATTCAGCTTCTTTTGTTGAATGGGTTGTAGTGTCCTTCTTCTTGCTTATTCAGCTTACAATACACCGTTTAACTAGAACACAAACCCTGATGTCGACTTTCGATCATCAATATCAGACTGAAAGTCAGAATCTGTGTATCCTAAGACTTGGATATCACCATCTCCATAGACCAAGATGTAATCTTGCATCCATTTAGATACGTGAAGATGTTCTTCATTGCATTCCAGTATTGCTCTCCATAGCAGGATTGGTAACAGCTTACCACTCCCACTGCATGGTAGATATCTAGCCTTATGCACATCAAGGCGTACATTAAAATTCCTACAGCTGATGCATAGAGGCACCCAGCCATGGCTTTCTTTTCCTCAACACATTGAGGAGCCATCCCTTTAAACTGGTGGATGCCATGTCTTAAGGGAAGGAAGACTTTCTTAGAGTTATCCATATGGAAATGCTCCAAGATCTTCTTAATATACCCATGTTGTAACAATCCCAAGATCCTCTTTTCTCGATTTCTGAACAGCTTCAGACCCAAGATATAAGAGGCTTCTCCAAGATATTTCATCTCAAAGGTATGGGATAACCAAATATTAACACTAATCATCATCCATGTATCATTCCTAATATAAGGATGTCATCTATGTAAATCACGATGAACACAATGGCACTCCCACTAAGCTTCTTGTACACACATGATTCATCGGGATTCTGCATAAAATCATAACTCTTTATGTTTTCATCAAATCTGATGTTCCAGCTACAAGAAGCTTGTTTGATCCCATAGATGGATTTTTTTAGCTTGCATACTTTGCCTTCCTCGATTATGAAGCCCTAGGGATGCTTCATATAGATATCCTCCTCGAGGTATCCAATGAGGAAAGTCATCTTGACATCCATCTGCCAGATGTCGTAGTCAAGATATGCGGATATAGCTTGCAGTGTCTAGATGGACTTAAGCATAGCCACATGAGAGAATGTCTCATCGTAGTAGATGCCTTCTCTCTGTGTGTAGCCCTTGGCTACGAGCTGTGCCTTGAAGGTTCATACTTTCCCATATAGTTCCCTTTTTCTCTTGAATATCCATTTATACATAATGGATTTTACCCCTCTAGGTGGATCCTCTTGAGTCCATACACCATTTTTATGCATGGATCTATTTCAGACTTCATTGCTAGCATCCATCTATCCATGTCATGATCTACGAGTACTTCATCAAATGAAGTTGGATCATTGTCAGTTTCACCTAACACATGGAATATGTACCTTTCAGGTGGTGCAGCCACTCTCAAATTTCTTTCAAGAGGTACGGGTGTTACATCTTCATTTACTTATTCAGTTTTTGGTTCAGTAAGCTCAGAATCCCTAGGGGATTCAATGAACTCCTTCACTTCATTTTTGTCTTGATTCTTAAGGAAGTCATCTTCTAGAAATTTTACATCTCTAGAGATGAAGACCTTCTAGTCTCAAGATCATAAAGCTAGTATACAATACCATCCTTAACATACCCATTGAGGTAGCATTCACGAGTGTGAGACTATAGCTTACTTGTGTCCATGTTCTTTGCATGGACCAAGCAACCCCATATCCTTAAGTGTCTAACATTAGATTTGGTTTCATACCAAAGCTCATGAGGAGTTTTAGGTACAAACTTGCTAGGAATCTTATTTAGGATATATATTGCAGTCTCTATTGTATATCCCCATAAACTAAGAGGTAAATGTTCTTTACTCATTATTGATCGGACCATGTCCATGATGGTCCTGCCGCGTCTTGCAGCAACACCATTAAGTTGGAGAGTTCCAGGAGGAGCAAGATTGGAGACAATTCCTCTCTCTTTAAGGCATTACACGAAGTCATCTGAGAGGTATTCTCCACCTCGATTGGATCCGATTCGTTTAATCTTCTTATCGGTTTGGTCTCAACCAAAGCCATGAACTCTTTGAACTTTTCAAGTGTTTCATATTTATGATGTAATAGGAAGATAAACCCATATCGTGAATGGTCATCAATAAACGTCAAATAATATCGATATCCATTTTGAGTCACAATACTGAAGGGACCACATACGTCATTATGTATTAGCTCAAGAATACATGCGCATATTATAACCTTGTTATGGAAAGGCATGCTGGTCATTTTACCTCAAATACAATTCTTGCAGGTAGGAAAAGATTGGGCCTATATAAAATCTAAGGATTCATCCTTTATCAATCTATTAATCATATCAACAGATAAACGACCAAGCTTTGATGCCAAATTATGCTAGAATAATTTCCATCCTTCCTGATTCTTTTAGGGTTTTATTAGTGGCAGTAACATTCATGACATTTTTCATCAATGCATAATTCATAGAGTCTATCAGAAGTCAAAATACCATCTATAATATATTTATCATAACGACTTATGATAAGTTTATTACAGAACAAAAATGAATCCATTTCCAACAAACTTAGATACATATACAAGGTTCCTACAGCATCTAGAACATAAATACATTCTTTAAGTACTAAGACTCTTCCACTAGATACCGACGACGACTGCTGCAACAGTTGCATCACCCATGTGGATGCCTATCTCCTCTTCATCAAAATTACTAGTTTCCTGAAATAGATGCAACAAATTGCATACTTGAAAAGAAGCACTAGAATCGATGACCCAACTACCTTCTCGTCCTATGAGAAAATTGGTTTTAATGATGAAAGTAGAATTCATGCATGTTAGGGTTTTACCTTTAGTTACAAATTTCAAGTATTTTGGGCAATTACGCTTCTAGTGCCCCAGCTTCTTACAATGATGACACATATCGATCTTCTTTGATGCCATAAATACGGAAGCATTACAAGATGATCCATCACCTCGACTCTTCTTCTTTCTCTTCTGGGTAAGGCCCTTCCAAGATCCTTACTTTCGACTGCGCTTCCCATTGATCCGTGCAACCATTGCACTGCCAGAGGGATTATCTTTCTTCATTACACCTCCTGCAGACTTCAATGAAGCCACTAATTTAACATTAGACCAATTAATCTTATTCATGTGGAATAATACCATAAAGTTACTGAAAGACTTGGATAGAGATAACAGAATGAGGTCAGACTGCATATCTACATCCATCTGAGCAGCAAGAGTTTCTACTTCTCAGAGGTACTCAAACATTTTGAGTACATGCTCTCTAACTTAAGTCTTTTCCTTCATTTTGCAGTGAATAGGTTCTTTCATAAAATTATAACGATGAGTGCGCTTGACATCACCAAACATCTCTTTGAGATTCAACATTATATCTTGGTAATTATCCATCTCAACCTGTTGCTTCTGAAGCACATTTGAGAGAGA
This sequence comes from Ottelia alismoides, assembly GCA_037367405.1. Taxonomy (NCBI): domain Eukaryota; kingdom Viridiplantae; phylum Streptophyta; class Magnoliopsida; order Alismatales; family Hydrocharitaceae; genus Ottelia; species Ottelia alismoides. Next base: position 197,835 of record JAZKJV010008269.1, read on the forward strand.
TCCCAGAATATAACAACGGATCAATGCCTAATCTTCATCGTATTTTTTATTGTATTTGATATCTTCTGGTGTCCAAGGTTTTGCAATCTTGTCCTTAGACAACACATAAGATATGCAGTTTGCAAAAAGAACAAGATCCAAATTATGGATCCAATCCGAGTAGTTCAGCTCTTTCAGCTGGTTGAACTCCAGAAGCCTGGTGAGTGGGTTCATGGACTTTACTGTTTGAAATTAAGAATGCTCTATATTAGAACATATAAGAATTGTATATTCAAAAATACATTCTTTGATTAAGGATTTTCAATCAAATTAGTCTTACCTTTTCAACTTTAAAAGTGTATGCACTCAATCACTTTCAAAGTAGGAAATATACTTATTAATATATCTCTATCAAGAATTAGGATCTCCTTTTCTCCCTTAGTTGCATCCCGATAATATACAAAACTATAATTCGGGTAAAAAGAAGTGGGAAAATATTCTGCCTTGCAAGTCCAACTTGCATTCCCAATTTGGTCTTTAATACTCGAGCCCACCACCCCTAAGGTGATGTTGACCCGTCGTTAATTGAACCAACTATCAACAGGAATAGAAGCACAATCCAATATCATCCCAAGAATATGAGGAACATATATTGGGATCACTATACATACGGTCTTACTCTTTCGAGAAACAAAGAGCCTGATCCATGTGCACTTGTATGCAGAAGTTGTCACTTCGGATTGACGTCTCCAACATACAATCCATGGCGACGGAACCCTTCGCCTTGACGGAAGACCATGGATGTCACTTATGTGATCCTCCATATCATGTTCAAATTCTAATTAAGTATTATGAATCACATTCACATAATTAATTATTCTAGAGGAAATACTACATCATTAATATAGAATGTTTTAATCGGATGTAATTGATTTAATCATATTAAATCAATTACAATCAAATTCAATCAACCAACAAACAATCTTGATTGTTACTTGAAAGGATGGTATAATCTCAAAATACGTATTATTCAAATTTTAACAATCATAAAAATACATCATGATATCTTCAAGAATTATCCTTTCCTTACTCATTTTCATTGCCAGTACGCACAAGATGTTGGACAGACTACTCACAGAGCAACCTGTTACTCCAACATCCTGTGTGTACTATCCATGAAAATGGGTAAGGAAAGGATAATTCTGTAAGAATAGTATGTATTCAAGTGATTTGTACGAAATAAATTCGAGTGATTTGATGTTTTGATTCCCTACTTAATTCAAGTGTTTTTTCATATTTCATGATGTTAAACTAGTGAGCAAAAATAATTTTCTTACATATCTATTAATACCATACGGAACAATTTTCACGGTGGAAACTCTTCGAATCTTTTTCATGTACTTTGGTACCAATAGTAGGCTACTTTTGGGACATATTTAGAAATTCTAAATATATTTTAATAACCAAAAAATATTTCCAAATAGTACACAAATAATAGGGGTTTAATTAAGCAAAAAACCTATTCAAATCTTTCATCTAATGCAAACTCAATGATTCTCGTATGTCCGAAACATGATCCTTGATCGCCTAGGGTTTTGGATCATATCCAAACCTGGACCAAGTCTTTGATACCACTTAAAGGTTATGTAAAAATCCTTAAGTACATCATGGAAGTGTGAAGATCACATCATATGCGATTGTGAGCGACTAGTCTGACAAGTTGCTTGGTACAGCAGAATTTAAAATTTTAAAGCGATGAAACAACATGACCCAAGAACACTTCTCGTATCATTTAATCTAAACCACAAGTAAGATGTAGGAATACCTCTTGAAGTGTGGTTGCGATCGTGTCTCTAAATCAAGAGACCTCCTGTCTCAACTCTGACCCAACAGAGGAGATGATTACGAGCACGTTGATGAAACACGTGCTCCCGCCATCCAAGTTGACGATCCAAGTGGTGAATCTCCTGATCTCGTCACATGAGAATCGATATCTTCTTCACGAGTGAGGTGCACTGAAGGAGATGGAGATCCACGAGCAGTAGTAGCGGTGACATGACGACATGGCGACATCGATAATTCTCTCTACGTCACAAAGTGGACGACCACTTAGAGAGAGATAAGGCATGTACTATGAGAAGTAGAGAGAGGCTATTCAATATTGTGTGTAATAAACAGAGCTAGGATTGCCTCTTATTTTATAATATTTTGGGAGCCCATGAATCACAATCCATGTACAATAATAAATCAATGGTTGAGATTGATTTGTGTTTCTTTTAATGACCATGCTTTTGTTGTGAAAATACAATAAATTAATTTAATTAAATTAAATATATTTTTAATAGTAATCAATATAAATTAATTTTAATTAAATCAATCAACCTTGGAGAAATAGGAAGGAGACAAGCCTCTTCCATAAGGGGGTGGACGACCACAAGTCTTATTAGGACTTGGTGGTCATCCACCCTCTCCAAATAGGAAGGCATCCTCCATCTCATTTTGCATGAGATTACACATCCCATGAATTTCTCCATAATTTTACAACAACATCTGTTGTAAATTATTTCATAAAAATAATTCCAAATTATTTTGGTGAAATATCAATCATGCCATTGGAAATTTGTGAACCACATTCACAGATCAAAATAATATGTAAATTTTATTTTCAGTTAAATATTCAATGTGAATCCAATTCACATCAACCTTTCAATTGTAAATGTTATTTACAAATAGCTGCCTCTTATATATTATAATCACATTTGTAATATATATGATTAATATGGATAATGTTATCCACATTATTCATATCCATAATAATTAAATCACATTTAATTATATTGGATCATCATTCTCATGCATATAAATAATATGAAACAAATTCACATTATTCATGATAATTAAATCACATTTAATTATCTATATCTCAGTGCTTGGATAAACATTTATCAATGGAATTATTCTTGCACTCTTTCAAGAATAATGTGCTTTCTCTACTGATACTTGGAAATAAGGACATGGCGATTGTAGTTCCATATATAGTGACTTGGATATTGAGATCACATCCTAAATCCAGACCTCAGGGACCTCTCATAGATGGTTGATTAAATAAGGTCATAAATCTAATCTTCTCATTGCATCTGAATCACATTCAGATCACTGACCAACATTTGAACCAAGATTAGATTATTTCTCTACTGAGAGAGTCGCTAAATTCCAGACATGTTTCATCATTCACTCGGAATGGAAACGTCATTATAAATTATCATGAAACATCATGGTTAAATTTTATTTTCTCAATATTCGTACATGGTTAAAAAAACATCATGGTTATACATAGATGTTATAACGTCATTGTTATAGCATCTATGTATTCGAGCATTGAGAAAATTGATAATTAAACGTTATTTAATTATCATGAATAATATGAATTTGATTTATATTATAAAGAGAGTTATCTAAGATAATTAAATGTGATTTAATTATCAAAGATGTGAATAATGTGAATGTAATTCATATTATTTGGGCACATGAGAATAGAGATCCAAGATGATTAAATGTGATTTAATTATCATGGATGTGAATAACGTGGATAGCACTATCCATATTAATCATATATATTATAAATGTGATTTATAATATACAGAGAGAGCTATTTGTAAATAACATTTATAATTTAAATGTTGATGTGAATTGGATTCACATTGGACAATTAATTGAAAATGTAATTTACATTTTTATTTTAGGTTGTTAATGTGATTCATAATTTTCCAATGGCATGATTGCAATAATCACAAAATAATTAGGAATTATTTCTGAAGAATAATTTACAATAAGTGGTGTTGTAAATATTGTAGATTTCCATGGAATAATGTAATCTCATAAGATTACATGAGATAACCACCTTCCTACTTGGGAGGGTAGATGGCCACCAACTCACATTAGGAAAGGGTACCCCCACCCCCTCTTATGGAAAGAGGCAATCTCCATTCCATGAATCTCCATGCTTTATTAATTTCATTTGGGATTAATTTATATTAATTTTCAATATAAATTTAATCTAAATTAAATTAGTTGTTGTTGTGTTTTTACAATAAAATCTTGGCCATTGAAAGAAGCACAAATCAATCTCATCCATTGATTTTGTGTAGTCCATGGATTGTGATCCATGGACTCCCATATAACTATATAAGAAGAGGCACCCCTTGCTCTTCAAGATTACAAAAATTACAACAACATATGCTCTCTCTCTCATTCTCTACACATCCTATCTCTCTCTCTCTCATTATGATCATCCACCACTGAGCCCTAGAAAGAGTCGTCAAAGCTACAACATCATCGTTATGTTGTTGAATCATTTGCTCATGATGTCTATCTCCTTCGGTGAGCCTCGCTCGTGAAGAAGATGTCGGGTCTCATGAGATGAGATCGGGAGATTCCTTGCTTGGATCATCAATATGAATTACAAGGAGCACGCATTTCATCAACGCATTCGTAAGTGTCTCCTCCATCGGTTCGAACTTTAGACCGAAGGTCTCTTCATTTAGAGACTCGATTGCAACCACGATTCAAGAGATAACCCTAATTCTTGTTTTTGGTTTAAATGGAATGATACTAGAAGTGTTCTTGATTATGTGGTTTTACCGGATTAAAATTTTTTAAATATCGTTGCCTCGAGGAGCTAGTACGACTAGTCGCTCCCAATTGCATATGATGCGATCCTCGCTTCCATGATGCGTGTAAGGATCTTCCAGTATCCTTCAAGCGGAATCAGAGCGAAGTTGGAGGTTTTGGATACGATCCATAAACCTAGGACAGCTTGAGCTCATAAGGGTTTGCGAAAATTTTCTTGCATTTTTCTTATAGCCATGTTTTGTGATTTTTTCGCCCTATTTAAATTTTTTAAACACAAAATTATCACCTGGATTATGTTCTTCATTAAATAAGGAAACCGTGGTACTTGAGTTTGCAAGACTTGGAATCTGATTGCTCAAGTTATGATCATTTTAGTGAACATGTATCCACAGTTTCGGGGATAGCGAATACTAACGTAATTGAAGTTAATTAAGATTTTGAAACGTCTAAAAATGCATGCAAATCACATGAATTCTATTGTAAATCAAATTAGAAAATTATGAAAACTTATTTTGCATGATCTGGGTTTAAATTGATTGAGATATGCTAATTTTAGTAAGTGAGGGTCACTGTTGGAAATTACTTTCCTAATCAAGAACCTTGTGATGTCATTTAATCAATTAGTGAAATTCATGGTTAACTTCATGAAATAATTGTTGATACATATTTTGTGAAATATTTAAAGATGATTATTTCCTTAAATGATATTACCTTAACCAAAATTGATTAGATATGATTTAGATCACAATTGGTTACATGAACCTTTGAACAAACATAGTTGCTTGAGTAGAATTGGTAATTTGTTTAACAAATATCCTTATAATATTATTAAAAGGGTTTTGATGATTATTATATATGGTATAACTTCGGTCGAAAGATCGATTATCATCTCAAGTACAAAATGATCAATTTGCACTATCCTGACCTGAGACGTATATGGTGTCTAGTCAGGGAGTGTTGGGGAAGCAGGTTGCTCCGTGAGCGGTCTGTCCCACTCCCATCGGTATTGGCCATGTCTGTACGTAAGGAAGGGATAATGTTTGAAAGGATCATGATGTATTTTTCTAATTATTAAAAATTTGAATAATATGTATTTGAGATAATACCATATTTTAAGTAATAATAAAGAATGTTTGTTGGATATTAGTTGGATCATTAATTTTATATGACTAGATTAATTGGAATCTAATTGAAAATAAAACACTCTATTATGAATAGAGTTGTTTTTCTCTTGGAAGAAGTAATTACGTGAATATGATTCATAATAATTAACTAGAACTTGAACATAATATGTAGGACCACATAAGTGACAACCATGGTCTCCCATCAAGGCAAAGGGTTCCGTCGTCAGGGGTTGTATATAGGAGACATATGTCTGAAGTGACAGCTCCTACATACAAGCTCATCTGGATCGGGCTCTTTGCTTTTCAAAAGAGTAAGGTCATATAAGTAGTGACCCCAATATCGGGTCCTCATATTATTGCGTCGATATTGGATTGTACATAGCGAGTGTTATTCCTGTTGACCGTTGGTTCAATTAACGATGGGTCAACATAACCTTAGGGGTAGTGGCCCCGGGTGTTAAAGACCAAATTGGGAATGCAAGTTGGACTTGCAAGGCAGTGTGTTCTCGCTTCTTTTTATCTGAGTTACAAGTTCTCATATTATTGGGATGTGACAAAGATAAGGAAGGAGATCCCATATCTTGCTTGAAATATAATGGTAAGTATATCTCTTACATTGAAAGTGATTAAGGGAATGAACTTTCAGTGTTGACAAGGCAATACAACTTTGATATAGACCTAAATCAAAGTAAAATATATATTTATGCAAAATTTCGTATTTCCGATAAATCCTCATTAAACCCACTAGATACTATACTCAATAATGACCAATAAAATATCTTGGATTTGATCCATGATCAAGATATTGTACTTGCAATTGGACACATAATGTATGTGGTTGCAATGTGTAAGTTGCCTCGTAATAATGAGGAATGACAATTAAATAGATAATAGGACTTCAACGCTATGGTTTATATGTCTCTATAGTCTTGATCTCTCATCGAGTGTGCTTTGGAAGTATCATGTCAATGATGATCATAATTGTCAATTAATCCTTATAAAATGTAAGAAGATGCTTTGGCATGCATATGTGCTCTCAATATTTAATCATAAACGACATGGTTCACTGCATTATGCAGAATGGTGGCTCGATAAGAGATGATATACTCAAAATGTTTGAGTACCTACCTGAACCGAAGTCTTTTAGAGTTTAGATGGATGTAGATACGATGAGTCATCATTCTATTATCTATACTCAAGTCATTCATGAAGATCTATAATATTCGTATTGTATGAATTGAATGAAGCATGTATAAATGTTGAAATACTCTTATATTGAAATATTTTGAATTCGACATAAGAGATCTTTTGTCTTAAGCAATGGTTGTTTATAGATGAAGGGGGCACAGTGGAAGCATGGGTCTAAACCAAGCAAGAAATAAAGTTAAGGAGTTGATTGTACTTCTGTAATTTCCATATGACATCCAAAGAGTTGGATGAATGCCAATACTGCAATAAGCTGATGCACTGAGAGTGTGACTATCTAGACTATCTTGGATCCTCAGAGAAGGACCCCGATAGGGCATCAGAATAATCTATATCTACATATCATCATTAAAATTGACTTACTTATTAGATTAGATCAAAGTGTAATAATTATATCTTATTCTTATAATAATAATTGCAATTGGTTGCATATGTTTTAGAAGACTAGAAATTTTGATTATAAGGTTTAATAGTCATCCGCATGGATATTGGTGCAATTGTTGCAACAATCTCTATTGGATAGATACACTTCATATTTTCAGTGAGAGAGTCCTTAGTCTTAGAGAATATCTCTATGATATTGATATTGGAATACACTCATTGTTTATTTCTAAATGTTGGAAATAAACATGAATTCTGGAATAGACCTATCATAAGAGTTACGATGGATATATTTCAGATAGTAGTCTAACATATAATGGAATCTACTAAATTAAAAATTAATGAATGGTTCATTAACATTTCTAATACTAAAAATTAAACCTTTAAAGATCAATAGGAAGATGGAGATTAAATGAAAATGATCTGGCATCAAGACCTGGACATTTGTCTATTGGTGAGATCAATAGACTAGTAAGAGATGAAGCTTTAGAATGTCTGAAATTTCGAATCTCACATGCTTGTGAATATCGTATTCAAAGTAGATAATGTCCAATGCACCCTTCTCTAAGAATGGTGCTAGATGCTAAGGTATTCAAGACCTCATACATATTGATGTATGTGGATCATGTATATCATCATGAACATTGATGATATGTGATAAAATTCGATGATTATTTATCATATGAGATTTCTTTCCTTCACCTAGAAAGCTTTGAAATGTTAGAAGATTTTACAATTTTGATTTAGAACCAAAGTTTTAAGGAAGATGAAAGAATTTGATCTAATCAAGGTAGCAAGTACCTATTAGACTAATTCAATGAATACCTTATGGAGACGGGAATATCATTCCTATCTCACTCCCCTTGATACACCTAAACTCATTAGAGTTATAGGGAGATACAGTTGGATCATGTATGACATGATTTGATCAATGATGAATATTAGCATAATTACCTCTTAGTTTCCAGGTATGTAGTAGAGACTACAATATGTATCCTTTAATAAGATTTCGTGCAAATTAAACCCGTAACATCCTCATAAGCTATGGTTTGGAACCTAGCCTAGTGTTGGACACTTGAGGATTTAGGGTTGATTGGTCCATAACTTTGTCATGGATACAAGTAAGTTGGAATCTAGCACCAAAGAGTACTGCTCATTATGAAAATAAAGGATGGTATTGGATACCTACTTTATGACCTTGAGATTCTTAAAAGATTTCATATCTGAGAATGTGATTCTTAGAGGATGACTTTCTTGAGAATCAAGATGAAAATGAAATGAAGGAACTAATTTCATCTTGAGAAGATAATGAGGCTCCCAAAATCGGAAAATAAAGGACAATTGAAGATGAAAGACGCATACCTCTTCAAATGACTTTGAGGGTGGATTCCATGTGTCAGAGAAATGTGACAATTATCTTGCTTCATATGAAGAAGCTTCTGAATATCATTACATGAAAAAATGGATGTTATCAATAAAGTCTAAAGTAGACTTCATATACAAGTGTTGTATATGGACACTCGAAGATTCACCTATATGGGTAAGACCCATTAAGGTGTTAATGGATCTTAAGAGAAAAAGGGAACCTGATGAGAAGGTAGAGACCTTCAAAGCACGAATCGTAGCCATGAGCTACACACGGAAGAGAAGTCATCGCTTGCGATGAGACTTGCTCTCCAGTGACCATGTTTAAACCCATTATATTATTGCTAACTGTAGATACACAACTTGACTTTGACATCTTCAATATGGAAGTCAATATTGGATTCTTATATGAATACCTCTCCGAGGATATTCATATGAAGTATCCCTAGGGCTTCATGTTTGTGGAAAGCAAGGTGTGTAAGCTGAGAAACTCCATCTATGGATTCAAATAAGCTTCCTATAGTTGAAACATAAGATTTTATGAAATTATAAATGTTGTGATTTCAGATAGAATCTTGATGAACCATGTGAAGCTTGGTGGGAGTGTCATTGTGTTCATCATTCTAAATGTAGATGGTATCCTAATCGTTTAGAATGATATAAGGATAATAATAAGTGTTTTATAGACTGGTTATTCCATAACTTGAGATATGATGTCAAGGATACCTCTTACATCTTAGTTCTGAAGTTGTTTAGAAGCAAAGAGAAGAGGATAACCGTCACATTAGTGCTACACCTTGAACATGCTCCATTTTCTGGAAAATTCCAAGAAAGGATTCTTTCCCTTAAGATACGCTATCTGAAAGGATAGCACCTCAAAGAGTTGAGGGTGTGAATACAAAATCTATATGCCCTAGTGCGTCAACTTTGGGAGGCTCGGTGTATGCTAGATGTGTACAAAAGCCAGATGTCTGCCATGTCGTGGGAGTAGTAAACTGTTACTGATTCTACTATGGAGATAAAACACCTTATTGCAATAATAGCAATATCATCAAAGATGAAAAGTTTTTTTAGATAGTGATCTCAAAGTCTTATCATCAAGAGCTTTAGACTTTATAGATAGTGATTTAAAAGGTCTTAATTGTAAATACCTTAGTAGATAGAGATCTCCCGGAATAAGGGTATTCTATTAAGGATAATACAAATTACATACTAGTTATAACAATTATTGAGTTGTAGTGTCAAGGACACTAGAACTGACAATATTGAGTATTGGTTGCATAAGATGCAACATTGGCATTGGATGCGAGTACTGTTACTAGGAGATATGCAAGTGATGTAAAAGAACTTGGTGTAGTCTCTTGGGAACATAGTGACTGACCAGCTTACCTGGCTATTTTTCTAAATAGCTTATGATTGTCACATGAGTGCGGGTTTGAAGATTAGCCCATTAATGGCTCTTTCGGTTAGTGGGAGATTGTATGACATGTAATCCCACGATGAGCCATATGTTATTGCAAATGTCATTCCCTGATCTGAAATGAAGATCAACTAATTTGCATAGTAGGTCCCTTAGTACAATTAGGGTTATGTACCATGGCTATCTTAATGATCATACAGCTATTGATTCAATTGTTGAATCATAGAGGTTGGTGCTTGGATGAATATCTAAAAAGTTAGATTAAAGACTCATCAAGCACCATCAAATGATTATTAAGAGAGGATCTCCAGCCTAAGAAGGAGATGGAAATCCTTTCTCTAAAGGCTAATATCTGACCGACCTCTTGATTCAAATCCTCTGCATAGGAATAGATATTCGGATGTGTTCGATTAGTTAGGTCAAAGAGTTGACTTAACAAGATCGAGATAACCAAAAACCTATGTCGTATGCTGTCTCGATATAGGCACGCATCTCTGACCGGAGATAGATGTGTTACTATATGTGTGAGTATGTATATTTCATATACCAATATGTTCATGACCTAATAAAGGTCTATACACCAACGTGTTGGTGTGCATACAAGGGCACATGATTAATACAATCTCTCAAATGGATCATACATGTTCATTTACTGAACCAAAAGACATGAGCTCACTCATAAGATATTGGGAAGAATCAAATTCCATATACGGTCATCTTGCTTTGGAAGCTTGACTTAATTTATAGGTTTGATATATGCTTTAGGAAAGTATGTGATCAACACTTGGGTATGATATATGCTTTTCGAAAGTATATTATCAATACCAACTCCCAATAGTCAAATGAGAAACTCTATGATAAAACACTTAAGTAGATAGTGTAAAATTGATCTAATACTTCGGGTTTATTCTGGGTCTTCCAGTATGCAGGATGTACAAGTATTAAGAACACCCAAGGGTGATGTGATCATAAATGATTGTATAACCATGACGCTTCTATTCATAGGGAGTGATGAAACGAGTCTATATTTTAGTGACTCATCTCAATAAGGAAGTGATCTAATCTTGGTCCACGTATTGGAAAATGATTTGGATGTGATTCAGATGCAATGAGAAGATCGGATCTAACCTTGATTTAAACGAAGCATCTATGGGTGGTCTGTGAGATCTGGATTTGAGATTTGATCTCAATATCTAAGTCACTATATGTGGAACAGTGCAATGTCCTTATCTCTAAATATCCATGGAGAAAGTGCATAATCCTTGAAAGAGTTCAAGAACAATTTCATTGTTGATATATGCATCTGAGCATTGACAAAATTGATAACTAAATATGCTTTAATTATCATAGATAATATGAATTTGATTCATATTATAAGGAGAGTTATCTAAGATAATTGAATGCGATTTAATTATCATGTGAATAATGTGAATGTGGTTCATATTATTTAGGCACATGAGAATAAAGATCCAAAATGATTAAATGAGATTTAATTATCATGGTATGAATAATGTGGATAGCACCATCCATATTAATCATATATATTATAAATGTGATTTCTAATATACAAGAGAGAGCTATTTGCAAATAACATTTACAATTTAAATGTTGATGTGAATTGAATTCACATTTAATTGAAAATGTAATTTACATTTTTATTTTGGGTTGTGAATATAATTCACAATTTTCCACTGACATGATTACAATATTTACAAAATAATTATGAATTATTTTTGTAGAATAATTTACAACAAGTGTTATTGTAAATATTAGAGATTTCCATGGAATAATTTAATCTCATGAGATTACATGAGATAGCCACCTTCCTACTTGGGAGGGTGGACAACCACCAACTCACACTAGGAAAGGGCGCCCCCTCTTATGGAAGGAGACAATCTCCATTCCATGAATCTCCATGCTTGATTAAGTTAATTTGGATTTAATTTATATTGATTTTTCAATATAAATTTAATTTAAATTAAATTACTTGTTGTTGTATTTCTACAACAAAATCTTAGCCATTGAAAGAAGCACAAATCAATCTCATCCATTGATTTTGTGTAGTCCATAGATTGTAATCTATGGACTCCCAAAATACTATATAAGAAGAGGCACCCCTTACTCTTCAAGATTACAAAAATTACAACAACATATGCTCTCTCTCTCTCTCATTCTCTACACATCCTATCTCTCTCTCTCATTATGGTCATCCACCATGGAGCTTTAGAGAGAGTCTCCATCGCCATAATATCGCCGTTGTTATTTTACCGAATCATTTGCTCATGGATCTCGGTCTCCTTCAGTGTGCCTTGCTCGTGAAGAAGACGTCGCATCTCGTGAGACGAGATCAGGAGTTTCGACGCTTGGATCATCAACATGGATTGCGAGGAGCACATGTTTCATCAATGCGATCGCAAGCATCTCCTCCACCAGATCAGACTTGAGACAGGAGGTCTCTTCATTTAGAGACTCGATCGCAACCACGCTTTAAGATGTAACCCTAATACTTGTTTGTGATTTAGATAAAATGATCCGAGAAGTGTTCTTGGATCATGTGGTTTCATCAGATTAAAGTTTTTTAAATTCCACTTCCTTGAGCAACTAGTATGACTAGTTGCTCTCGATCGCATACAATACGATCCTTATGCTTCCGTGATGCGCTTAAGGATCTTCCCATATCCTTCAGTGGGCTCATGTCTTTCGATTCACAAGTGAATATGTATGATCCCTTTGAGAGATCGTATTACTCATATGCCCTTATATGCACACCAACTCGCTGGTGTATAGACCTTGATTAGGCCATCAACCTATCGGTCTGCCATATGTACATGCTTAGACATATAGTTATACATTTGTTTCTAGTCAGAGGATGTACGTATATATCGTCATAGTATACGACATAGGACTTGGTTATCTTGATCTTGTTAAGTCAACTCTTTGACCTAACTAATCTGACACCTCTGAATCTCTATTCCTATGCAGAGGACCTGCATCAAGAGGTCAGTCAGATATCAACCAATAGGGAAAGGATTTCCATCTCCTACTTAGGTTGGAGATCATCTATTAATAATCATTTGACGATGCTTGATGAGTCCTTAATATAACTTTAGATATTCATCCAAGCACCATCCTCTATGATTCAACAATTGAATCAACAACTATATGATCATTAAGGATGTGGTATATAACCCTAATTGTACTAAGCGATCTTATAGCGCATTCATTCATTTAATCTCAGACAAGGAGTAAAATAAACCAATAACTTTTATTGATAAATCAAACATTACAATAACATTTATTGTAGGAATGTTTCACCTCGGGCTCACATGGATAACATGCTCACTTTTCATCGGACAACGATTTTTCAGAATCCCTGGTTTTTACATAATTATATGCTCGAGATCATGATGATCTACCATGGTGTGCTGATTGATTTCTGGATATTGAAAATCCCTAAATCACGCCATGGCCAAAGATCCAATTGATCGTCCACGATTCAACTAGAATCCTCGATCAAAATCTAGCCTTTTTACAACATAGAAATAAAGACCTTCGGCCTCCTTCCTCGATTTGATCCCTCTTCCTTATTTCTTGACCCTTCAATTCGTGTGTAGGACCAATGCTTGGTGACAGGAAGCCGGTGAAGCCAACTTGCAGTGAGGAGGAAGCTTGGAGGAGGAGCATCCACACATCGTTGGAGCTCCGTCGATGGTCTTGCATCTTTGGCCTTCTGGCCAGATTGAGGCCCTTTCCCATCGTTCTTAAGTAATACTTTTAGCGTAGGTTTTACTTCTGCATTTAGTTTTTAATTTTGTGTAGTAGATTTGGAAATATTCCATATCCATTGTCCACATGGAGCTCGAGCTCCAGACTTATTCCATCGTGATCCATCAGTCTCTGGCCCTGCAAACCACCCCATTTCACTTCCCATCACGTTATCCACCTAATCCTCCTGATTTCCCCTTTTATTCGGCCTTGATCGAAGAGAATAGAGTCCCATTCCTTCCCCTTCGCTTGAGCCTCACAGCTATCTCATTCCATGCATCGTTTGACTTAAACCCTTGGTCGAGGAGTTAGCCCTTGAGCCGATGAATATTTTGGTGCAGGTTTGTGACTTCCAGGAGGTGTCTGGAGCTGTATTGTATACTTGGAGCAACTCCCAGGTATTCATACCCCATTCGAGCCCTAGGAGCTCCCTCGTCGTCTTTGGAGCGCACCATAGAACGTGGAGGAGCTCCTGCAAATGGCTGGAGCCATCAGAGCAGTGATCCATCACCAGATGGTCGAGATATCAGTAATCAAAGGAAAGAAAACGTGTTGTTCTTATGTGTTCTTCCTCCTTACCCTAGAGCCATCTGGCCCAGATTTAATCTACGTCATCCAATTCCAGCGAATCGGTACACTATCTCAAGCGTACAACTAGCCACGTGGAGAATCTGAAGCAGTTGGATCTAGGCGTTTGTAAAGACCTCCCTCTGACTTTTTGTAATTTATAATTATTCCTGTAATATTTAAGTATGTTCAAAACTTTGTTGATAATTTGCATGTACCCCCTTTGAACCTTGATATTATTGCACTTTAATTCAGTGCAAGGTCACCTCAAGTGGACCCCCATGTCAGGGGACATTTTGCAAAGTGGCACCCTGACTTTTATGTTTACTTTTTAATCTACAAAAATGGAGTTGCAGTTCATTATTTCTGTTAAATTGGTTGTGAGCCTCTATGGTTTATTTTATTTGCTAAAATATCCCTACAAGCTTGATTTATTCATATTTTTGCATTTTATTTTATTTAAAATATCTCCCGAGCTCCAAAAATTCTCAAAAAATTGTGTATGTGCATGATAGGCTACTTATTCACCTAGCATTTTTATTTGCCATTTTGATTGCATTTATCATTTATTAAAAATCATTTGGAGTCATTTTATTCACTGTTTGCCTAGAAAATACAAAAAATATAAAACCTTTTCTGAAAATTTAAAAACAAATTACTACTGTTTATTTCTCTATTTTATAGAAATAGATCGAGAATTATAAAAAAGTATATCAAAAGAACTCTAAAATGAGTAAATTCATGTTAACCCTAAAAAATTTGCAAAATATTTTTGAAAAATTCAAAAAAAATAGTTTTTATTTTATATTTTTATGTATTATATTGTCTATCAATTAAAATGGATTTTGAGAGATTTTGATATCATCTCCTATTTTTAAATCTCAAATCAATTATGACTATTTAAACATTCCATGTTTTGCCCTTTTTCTGATTTTAAAAATACTGAAAATTGCAAAAATTCTCCAAAAATCAATAAAAAAGAAAAAATATTTGGAAAAAACAAAAAGATTTTATTTAATTATTTTTGACTATTTTATCTATATTTATATATTTTACCATATATAGCCTATATATATCTATGTATAATTATTTATAATTTATTTTATTATTAACTATTATTTTAAAACCTTAAAAATAAAAAGGAATGTTCTCCTTGAGTATTTTCTAATTTTTACACATTTGTTATATATATTATACTACATCGTATTTATATTATATATATATAACTTATTCTTCCCTAATATATATATATATATCCTTATATATTAAATATATTATTTTAAAATTAAAAATATTTTAAATTAAATTATTTAAATAAAAAAGAAGAAGAAATTATTTTATTTAAGGAAACCCACATACACATTGAGTGATTTTGTGCATACTTGTATATACTTGCTTTATTTATTCATATAAATAATACATGTTATGCTATGTGCTTCTCGTGTTCGATCCTAGCTACTTGTCATTATATGCATTCATTGTAGGGTATAATAATTTTTTATTCACACATCTGCTTTGCTTGCTTGATTTATTCCTATTGTGTGGGTCGACTGTTGCTCTGCTTAGATATCGCAGTGAGAGGTCACCTTGTGACTGTGTGCCTGCCTTGTGTGGTACGTACTCTCTCTCCTTGGATTTCTAGGATTAACACTTAAATAAATATCATCAGTAACTTTGTACAAATAAAATAATTTATTGAGCTACTTAATTAACTAAGCGAATAGATTTGTATTAGTAAAACAATTGAAGGACAAGTAACACCCAACAAATAGCAAGTAACTTATAAAAATATTATCAGTAACACGAACAATCAAACCTCAAAACTCCAAAGCGTATTTTGATCGCCGCTGGAGGAAGGAGGAGATTCTCAAAGGATTTTTTGGAAAGAACAATGCGACGATTACTGAATACTTAATTGTGTCTCAAAAAAGGGAATTAGATTACGAGTAATGTGCGGGAAAAGTTATGAAAACTCATTCTTAGAGCTAAAATTGGAAATTAACTAATTTTATAAAAACCACAAGATCATCATCTCACGGATGATCACGCGTGCTTAACAAAACTCAAATGGGCATGTGGTTCATTGGATAAGGCGCACACACACACATATATATGAGAAACTTCAAATGAGGCATGGTCTCACCAATATTGTGGTCAACCGTCAATCTTGTCCTTTTATTTTTTATCGTGTGACTATAACAAAAAAAATTTAAACTCATAAAAACCTATTTTAGTCTTTTTGTCACATTCTAAATATAGAATGTGACAACCCACAATTATCTCCATCAATTACCTTCCATATTTTCAAAACCTAATTCATTTTCGTTCAGGCAATAGAGGCAGCGGCGACACGTGGAGCGGAATCGGGCGGTTGTGTGTGGAGGTTTTGGAGGTGTGCGGTGGTGATGATGCATGGTCACACGTGGAGGAGGAGGCATAGGAGGGAGGGAATGGTCGTGCGTAAAGGAGGAATGGAGGAGGGAAGACACGATCACGTGAGGAGGAGGAGGCGTAGAAGTGAGGGAATGGTGGCTCCCCTCTCTTGTGATTTGTCGATGGCGACGCACCTCCTCTCTCTCTCTCTCCCTCTCTCTCGATTTGTCGACAGCGATGCAACTCCTCCTCTCCCTCTCTGCCTCTCTCGGTTCATGGAAAACGGTCGTGCGTGGAGGAAGGCATGACACGGATGAAGGCAACAGAGGGAGGAGGAGAAGGGGGGCATGGCTGCGAGGAGGGAGGCACACCGCTTTGTGATCGCTGCATGAACATTTTTTTTACAAATCACATAATGTTTTTTATATATGTTGGATTATTTTTTACATTCTCGTAGCATTTTTAAATTTTATCAAATTCTAACAGTCTTCTTTTATTTTGCAGAGTTCCATACAAATATTATTAAACGATCATGCATTTTTACAAAGAAATGTGTAACAATTACAAAGGCCCGTAAAAAAATTACAAAGATCCATACAATGTTTACACACAAAGATATAAAACATGAAGTTCACAAAGCTGTTCGAAGAAACTGCATCTGCTTATGAACTTTTAAAAAGGGCAATATAAAATTTACAAATGAAAGTAATAATTTCACAAAAACTATTCAATGGGAATGCTAAAAAATATATTATTTGAATTTTACAAAATCGAAATCTAAATGTCACATAATCTCATTTGTATTTACAATTACATGCATTAAATTTTATTTGCTAAGAACATTTTTGGAAATCCGTGAATAAAAGAATTATTGAAAAATTCTTAATAAAAATGATCCTAAAATTGTATCATCGTCATTAAACGAACTTCCAATTTAACTCGAAATAAAAGGACTGAAATACCCTCTTTGGCATCATACCATTGGATCGTGATCTAATGGATCTCGTTGATGGCTCACCACAAAAAAATGATGTCTCACCACCTCATTTGAAAAGGTCCATATTCACGCGCACACGCACACACACATATATGAATAAGGCTTCTGTTCAAAAATTTATTTGAAAAATGATTATTGTTTTTCATTATTAACATCACGATAATAAGTTGTTTATTTTTCCTTTATTGTTTTTTTTCAATACGTGTTCAAGAACGGTATTATAAATAGCAATGAAAAAATATATTTTTTATTCATGCATACTATCATTATATGTATATTGGTTTTGAATATATGAGCTTTTTCATAGGTAAAATATGCATTATTTAAAAATCCAGGTCCTCAAGGTCGCGGTGACTGATCAAATCGTCACTACACCTCTTCTGTGGTGACATATTATCTATCAAAAAGTAAATGCAACAGTATTGTTGTCACCATAGATTGTGGTGACCCGACTTTTAAAGATGGGACAATGGCGACAATATGATTGTCATTAACTACAACTCATCTATCTGTCGCCACAAATTCGTCATTACAATCTATTTTCTTTATAGTGTCAACTGATTACTTATTAGTAATAATTTGATGGTTCCTTTGAGAGTCACAACAAGGGATCTAAAGGGTAGAGAAGAGGTGGAGGAGATTCAATTGCAAGAAAGACTTTGCTTGGCTGTCAGCACCAGTTCCTCAATCGTAATGCCTATGATGTCATTTGCTCTTTTCAAACCAACAGCTTGAATCCGTCCAGTGGAATCCTGCAAATCAATAACATAACCATGCTGTTCAGCAACTAATTTAGCAAAGAATTTGGAAGTGATCATAATTTAGAAATGGATGTACCCTCTCACACACTTAGGTTATATTTATAGAAGACTCATCTTCCCAATAAGCATAGTAGAATTTATATTCAATCTCTTATATATCATGTGAAGTTCTTCTCACAGTACTGAGTAAAGTCATACTTATCTTAGCGTGCATGATATGTAAAACTAGGAGTTTTTTTTCTAAATTGTCATGTGAAAAATAACACAGGCATTGCATCAACTGTAATCATAATGGGAAGGATGAGCTGTACTTTATTACGATTTCTAAGATCAGCAATCGTGTTGGATCTCTTTAAAATGCAACTGGTTTTGCTGCGATGATATTTTTATGATGTACTAAAGCTCACCCGGGAAACAATGCCCAGCTTCTCCATCTTACGTACGGCATCATCAACTTCGAAGTCACATATTTCATCGAATTCATCTTTAATCAGCTGCTCGCATTGCAGGTCTAGATCCTGATAGAAAAAAGAAACGATTAGCTTACAACTATATAACATAAGAAAAATAACAGACCATGCAAGGAGAGCACAGATATATATATACATACATGCATAGTAGCTCTTCCTTGCTCTATCAATATGAAATATGCAACTATCACCTCTTTGACCTGAAATGATTGGTAATCTACTCAGAATTTCCGAGGCTTTTTGTTGAATTTCCTTTGTATTTCAAAACCTCTCTACCTCTTTAGTACCACATGTACTATTTTAAAGGAAGAGCATGTGTTTTTGTGTGTATGTGTGTGTTCTCCAAGCCCATGTGGGCTTTTCATGAGCATGTAAATTTGAAGGTCGTTTGGGGCATGTTTGCATACAACACACACTCGCGAGCCACGCCACACCTATGATCGTGTGAGTTTAATTTTAAACAAATATCATTATCCAAGATTTGTTTTTAAGTCTACGCAGTTTCCAATTTGCGCACAAGTACCCAACCCAATAATGATCTCGGAAATGAGACTCATTAAATCCAGTTCAACAAATACCTTCCCTCTTTCGTAATGTTGGTTGCAACCAACGAGACCATAGGAACTCGTTGTCACTTAATATCTTGATGGGAGAAAAACGTCTCTCTTTTTTTGCTCCTTATTAATGGGCAGTCCGTCTATATAAAGGACTGTGTCTTTAGCCTTTTGAACAAACAACAATCTTTCCGTTCTCCACCTCCAACTGCTATCCACTATTTGTGCGTCCATTGCTAATTCGCGTAGGCGGATTTCATGATTTTCTTATCTACGATGACGAGGGCCCATGGATGTTCGACGCTGCTCTCTTGCTAGCACCGGGAGACAGCAACAAGCTGGGGAGTGATTGAATCTGGGAGCCAGGCCATCATCAACCTCGTGCATAGGAGCGGCAGAATCTGTCTTCGCGACAGTGTCTTTCGACGTGCCTCCATTTCCGCTCTTTCAAACTAAGATTTCTTTGTTCTTATTTTGATCATATTTGCTTGCTAATTTTTAAACAAAATATCCTTACAAACAGTGTTAGACAACTATAGTATTTCCAGTAACTTTTCCTTTAAGAAAATTAGGGCAGCATGAACTTGGGCATGCAGGTAGTTTGATGTAAAATATGATGTTTTTAATTTTCTCTACCTCTTGCTGAATGACATCATGGCATAGGTGCAGAAGTGTGCCCGTCCCACTGTCCATCTGCTTATCGTACACCGATTTTGTGATTAAGTTCTGATAGATAATCATGTTCTGTTGAAAACTGCATAGAAGTTACTGCATCAGTCAGTAAAATGTCAACAAGGAAAAGTTTCTACAGTCTTAATTACAACTTATGGGCTTAATCTCTGTGGTACTGCGCGAGAATAAAAGTCTTATCAGAAACTAGACATGCGATTAATAAATATATTTAGAGTGAAAGCTTGAAAAATCTGGTAGTGATCAAACAAATGACTGAGATACATCTACCTTTTCTCGCTCGTTCCACTAGGTAATTGACGCATTATTTGATCTTTTCTTTAGTAGTAGATCCGATAATTTCAGAGGTCCAGAACATCCCCCGGATTCCACTGCATTATTTGATCTTACAAATTGGCTTAGCCTCACTAGTGAGTCGTAACTAGATGGAGTCTAACCTATCAATACAAAATGACTTTATAGTGACCATTTTTTTAAATCCCACTACAAGAAAAACGAGTTGTGGCTACAACAATATGCCTATAGATTTCAGACGTGGTCACGGAATTCGCGCTAACCACAGCACTTTGTGACATATACTTATAGTTACAAGTCTCGTCTCGAGAGTTCTTTGACCACGAATATATCGTGGGCACTACAAGTAACAACGGAAATTGTCGTGACCACACAATTTTGGGATGAATGTCCTCTTCTCATCTTTGAAGGCACGTTGTCCACAGAATTGTGGCTATACAAACTAGTGGCCACAAAATTATCGTGGCCACACTATGGCCACATTCTATGACCACAACTTATTTTTCTTGTAGTGACCATCATTATATCGTCCATTGTTAAGTATAAAATGACGCATATTATCCTTTGCCGGATGATTTTTTAAATTTGAAGTAGAGGTGAATGTCATATTCGTTGTTGTACTATCAATGATGGTTCATATCACAATGGTTATCCATTGTCGTTTTCATTGAATTTATTGTTGAAATTCATAATTATAAAATTAATTAAATAAACATATACATGGAGAATTCATAATGGAAAAATTGCATGTTCACTACAACAAAATTAGGCTATCGTGGCATTTTTTTCAAAATCTGTCACTAAAATAGTCGTTGATAAATATATATCAATGATATATTCATTGTAGAATTATTTTTATACTTGAAATTAGCGAAGAATATAATATCTACTGCTATATCATTAGCGTGATGGTCCATATAGTGATGTTTATCAGTTGTTATATTTCAAACACTACAAGGAAAACAAGTTGTAGCTACAAAACTATGCCCATGGATGTGGGATTTGTGACCACAGAATTGGATTCTGGCCACGACACGTCGTGGCCAGTAACCGTAGCTACGAGTCTCATCGCGAGAGTTCTCTAACCACGAGTATGTCGTGACCACTACAAGTGATCACAGAACTTGTCGTGGCCACAACTCTTGTATGAAGACTTTGGCAACAGATTGTAACTACGAGAAACTAGTGGCCACAGAATTATCGTGGCCACAAGTTTCCGTAGCCACATTCTGTGACCATAACTCATTTTTCTTGTAGTGAAAATTCAACTAATCATCGCTACATTTTTAGTTCAAAATTTAACGTCAATTAATTAATTTTTTGAAAAATAACAATCGATAAGCATTACTATACACTACAAGAAAAATGAGTTGAGGTCATAAAATGTAGCTACAGAAACTTGTGATCACGATAATTCCATGGCCACTAGTTTCTTGTAGCTACAATACCGTGGCCAAAGCTTCATACAAGAGTTGTGGCCACAACAAGTTATGTGGTCACTTGTAGTGGCCAGGATATATTCGTTGTTAGAGAACTCTCGCGACGAGACTTGTAGCTACTGCTACTGGCCATGATATGTCGTGCCCAGAGCCCAATTCCGTGACCACAAGTCCCACATCCGTGGGCATAATTCTGTAGCCACAACTTGTTTTCCTTATAGTGATATGGACGGCCACGAATGATATAGAGATGGATATTATATTCGTCGCTAAATTCAAATATAAAAAAAGTTCACAACTAATAATATCATTGTTATATATTTAATAATGACTGATTTAGTGATGGATTTTGAAAAAAAAGTCACGATAGTTCAATTTTGTTGTAGTGATTTTTTTGAATATAATACTCAGTGTTACAGTTTAACATAGCACCAATTATCGGTAAAAATAAGTCTATAGTGACATTTTCTAAAAAAGACGCCACTCTATCTATTTTTAAATTTATAATGGCACATACTATTCGTTATGAAATATCTTTTTATATTTCAAATACGAATATTTTTTTATTTGAAATTAACAATAATTATCATGACGATCAATATAGGAACAATTTTCTATCACTTTTATCATTAAAATCCGCACTAATCATTGATAGCAACAATGTATGGATTTTTTTTTAAATAGGATAAATTACAATTCGGCTCTCCATCTATGGGTCCGATCTCATAATGGATCCTCATCTTTAAATTGTAACGATTCCCGTCTCAGTGTCGTTTAGGAAACATAAATTTTGGGGTTTATGACGAATATGTCCTTAACGGGAAGGGATTGGGGATTGGGTTCTAACTTTTAAACAATGGTATATTCGTCATCAGCTCCAAAAAGTTCATTACATTAACGGCACTGGTACCCGAATCGTTAAAATTTAAAGATGGGGACACATTCTGAGATCGGACCCATAGAAAGTGACCTAAATTGTAATTTACCTTTTTAAATAATTACTTACTAAATTAATGACAATTAAATAAATAGGCACATTAAAGTAGTAATTAAAAAATTTATGTTTAAGTACTTAAGGTGCCAATTTCAATTTGGCAGTGAGATGCAGAAACGGGAGAGTTATGGACAAATTTTCATGAAAAGTGCACATGGGATGAAGTAGATGTTGGATGGAGTAAATCAATTTTAAATTATATTAAATCATGCGAAAAACATATGGTAATTGATGGGGTGATTTTTTTTTATCAATACTAGCTAATCTAAACAAATAAAGTATGGTTAGCAATCATTGATTGGGTCAAATAATCATTCGATCCAATAAACACGACACTACAAAAAATTGACATATGACAACAAAAAAAGTTAATATTCATTGCCATCTCTTCTATAGTTATTTTTTCTTGAGAGGAAAGAGGGTGAAATCCTGAGCTGGGACTCACCGTCAGACAATTTTATTTATAGAATTATTAGAAAAATATATTACCTTGTGGACCAAAAACGATAAAGGGAAAGACATGAAGCGATTACATTTTCAGAATAGACCCTCTGGTTCTTAAAAATGAGGTCATTTCTTCCACCCCATATGGCCCAAAGAGCTGCAAAAGGCAAAGAAACGTCATCCGTCGAGTTCATCCCCACCGATCTAATCGATCTCCAGAAATCAGTCGTACCACCATGCATTAACCGTGTCGCACCTATCTCCTTCCAGACTTGATCTGACGCAGGACAAGTAAAGAACAAATGTTCTGCATCCTCCGTCTCTGCGCCACATCTATCATATTGGGTATCTGGAATGCCAAACAGTCTTCCTCTTCTTGCTTTATCCCAAATCCTTCCCCTTCTGAAGCACCACAGGAAAATCTTCACTCTACAAGGGATCCTACTTGCCCAGATAATCTTCATATCCTGCTTCAATTCAGTCTCCAACTCTTCACTTCTCCCTCTAAACACCTTGTATGCCTTCTTCACCGAGAATCTCTCCTCATCCCATGCAAAATGATCCTTACCCTGCGAGAAGCAATTAGGGGAGGGTAGCTAAGATAGCATTCTGCCCAACTCCTCCCTTCTACATCCAGAAAAGATAATGCAGGAACAAGACGGTCCGCGGAGGGAGTTGACCGGAGGTCAACATCTCCGTGGGCCAATGAGGTGCTGCCACGTGGAAAATGTTTGAAACTCAAAAATAAGGCAGCAAATGACCGATTTTCCAAAAACTTAAAACATGAATTATTTTTATTTTATTTTTCTCTATTTTTTGGTGATTTTTAATTAATTTTTGAAAATAAAACTAGGGTATTTACACTATATAGCTATACATAGGTATGTGTACAATATATAGGTTTTTGATTTTTGATTTTTAATTATTATTTTTATACAATTTTATTCCTATTTTATATTTTATTTATTTATAGAATAAAATGAGGAATAGAAGGATATTTTTATTTGGTTTTTATTATTTATATACATAGGTGAAATAAATAGATATATATATATATTTATTTATATACATGGTATATATACAACGCATTTTTATATTTTAATTTTGTAATTTTTATTTGATTTTTGTTTTGCTTCTTTTTATTTCATTTATTTACAATATATAACATAGAATATTTACAAAAAGTTTAGAAAATAATTTTATTTATTTACAAGGTTAAATAAATATAGGGGTGTAGTCTATGTACATGGTGAAAGGGTATTTTGATCTTTTTGATTTTCAAATTTTTATTTTGTTTTTAATATTTTCTAAATATATACGAATATGTACAAGCATATTTTTGGGTGAGGAAAATATAATTTTATTTATTTATATAGATATTTACACTAGAGCCCCTATCTCCCTCTACTTTGGCTTTTATGCGGCCAGGCCCATGCTGAGCCCTCCCTTGGGTTAGGTTGCTCAATATTTATTCTAAATATTTCCCTCTTTTTCTTTTTAATCTTTATTCTTTTATTTTTGCACAAAAACATGCTAATTATAAGTTTTTACACAATGCATGCTTTTGCTAATGATTCCTATTTACACATATCTACATGCATTTGCATAGGTTTTTGTAGCTAAAATATAAAAATAAAGAGTGATGAATGGGTATTCATCACCCCCTATACTATACTTTGCTAGTCCCTTAGCAAACACTTATTTGAAAAAGAAGTGAAGAAGAAAGAAAGAAAAAGAAAAAGAGGATGCACATGGATCAAGGTTGATTATTAAACTTGCCCTTATTAAATTGAGGTATGGAGCTCAATCAGATCTTTGGATTATTAATGTATCGGAACCTTATTTTAGACTTAAGCTTAAAACCTAACAGCCTCTAAGTTCCACTAATCTATAATCAAGACTCCTCAATGCTCCAGATCAGAACAAGTCATCAATCACAAACCCTGAAGACCATGAATCTTTTCTTGTCCTGTGAATGTGAAGTCTAAGCTCTCCACCTCAGAAATGGCAACTTGACAACCCTCCCCAACAAGGTAACTCTATGACCTCAATCTGGCCACTCTTTCCTCGAGGAGCGGGGTATTCCCTTCTAAGTTCAAGTACAACCGGCTCAAGAAGAGGGGGAAGAAGAGAATGGGTCAAGGCCAGTGTAGCCAAGTACCCTTGGGAGCTTGACCAGTGTAGCCAAGTCTCCCTGCTGCAAGCTACAACAGGTGGATCATGAAACCAAGCTTTGCTTATTGCACTTATATACATACTCCGGTGGGATTATCATTTTCTCTCAGACCCACCACTTTTTTGGAGTTCTTTTCTTTTTGCACATTTTTTTTTCAAGTGCATCTATACAACATATACATGTGCAGCATATATACAAGGAGTTTTTCCTCTTGAGCCAGTAGACTATCCCTCTTTTGAAGCTTTATTGCAACCCACAACTCCCGTCGTTAGACCTCATGGCAACCAGACCAAGTTGAGACGCACTTCCTTCACTATAAGAAGAAGAGAGGTTCCGCCTAGAAGTACTACCCTCATATGCTACCCCAAGCCAAGGAAGACTGCCTCCTCACCACCTCATCCGTAGAGAGCTCGGTGCATAGTGCTGGTGTCCAAGTAAAGCCATAATCTATATGAGTCATGTGTTGTTGTTAAGTGCTCTACTTAGGCTCATTGAGATGACATGTGATCATAGCCTAGTGGACTCAAAGAATTAAGTCACCATGGACCTGAAAAGCCTTAAACCTAAGCCCTATAAGGTTCCTCTTAGAAGTTAGGTGGATTAAGATCTTAATCAAGCTCCATTTCTCAATTTGATTCCAGGCTAGTTTTAAATGTCAACCATCATCCAGAAAAACTATATACATATGTACAAAAAGATGCTTATTTACACAATATTTTACAATCATGCAAAATTTTTGAAAAATGTTTTGAAATCATGAATGATGATGCATGAAGTGCAAGTTTTGCAAAGAGATATTTACACACATTTACACAAGATTTTTGCAAACTTTTTGATTTTCAAAACATTTTGGAAAAATTTTATACTATATACATAATTTTGATACAAAAATATTTACACAAGCTTTACACAAAAGATTTTTGAAATCATTTTTACAAAAAATAATTTGTACACTAGCTATGTGTGTGCAGATAAAAGAAGATTATGTACATGAAAAATTTTAATTTTTGTGGTTTTTAGCCATTTTTATTTATTAACACACTCACACAACGTACGAGTTATGGCTAAAGTATATATGAAATATATACACACCCCCCTATACTTAGCTCGAACGATGTCCTCAGAGTCAAGAGCGATGAAGAAGACATAACTCGTGCTATGTATAGGGAAATGAAAAGAAAGGCTATAAAAAGAAATGAAAAGTCAAGAGGGACCCAGGTCTCCCCCCTATACTTAGGATCAAATAATCCTAAGTATAGCAGGCTGTATACTAAGGGAAAACCTGAGTGCAGAATGTACAGGGTCTACCCCCCCTATACTTAGGGTGAAATATCCCTAAGTATAGGCAGCAGAAACAGGGGTAGACAGAAACAAGAGAACTACCCGAAAAGGTCTCACATCCCCCCTATACTTAGGGTAAAGTGCACCCTAAGTATAGCATAATCATAAGATGAAGAAAGGGATGTGGGACTAAAGAATGTGGTGATATGGACATCTGGATCTATGTACAACGGAAGATCAGTGAAACTCAGGCGTGAGATGCATTAGATGTGAGTCAAAGACCACATCTCACGCAAATTGAATAGGGGCAAGATCAACGACCCGCGGCTCATGATCTAGAAATGGCTTGAGCCGCTGGCCGTTCACTCGAAAGGTACTCTCAGATAACAACTCAGATATGTCGATGCTACCGTTGTCGTGTACCTTCCTAACCAGATAAGGTCCTTTCCATTTGCTCTGTAGCTTCCCTGGAAATAATCTAAGCCTCGCATCAAACAGCCATACTCTCTGTCCAATCTCAAAATGTTTGTGGCTGATATGAGAATCATGCCACTCCTTGACTTTCTGCTTATAATGTAGGCTGCTTGAGAAAGCTGCATCTCTAAGCTCCTCCAGGGCAGCTAGCTCTGCCCTCCTCTGGTCTCCCATACCATCTGGATCCATAAGTATGTCTGTAACTGCCCAAAGTGACTTGTGCCTCAGCTCAACAGGTAAATGGCATGGCTTTCCATATACGAGGTGAAAGGGAGATGTGCCCAAAGGTGTCTTGAAAGACGTCCTATATGCCCACAAGACCGAGTCCAAAAGCTGTGACCAATCCTTTCGGTCAGGGCGGACGACTTTCTGCAGAATAGTCTTGATCTCCCTATTCGATACTTCGGCTAGACCATTCGTCTGTGGATGGTACGGTGTAGCAACACGATGGTCTATGCCGAACTCGCTAGCAAGTGCCTTCACCTGGTCGTTGATGAAGTGAGATCCCGCATCAGAAATCAGAACTCGTGGAACCCCGAACCGCGTGATGATGTGCTTCCTCAAAAATCTGCAAACTGTCCTCGCATCAGCGGCTCGGGCGGGGATAGCCTCCACCCAACGACTCACATAATCCACGGCCAACAGAATGTACTCAAATCCCTGACTCTTAGGGAATGGACCCATGAAATCGATGCCCCATGCGTCAAAAACCTCACAGAAGTGAATGGGCTGCATCGGCATCATATCACGCTGTCCACAAGTGCCCATCCTCTGACAGTCAGTACACCTCTTCACGAACTCATCTGAGTCCTTGAAGAGGGTAGGCCACCACAAGCCGGATTGGAGCACTTTCTGTGCCGTTCTCCTTCCAGAATGATGTCCTCCTGCCTCAAGCTTGTGGCAGTAAGTGAGGACGCTATGGTGTTCCTCCTGAGGAATACACCGACGCCAGACGCTATCCCCTCCTTCGTGGTAAAGGATGGGATCCTCCCAGTGGTAGGACTTGGCCTTCGCAAGGAAGGTCTCAAGTCTCTGCCTGGGCCAATCTTGTGGGACTTTCCCAACAACGAGAAAGTTCACAATATCGGCGTACCATGGGAGTGAGGCGATAGCAAGGATCGCCTCATCTGGGAAGGTATCTCTAATAGGGTCAATCGGCTCAGAATCCTCAGGCTGCTCTAGTCGGGAGAGATGATCCGCCACCACATTCTTGACTCCAGGCTTATCCTTGATCTCAATATCGAACTCCTGGAGTAGAAGGATCCATCTAGTCAGTCTGGCCTTGGCATCCTTCTTTGCCATGAGGTACCTGATGGCAGTGTGATCTGTAAACAAAGTCACTCTAGATCCAATGATATACGATCTGAACTTATCCAGGGCAAACACTACGGCTAGCATCTCCTTCTCTGTGACCGTGTAATTCCGCTGGGCGGAATCCAATGTGCGGCTAGCGTAGTGTATAGCAAATGGCACTCCATCCCTCCTCTGTCCCAGCACTGCCCCTACGGCAAAATCGGAGGCATCCGTCATGATCTCGAATGGGAGAGACCAATCAGGCGGCTGGAGGACAGGAGCCTCAATAACGCACTGCTGGAGAGTAGCAAACGACGAAAGACACTTGTCATCGACAAGGAACTCGGTGTCTTTCGTCAATAGGTCAGTCAACGGTCGGGCAATCCTGCTGAAATCATGAATAAATCTCCTATAAAATCCAACGTGCCCCAGGAATGACCGTAACTGCCTCAGATTGGACGGCGGTGCGAGTTTCCTAATGACATCAACCTTGGCCGGATCAACCT
The DNA here is from genome assembly GCA_037367405.1 of Ottelia alismoides. Classification (NCBI taxonomy): domain Eukaryota; kingdom Viridiplantae; phylum Streptophyta; class Magnoliopsida; order Alismatales; family Hydrocharitaceae; genus Ottelia; species Ottelia alismoides. The sequence goes on from JAZKJV010008269.1 coordinate 227,020, forward strand.
CCATGCCCCTGTTGGAGACGATATGGCCAAGCACCGTCCCTTGAGTCACCATGAAGTGACTCTTCTCCCAAGATAGCACCAAATGATACTCAATTTATCGCTGGAGTACTCGATCTAGGCAGTCAAGACAAGAATCAAATCCGTCGCCGTAGATCGAGAAATCGTCCATGAAGACCTCCAAGCACTCCCCTACCATGTCCGAAAAGATCGACAGCATGCATCTCTGAAAAGTCGCAGGGGCATTGCATAGCCCAAATGGCATGCGTCGAAAAGCATATGTGCCGAAGGGACAGGTAAAGGTGGTCTTCTCCTGGCCCTCAGGAGCGATGGCCACTTGGTTGTAGCCCGAGTACCCATCCAGGAAGCAATAATGGCTCTTCCCTGCCAGTCTCTCAATGATCTGGTCAATAAAAGGCAGGGGGAAATGGTCCTTCTTGGTGGCTTGGTTGAGTCTCCTGTAGTCAACACAAACCCTCCAAGAGGTGGGTACTCGTGTAGCGATCTCCTCTCCTGACTCACTGATTACAGTCGTGATGCCCGTCTTCTTGGGCACCACATGCAAGGGGCTGACCCACTTGGAGTCGGAAATGGGATACATAAAATCTGCACTCCACCATTTCGATATTTCCTTCATCACAACCTCTCTCAGGTTGGGGTTCAGACGCCGCTGGAACTCACGCGACGGCTTCGCCCCCTCCTCGAGATAGATATGGTGGGAGCACACTGATGGACTAATCCCATGGAGATCTGCTACGCTCCATCCGATTGCCTTGCGGTTCTTTTCAAGAACCCCCATCAAACGGGATTCCTGCTCTCCAGTCAACTCGGCGGAGATGATGACTGGGTACATCTCTGGCTCGCCCGCAAGGAATCGATACTTCAGCGAAGTAGGGAGCGGCTTCAGCTCTGGAATGCTGGGTGCTGGCAAATCTGGCTGTGGAAGAAACTGAGTGAAAGCTGCAAGGTCGGCCAAATCTGCCTGGGAAAGTGAAAGCGTACTCTCGCAAACTGGATCGGGAGAAGGCTGCTCAACTGCACTGTCTCTGGTCTGCTCTGCATCTACCTCCTCCTCATCTATAGGCTCAGGTGAACTCAGGTCTGGCATCTGATCATAACAATCGGCCCAATCAGACTCTGAGTCCGAGGGATCTGTATCAAACGCGGTGGCATCAGTACCACCGGAAAACAAGGTGGCCTCAGCACCACCATCACTAATCATCGTGCTGCGATCAAGGACCAGCTCTGCTGCTTCAATGGTATCCTGAACCAGGTCTGTGCTCTCCAGACTCTCCTCTGCTGTCGTCTCTGCATCAGCTGCATCTGAAAGTGAGAGGGTGGTCTGTGTCTCAAGATCTGCCCAAGCTGCCTCATCATCCGTGATCACAAAATCACAGTCCTGGTGGATGTCTGGCTCTGCGTCGGTCAGCTGCTCTGAATCTGTACTCGCATCTGAGCGGGCTCTGAATCTAGCTCTGTAGTCCTCGACCGTCTCTATTTGTATACTCTCGCCCTCGACGCGAAAGTACACCTTCCCTCTATCATGATCAGTCACCGCCTTGGCTGTGGCCAAGAACGGACGACCAAGGATGATGGGGGTATCGGCCACTGACTCAGGGATCTCCATGTCCAACACTACGAAGTCCACGAGGAATTTCAGCCCTGAATCGTGACGATAACGTCTCGTAATAACCCCTTCGGCCTCTTGACAGATCGATCAGCGAACTGAAGGACTGTCCTGCTCTGTCGAAGAGTGCCCAACTTGAAGCGGTCGAGAAGGGCTGCCGGAAGAAGGTTGATCGACGATCCGCTATCTAGAAGAGTACGGTCGAACCTCTGCTCACTGATCTGGCATCTGACATACGGGGCCCCTGAATCTGGCCTCTTGGCTGGCAGGCGGTTTTGGATCGCAAAACACGTGGCTTTGGTCAGCACATGGATCTCGGAAGTGTGGTTCCTCCTCCTCCTCCTGACTGTAGTCCTCTCTCTCAAAGATCGCTGGAGAAGGGGGATGTGCTGCAAAGCCTCCTGGAGGGTCAGCTGGATGTGGAATCGATCAATCATGCTCTGGCTGAACTCCTCAAGCTCTCTCTTTTTTGGATCATTTTTCTTCCCCTTCCCCATCTGAAGGGCTCTAGGGAAGGGGATCACTGGGTCCTTCTCAGATGAAGGACCAGGAAAAGGTCTAGGCGGTTCAAGGACCGGATCCACACATACATCATGCACCACAGTGGGACCAGAAGAAAGTAAACCTTTTCCTTTATTTACAACAGAGTTCTGAGATACAGGAATACGAGGAAAGATAACATCTCTATCTGTACAAACATCGGTGGCCTCAGTACCACCACGGGCTGGCTCTGCTGCTGCTGCTGGTAGACGTCGTGCGGCCTCAGTACCGCGGGCTGGCTCGGCTGAACGGGTGGCATCAGTACCACCTCCTAGATCTGGTGAAGCGGCGGCCTCAGTACCGCCGGTGGGATCAGCATCCTTGGTGGCCTCAGTGCCACCGTCATCGTCTGGAGCGGCCTCAGTACCGCTCTCCTCCTCCTGTGGCGCCTCTGGGATGTCCTCGTGGTGAAGCTCAGATGAGGCGCCGCCGCCTGCTGGGGTCCTACCGCTCCTAAGTGTGACAAAATCAGCATCAAATAGATCCGAAGATGTATCATCAAATGGGTCACTAGGAGTGGCTAACTCAGTATGTACTACCTGCTCAGATTTCCTCTTGAGGTTGTTCGGATTCGGCTCTATCTGGGCTGGTATGGCGGCCTTCCCTCTCACCAGGTCCCGCATCTCCTGGCGGAACTCGTCCATCTCCCGTCTGAATGTGGCCTGCTGGTCCGTGAGGAGGCGGGCGATGTCATCCAAAGCGGGGCTCTCGTGGGAGCCCGACGGGTGGCCTCTCTGTGGGTGAGGCTGCTGGAACTGCTGTGGCTGGTTCTGGTAAGAGGGGTATGATGGAGGGTGCTGCTGCTGATATCCCGGGTGAGCCTGCTGCTCACGTCTCCATGTCTGTCCCTGCTGCTGATAGGGACGAGGACCGAAAGATGACTGTTGCTGCTGATATGCTGGGGGCTGCTGCTGCGGCTGGTGGTGATCTCTCTGCTGGGAGTACTGCCCTCCCTGTCCTGACGGCTGCTGCTGGGGCTGGGTACCACCACTCCCCCACCTGAATCCGGGATGGTCTCGTCGGATCCCAGGCTGGGGGCGGTCATACCAAATCCCATTGACATCCATCAACGGCTCGGCATCGAAGGGGGCTGGCGGGAGTACTGCCAGAGGCTGGTCCGGCTGGTAGACCACCATCTGCATCTCTGGAGATGGTGGGGACTGGTAGGTGGGCTGCGGCTGCTGGTACGGCTCCGTCTGTACAAGGTGAACCTGTCTAGGCTGCACGTGGGTGCTGGAGCGCTGGGACGAGCTGCTGCTGCTGCCGGCGTCGCCTTGCGACTGAAGACGGGGCTGAGAAGCCGTCTGTGCCTCCTGGAGACACATGAGCTGTGTCTTCATGTCGCTCAGAACCTGTGCCATCTGCTCCATCTGCGTGATACTCTGGCACTGCTTCTTCTCTATCAGCTCCATGCGGTCCAGCTTCTCGTTGATAATGCCCATGTCCGCAGCTGATGACTCCGCCTGTGCTGCTGCGGCTGCGGACGAACTGGATGGACCTGCATCTACCCGTGCTATCCTCTGGTACTGCACGGGTCCTGGCTGATGTGGCTGGGTCTTCTGAGTATACAACCTGGTCTGAGACATCACCATATAGTTCTCAGCCATCTCCTCGAAGATGTCCCAGACCTGGTCGTGGTCCTTGGCGAAGTAGGACCCGCCGCAAGAAGCATTCACCAGGCCCTGTAGCTCTAGTGTCAACCCGCTAAAGAAGCTGTGCACAAGGTTCGGCTTCGTGATGTCGTGGTGCGGGCATCTGTCCAGAAGCTCTCGGAACCTCTCCCATGCCTCGTGAAACTGCTCGTTGGGAAACATGGAGAAGTTGCTGATCAGGGCCCTCGCTGCATTCGTCCGCCCGAGTGGATAGTACTTGTTCAAGTACTCGGTGCGGAGCTGCTCCCAGGTATAGACAAACCTCCCAAGATGCTTCAGCCAGGTGGCCGCTCTATCTGCCAGTGAAAACGGGAAGGCTATCATCCGGATCGTGTCCTGGTCCACGTGGCGATCGTGGACAGTGCTGCAAATCATCAGGAACTCCTGGAGGTGGAGGTGGGGCTCCTCAGTGGCGAGTCCGTGGAAACGAGGAAGCATCTGCAGGGTGTTCGGGGGGAACTTGAAGTCCCCCACGATAGCAGGTACCACCACCCAATGGTGCATCAGTGTAGATCCGGGGTTGTGCAACTCCCGCATCGGTCTAGGTGGTCCTCCTCCTCCTGCGGCTGCTGCCGCTACGGCGGCGGCCGCGGCTGCTGCTGCTGCGGCTCGTGCCTCTGCATCCGGTATCTCCTCGGGCTCGCTCTGCTCATCTCGCTCTACTCGGAGGCGCTCCAACTCTCTCCTCATCTCGATCATAAATGCTCCCTGATCGCGTAGCTGCTGCTGAACCGTCTCTAATGAAGCGATCAAGGTGGAGTTGATCGCTCCCTGATCCATCACAACGTTCTCTGTGCGGGAACGATCCTCAGAACTACCGACCATGACGACGTCTGCAAAACCAAACGAGCCCAACTCAGGTGCTGTCAAATGTATCATCTCTCCTCGGGCTCGTGTCTCTCAGGAAGATCAGAAAGGGGGTCGAGGGGGAACAGGGTGGAGTCGTACTCGGGCTCGGAGAGCGGGTCTGAGCTCTCACGAGCCAACCTAGATGATGAGGCAGACGTGCCCGAAAGCGGTGCAGCCAGAGGCTGCCTAAGAGACCGTCTACCCATCATCTTGATCTAGCGAGTCAGGCGGATGAGATCTGGAAAAATTATGATCTGAAAACAAACCCCCGGTTCACCAACGCAACGCGAGCTGAAGACCGTGAAAGCTCGGTCAAATTATCTTGTCAATTTTATTTTGGTGAACAAACAGAATATCAGAGCGCTTACGTGACCTGTTGGGATATCCGATGCTAACCCAACTGACTGGCCCGCACAGAAAAGTCGGTAATCAGTCGGGACTAGCAACGGGGGCTCTACCTAGGGTGCGGGTCACTCTCTCGCGCATCCAAACCAAACAATGAGGGGGTTGCTCTCCCCAAGACAAAGTTTTTAGGGTGAGCAGATTTTAAGATCAATAAGATTAGCAGTCCCAATTTTATGGTTTTCACTTTTTTTAATCTTTTTCAAAGCAAACAAAAGGCCTAACGAATTTTTCGGTTCTCCTGATTATTAAGTCCAAAACAGGGGGGAGAAGACGAAAAAGCCGATGCACGAAAAATCAATGATGCATGCAAAGTCAGAAATGCGTACCTGCCTCCAGCTCTCTACATGCAATATGATCCGCGCATAAAAGTAAAGACAGAATTAAAACTAACCTAAATGATGCAGCGGTAAAGCCGAGTCCTAAGCGAGTAAGTCTAGCGAAGAACTGTCTAACCGGTCACCGACCTCCAAGCCAAAGAGTCCAGTCTTGGCCCGTCCCTCCTCTGTCCGACAAATCGGGGGTAGGAGTAAGCGCTTTACAGGACGGGCTGCGGCACGTAGGCTACGGAGGCAAATGAATCGGTTATTTTTATTATTGATTTTAAGTAGGTCCAATTATCGATCTATAGGAACAGATAATCAATTAGGTGTGTGGATCCTACTAATTCCGGCACATTCACCAGAAAATCCTAAGTCTAGGGGCTCGAGCAAAAACCGCGAAAAACCGGAAAAGTAGACGGAAATAAGAGAAAAAGAAAACCGCGAAAAAGCCCGCGAAAAACCGCGAAGGTCCTAATGGGGTCCCCCGAGCACACTGGTGCTCGGCGAAACAGACCCGCTACGGTCAAGTCACAAGAGTGTCCAAGTCCTGTCCCTGTATTATTATAACAATAATATAAATGAAATAAAAACCTAGTCTAACCTCACCCACTCAACTCTCTCCCTCTCGCTCTCTCCTGCGGCTTCGTAGAGAAAGAAGCCGCCTCCAAGTTCTGCGGTTGCGTCGGCTCCTCGAAAGTCGCCTCCGCGGTCCTCGGGCCCTCGCAAGAGACAGAGACAAGTGGTCAGACCAGCAAAAATAATCAAATAAAAAGGAAAAGGAAATGAAAATAAAGGTAAGGATATATATGCAAAAATGTAAAATAAAATAAACACACAAAATAAAACAAAAACAAAAACAAAAGAAAGAGAAAATAAACTCAAACAAAATAAAAAGAAACTATAAACAAAAACCGCGAAAAGCCGCGAGCTCCGAAGAGCCGCGAAAAGCCGCGAAAACAAAACGAAAATAAAAACAAAAAGAACTACTAAGCCGTGCTCCCCGGCAACGGCGCCATTCTGATAGCGGGACCTGACCACTAGGGTATGAGGTACAGAAATAGGGTCGTTGCGACCCTAGCGATCAGATCTTGTGTATCAAGAAAAATTATCAGACCACTCAAAAAATCAAAGATCGATCAAAACAACGGATAGCGGTCCAGCTATGAGATTAACCTGGTATAGCACCCAGGGTCGAACTCAAGGAGCACGGGTTGGCCAAAGGCCTACGAAGTAGTAAAAATAAAAGAAATAAAATAAAGACAATTATTTTTAGTGATTTTTACTGATTTTTATATTTTTTGGATTTTAAATGTGGAGAAAATAAAAGAAAACAAAGACAAGCACACTTAAGCAATTTATTTAATGTGTCAAAAATCAAGCAAAAATTCAAACAAAAATGTTTTTATGTTTTTTTATGTTTTTTAGTGTTTTTGGTTAATTTTTGATAATTTTCTGATGTATATTTTATTTTCTAAAAATCAAACAGTAACAAAAATGCAAGGTACTGTCCAGCCAGGCCCAAAATCCCTAGATAAAATATCTAAAAATCTCAAGCGGGCCTGGAAGTAATTTTCCTGTATACTAGAGAAAATAAGGAAAATTTGAGCACCAAAATTATTGTTTTTGGGTTTTTAGATTATTTAATATGATTTTTATGAGTTTTTAGGTGTTTTTAAGTTTTTATGGTTTTTAATCAGTGAAAAATGGCCAAAATTGGCTAGAAAATCAAAGAGCACAAAAGAAACAATACCTAATTTTTATAGAATTTTTAAGAGGTTTTATATTTTTTTGGGGTTTTTTAAAACTAGACAGTAGCTGAAATAGAGGTTTTTGAATTTTTAAAAATAACAAATAAACTCAAAAATGTCCTCAAAAATTCTCAAAATCCTACAACATGGCAGGAGCCATGTGTCAAATTTTCATCGAATTTGGAGGTGATTTGATATTTTATTCAAAAATCAAAAGAGGGCACTGTGCACAGGGACTGAAGTGCAAATACCCTAAGTTCTGGGGGTCCAGGTGCAAAATACCCAGCAACGCACGCGCGTGGCGCGTGCCTGGGCACTCAGGGACCTCTTTGTATTGAAAATAAGTTCCGAGGACTATTTGGTAACACGTACCAAAAGTCCAGGGACCTCAGATGCAATTTACCCTAAAATAAGCGCACATGCGCAATTAAAACATTCACAGGGGCATGGATGCAAATACATAAAAGATTTCATTCATTTCTAAACATCCAGAACTACAGGGGCTAAGGTTGCAAATACACCAAAATCACACGTGACGAAGCACGTTGCAAACACTCACAGGGGCATAAATGCAAATAAACTAAAGTGCGAGGTCCGATGTGCAAATAACCCAACGTAATAAAGTACGCAAAATATTTACAGGACTGGAACTAAAAGCATAAACTAAGAGGGGGCCTAAGACAAATTACCCCTTATTTAACGTCGACGGGCGGATGGTTGACGCGTGGCTGATCTGACGGTGCTGGACGACGGCGCCTTTAACCCTTCGAACGATGGCCGAATCGACGTCTGAGGGAGAGGCACGTGGCAGATTTGACGGCCACGGGTGGCTGGTGCCTCTCTCTTTCTCTGCTCTAACGGTCAAGATCAACCCTCTGGATGATCGGACGGTGACGGCGGCTCCATGGATGGATGGCACGATGAAAACGGCGCGTCGAGGTTGATCTGACGGTTGGCGAGGATCCTGGAAGAACAAGTCGCCGGCGACTTTCGCCGGCCTCGTGCGAGCGCGGTGGTCCTCGTCTGCTGCCTCTGAAGATCGGAAAAGGTGCGCGATGAAGCTCCGCAGCTGATGGTGGTCTCCGATGGCCCAGCCGAGCCCGGGAGGGGCTCCGGCGAGGTCGGCGGAGGATAGCTCCTGTCTGAATGTCAGGAGGCCTCAGATGGCCTCCTCTGGTCCTGCAAAAAGGCTCAGAAGCTTCGCGGGTCGAGGGCAAAGTGCCTCGACCCAATTAGGCGTCGTGGAGGTGGTCTGTGCGTCGGTGCGGACGAATCCCGGCGAAGCGACGGCGAGGGGATTCGAATCCCAGCTCCTGTGCGAGCTGGGGTTGAACGGAGGGGCGGAGAAGGTGCGCGATGAGGAGGCGGAGGTGAATATGGGTTCCGATGATTGAACGGACGCGGGAGGTAGTCGGAATCGATGGGACACGGCAGCGGAGCGGATTGGGGCAAAATGGAAATTAGGCTAAATAGAGAAGCTAAGGGATTACCTGGGCGGTCGAGGAGACTATGCTGGAGCTGGGGTAGCTCCTGGTCGTGGCCTCAAGGGTTGTCTCGGCCCGAGGCTCGAGCTCCTGCTCTGGGCGGAGCACGGCGGTGCTAAGTCGCCGGATCAATGGAAACCGGCCCCTCTCCTCGCTGCGACGGCACCTGGAGCGAGCTGTCACTCACGCTCGGGTGCTGGAGCTCACTGGGGTGGAGTGGATTAGCCAAAGATAGGAAAATTTGGTGGCGGAGCTCGGGATATATATGGGTGCAGACCCGACTAAGGCCGGTCGGGTAGGGCAGCATGGAGCGCGGACCCCGATGCAACCCCCCGGGCGTTGGTCTCGGATGCAAGAAGAAGGATTAGGACCCGGGGTTTGCGCAAATGGCGGGCGGATCGAGCGCGGAAAAAGAGGAGAAAACGGGTCGGGCGCGAGATCCGCTGGAGAAGACGGTCCGCGGAGGGAGTTGACCGGAGGTCAACATCTCCGTGGGCCAATGAGGTGCTGCCACGTGGAAAATGTTTGAAACTAAAAAATAAGGCAGCAAATGACCGATTTTCCAAAAACTTAAAACATGAATTATTTTTATTTTATTTTTCTCTATTTTTTTGGTGATTTTTAATTAATTTTTGAAAATAAAACTTGGGTATTTACACTATATAGCTATACATAGGTATGTGTACAATATATAGGTTTTTGATTTTTGATTTTTAATTATTATTTTTATACAATTTTATTCCTATTTTATATTTTATTTATTTATAGAATAAAATGAGGAATAAAAGGGTATTTTTATTTGGTTTTTATTATTTATATACATAGGTGAAATAAATAGATATATATATTATATACATGGTATATATACAATGCATTTTTATATTTTAATTTTGTAATTTTTATTTGATTTTTGTTTTGCTTCTTTTTTATTTCATTTATTTACAATATATAACATAGAATATTTACAAAAAGTTCAGAAAATAATTTTATTTATTTACAAGGTTAAATAAATATAGGGGTGTAGTCTATGTACATGGTGAAAGGGTATTTTGATCTTTTTTATTTTCAAATTTTTATTTTGTTTTTAATATTTACTAAATATATACGAATATGTACAAGCATATTTTTGGGTGAGGAAAATATAATTTTATTTATTTATATAGATATTTACACTAGAGCCCCTATCTCCCTCTACTTTGGCTTTTATGCGGTCAGGCCCATGCTGAGCCCTCCCTTGGGTAGGTTGCTCAATATTTATTCTAAATATTTCCCTCTTTTTCTTTTTAATCTTTGTTCTTTTATTTTTGCACAAAAACATGCTAATTATAAGTTTTTACACAATGCATGCTTTTGCTAATGATTCCTATTTACACATATCTACATGCATTTGCATAGGTTTTTGTAGCTAAAATATAAGAATAAAGAGTGATGAATGGGTATTCATCACCGACCCAGACACCCCAACCTCAACCACTGAACACTCTATGTTTGCCGCCCAAGCAAAGAGTCTTGGGAATCTATTACATAGAACTCCATCACCTGTCCAGTTATCCAGCCAAAAATGAAAGATTGCCCGGACCCCAATCTTGGCATCAATTTCGACCTCAGCTGTGGTAAAATATCACGGATCCCACGAGAAGACTCAAATCTCACTCTACCAGCTTCTAGAGAACCGTTGACACCATAAATCTTTCGTAAAAGCTGAATTGCCAATCTATCTGAGTTGCCCCAAATCTACACCAATCATTTAGCCAAAAGTGCTTTATTCATACAAGACACATCCCGAATTCCAAGTCCTCCTTTGCTTCTTTGTCGCGTGAGATCCTCCCATCGTACCAAATGTACGCCTGTTCTTTGTTGCTTTCCATCTGACCAGAAGAATCTTCTCATCATTACCTCTATCTTCTTTCTTACACCAACCGGCATCAACCAGGTCGAAAAGAAGAAAATAAGAATTGCTAACAGCACATGTTTTAGAATAATCAACTTCCCTCCTTTAGAAAGAGTGACCGCCTTCCATCCTGCGAGTCTCTCCTCAAAACGCCTTAGGACCAAATCCCAATTCGTATTCCTGAGCCTGCCCGCCACTAAGGGTAGCCCAAGATAGGTGATGGGTAGCTCTCCAAGAGGGCATCCCAAAAGTACAGCCCTTGATCTACTCTCTTCCTCATCTAACACGAACCGGATCACTACAGACTTCTCTCTAGTGATATTGAGACCCGAAATGCTGCTAAAAATTTCTACCAGTTGCTTCGTACTTCTGTGCATATCTTCTATACCACCCAGAAAAATCATGGTATCATCTGCATATTGTAGAAGAGGAATAGAGATGGACCCCATACGGAATCTTCACACCACCCATCGATGATCGCTCTCCTAAGCATCACCGCTAAAGCATCCGCCACCAAGACGAAAAGCATGGGTGCTAATGGGCAACCCTGTCTCACACCCCTTTGAGGCTGAAAAAAGCCACCTTCCGGTCTCCCATTCACCAGAATTGAGTAGGAGGAGGTAGTGATGCACCTCTTCATCCATGCTATCCAGAGGTCACTGAAACCGTGTCGTCGAAGTGACTCCCACAAGAAGCTCCAATCCACACAGTCATACGCCTTTCGAAGTCAATCTTCCAAATCAAACCCTTTTATTTTCCCGACGCCATTGGAGGCAAATCTTAAATGCCATAACTAGTTCGTCCGCCATCTGTCTGCCAGGAATAAAAGTTGTCTGGTTTTGCATGATTACACCCTCCAGTACCTGCCTGAGTCTATTTGCCAACACCTTGGCAATAATCAAATATATTGCGTTAGACAATGCAATCGGCCGATAATCCTCCACCCATATCGGGGTTTCCTTTTTCGGCAGGAGAAAGAGCAACACCCTGTTAACCTTCTCGAATCCATGTTGCCATCTCTGAATTCATTGATTACTGCCATAACATCTTCCACTCAGTATGTCCCAAAATTCTCTGTAGAAAAAGACTGAAAAACCGTTAGGTCCGGTGCCCTATCCGCATTAAAACCCACACCGCGCTTTTGACTTCCTCCACCGTAAAAGCCACCTCAAGTCCGGATGCCTGCTCTTCTGACAATGATTCAACACCTGCTCCACGCCACCCCCAACCGTCATGTGCCCTTCTCCTCAACCTCTCTATGAAATGGTCCTTGAGGACTCGCCCCAACATAGCGTCGTCACCCACGACTCTATCCCCACCCACCTCCAAGCTATGAATAAAATTCCTCCTTCTTCTTCTAGAGGCCATCGAATGAAAAAATGTAGTGTTTGTGTCACCTTCGCGCAACCACTTCTATCTGGATCTCTCCCTCCACTCCACTTCTTCCTTCATGTCCTCCAAAAGAATCTCTTCTAGGAGCCTTGCCTGCTCAAGCACCTCATCCTGATCCAAACCCCTCTCATCATCCAGCCCATCCAGACGGACAACACCAGCATGAGCCATACGCCTCCGCTCCCTTCTTTGCGTCCTCACTCTACGGCTGAAATCGAGTAAAAAATTCCTTAGCATCGCCAATTTGGAAGCCAGACGCCTGACTTCCGTCCCCTCCCCCTGCCAACCCCTCCACTGTGTAACCACCTCATCCTTGAGCCCTTCCTCTATCAACCAAGCTCTCTCAAATCGGAAAACGGATATGGGTTGCATCTGCTCCTCTGAAGACCATAAGATTGGCGTATGGTCAGAGTGTGCCCGAGGTAGCGCCCATGCGCGAGCGATGGGGAAAAATTCCACTCCCTCGGGTGACAGAAGAACTCTATCCAACCTCGATCTTGACCTTGCATCCCACTATGTGTAAGCACATCCTGCCGCATCAATAATAGTGAGCCCCAAATCCAGGACCTGAGTCCTGAAAGCCTCCGAGCCAGCATCGCGTCCACCACCCCTCGAAGGTCTGTCATCAGCCATCAAGGTGACATTCAGATCACCGCCAATGAGCCAAATGCCCTCCTCCCTATGCGCTCCCACCTCCGAGAGATCAGCCGCCAGGGATCCCACCGCCGGACTTGTAGGTCCATACACATTGGTCACTGTAAAAATGACATTATCCACTCTTCTCTTAAGGCACACAGATAAGGAGAACACAGATCTACTCTCCACCAGCTTCTCAAAGTAAGAACTTATCCAACCGATTAGGAGCCCTCCCGCCGCTCCCTGAGCCTCAACCTTAGCAAATTCGAATGAAGAGCCGCCACCAAGATCACGCCACACCTCGCCCCCTGCCCTGGAGACCTTCGTCTCTTGCAAGATCATAATATCCGCATGAGCATCCCCTAGCAACTTTCTGACACGTAGTCGTTTTTCGGGATGTCCCAAACCCCTCACATTCCATGAGACCACCTTCATTTATAAACTTCTTTGCCCTTCCCTCGCGATGGAACCACACCCAAACTTTCTGCGAAAAGTCTATCAAGTAGGCTGAAAAAACTTGGTCTTCCAATAGGCGACGATGGTCCTTCGATCCCCGCAGCAGTGCAAACTCCTTCAGAAACTCCCAGGCTCAACTCTGTCCCCACCAACAATTTCCTCTTCTCCTTCCTCCTCCACCCACGAGGCTTTCTTTCAAAACACCACCCCACCCGCCCACCCGCATCTCCCAACACTACCTCCTCAGTCCCCTGCATCTTCTTCCCTGACCTCGACAAACACTCCACTTCCCCTTCCCCTTCCAAACCGAGGCGATCTTCATCCAAACTCTTCCCACCATACCCTTGCAAATTTGACACCCCCCCCCTCCGTCTGCACAACTTCCACCCTCCCCTCACGACTACTCCCTCCCCCTCCACCGGGGACATCACCACCTGGCGGACCACAACCGACCTTCTCTCCCCCTCCCGACATCTGGTCCACCGCCACCAGCCCGGCAACCCTCCTCTCAACCTTCCCCGTGCTAGCGCTTAACACCACAGCTAACCCTGCGGCCCTCGTGCCGCTACCCTCATGATGCCCCAAAAGCGCGCTGGCTCAGGGGTCGGAATCAGACCACCATCTGCCCCATCCTCAAGCCCGAGGTCCACCACCAAATCAAAGCATGTGGCTTCTGACCTTTCTCCTCCTCGCTTCAGCACCCCTTCGGCAACAGCCCCTACGTCCTGTGATTCGGATCCCGAACCTCCCTAGAAAGTGTCCCCCTCGCCTGCAACCCCGTTGCCTGAAGTTGGCGGGCTCAGATCCCCCTGACCCCCCTGCACGCTCTGACTCTGCAACCACAATTAAAACTTGACCCGGACCCGAGCTTGAAACCCCGTCGGAAAGGGGCCTTTCCCATCCGCGACAAATCATGCGGTTGTTCACAACCAAACTGCCAGGCTAGACATCCTTAGAAAATGGCCCCGGATTAAGGGCACCACATGAAATGCCAGCATGGCAAATGTTATTGGAAACCGCCGTTGGAGATTTAAAGCCACCATTATTTTCAAAAATCACACGTTTCGCCACCTTTTGATTAATTGCCGTTGGAATTCCAAATGGCTCCGAGTTAACGGGCCTTGTTGAAACTGTCCCGGTGATTGGCGGAAGACGAACCGTCTCGCGCGCCCTCCCCAGTGGAACGTCACCTTGCCGCTCCCGAAACACGCCCCCTACCACGTCCGACTCCACCGACGAGGTTTCCAACTGCACCTGTCGTCCCTCCGCACTCGTCGTTCACCAGCCGAGCATCCGAGGGTGAAGATGATGCACCCAGACCAACGGTTCCCCATTCTCCCCCGGCAAGAGACCAGACGCAGCCAAACCTTTTACTTTCGCAATGCCCGTTAGCAGCTGCCGGACCCGATGAAAGTTCCGCCATAAGAGTGGGATCCTTTAACTCTAATCAGAACCAGGTTCTTCTGCGGCAAGCAGCCATCGCCAGCCCGCACCTTTCTCCACTTGAGCAGCGACCTCCTCGATTGTGTCAGAGTCAGCAACGCTTCTACCTCGTTGTCGGACAAACCCCTGGCCAGGACCCTCCAAGGTGGCAACGCCGTCACATCTCCCTTGAAGCCTCCCCCCAAAATGAAACCAACATCCGAAGACCCCTTGAACAGGGCTCCTCTGCCCCCTCCTTCCCCCACCGGGACGTGAAGTGCTCCAGCCGAAGCCACCTCCACCAGCTCAGAGTGACCTCTCCCTCTGCAGTTCCCGCTCCAATGCACGAAGCCTAAACATCTGAAGCAACGAATAGCATCTCTGCACTGCCTCGCCCAATGACCAACCGAGCTGCAACGGAAGCAACCTCGCCCGAAAGGATTCCTAACACCCGTGTTAGGAGGATCACCACGTCGAGATCCACGATGAAGAAGCTCTCCATCCTTCCTTGAGCAAACCTGCCTACGAACTTCAGTCCACCCTCCCTCTCCCTCTCGCATTAGATATTGATGATCAACTCTCAATCATGCATAACAAGAAGTACTATTGGTTGTTTGATTTTAAATTTGCAATGATATCATATCCGTTGTTATATTGACATCAATTAATCATATAACAATAGTTATCTACTGATTATTTTTCATTTAATTATCAGTAGATTGACAACAGTCACTGCAATAAAATGGGTCTATATTGTATTTTTTAAAATCTATCACAATATCATTTGTTGTTAAATATATACCAATAATAGTATTGGTTGCAAAATTATTCTTTATACTTGGTAGTAACAAATATCTTATCTATTATTATATCTTAGCGAAGGGCATATTGTGATGTTTCTCCGTGTTACTATTTTTCAAAAAGTTTGCTAATCATCACAAACTTTTTAGTTCAATTTAGAGACTATTAGAAAAAAATTAGAAAAAATAGAATCCTCCGAGGAATATTTAAACGGGTAACTTCATTATTGATAAATTGCAATAAAGTACTCCAATTATGCATCGATTCTCAATTCTGAGATTCATTTATGAAATGTAAAGTAAAGAAATCAGATTTTTTTTGTCTCAAATACAAGCTTCTGCATCACTTTTATGCAGACATTAAACCTTAAAATTGATATTCCAGTACCGTTTTGTTACATTTGAAGAATGAAGTCCGTAATTGAGAATCGATCATAAGTGTAAATGTTCCTTTGTTTGGAAAATTTACATACTCTTGATTATTAATATACCGAAGTAGTGGGCTAAATAATAGACATATGCGTGAAAGTAAAAAAGTCCGTAGTGCGTACAAGTTTTTTGGACAAAGTATCAAATGTAAAATGAATGCCCCAAACAACTTTGCATCTCATTGAATTTAAAAAATACCGACAGCAATAACTAATAAAACATAAATATTAAAGTCCACTTACGTAAAATAGATTTTTGCACAATAGCCGAGAAGAGCGGAGAGAATCGCAATTATAACCCAAACATCTGCTTTGGGCATTTCAAGGGAACTTACGAGAGCAACCTGATAATAATCATAAGAATATTCGTAAGCTAATTAGTGCGATATTTAAAAAACGGATTATTTGTATAACACCAACGTATGTACAAACTCAATATTTAAAAATGGTAAAAGAAAGCAGATAAAAAAATCTCGTAGGTAAAGCAAATTACTTGCCAGTCCAATGAAGGCCGATATGAGCAGCTGAACCCAATCCTTTGGAGTAAGGCTTGGATTTTTCTTCTCAGGCTACAGTCATTACAACTTGAATAAAAAACCATATAAGAGATCGATTTGTTGAGCTGTTACAAAAAGCTCACCAGCACTAGTTCCAAGTCTGCCATCGGAATGCTCTTGAAGTGTTTAACGTGTATACCCCGATCTCTCCTCGTCCTTGTGCTTGTGATTGTGCTTGCATGTCTGTACGTTGTAATCAAATAAATTTTCTCTAAATTCACACTGGAACAGGCAGATATTAATGCACAGTAATTTTTAACTAAATAATGACAACTTGAATACCTGTAAACAACAATCAATCTCTCGAAACTTGGCTCCTGGATGGTGATCTTCCGTATGATATTGCTCAGGCTGCAAGAACATATTTGCAGAACAATAAGAGATGTGGATTAATCTGAAGAAACCCTAGAGCATTCATGTCCACGTATTTCAGATGAAAAATAATTCGAGTGCCTGAACTCCATGTTCTCTATTCTGATCCTCTCCACAACCATGTCTTCCTGCTCCGAGGTAGACCTTGTGATCTCCTCTCCTCCCCTTGGATCGCTCTTCCCATGCGTCTCCTTTCTGGTTTGGATTCTATTCTCCATTATTCTGCATTCTTATATCTTGAGCGAATAAATAAACAGCCAGATGTTTCTTATACATAACGGCTGAAATGAGCTGCCTTTCAAAGGTAAAAAGCTTGCGATCATGTGAGAACATGGAGAGCATGCATAATTAATGATGATGGTAAGAGCTGAAGCCTTTCATCGAATGCGCGCGCACCTGGTCGTTTGGAGAAGCCTCATCCAGAGCCAGGAAATGACCACATTCAGTTTCTCCATGTAAAAGTAGCTGGATGTGCGATCGATCCCGAACCCTCGTCGGAAGATGATGTACTTGTATCATAGTAATTGTGTCCGGATTAGAGCAATGGCCTTAGATCAATGAAAAAACATGACAGACTTGCATTCACTCGAAAGACTAGTTAGGCGATGGGATCCTATGTTGTAATAGGTTTTACAGTAGAGGTGCTGTAAAATTCTTTTTTTTCTCTTTGCGATTTTCATTTTAAAAATCCAACCTTATGGATTATACCTTCTAATGATGTTCCACATATTCTCCAAATTTTGTTCAAATCCGAGGTCATTTGTTATTTTATCTTAACAGTCAAAGGTCCGGTTCTTTTTTTAAATGGAATTTAAGTTGCTTAAATATTATAACCGAATCTTTGATCGTGAAGATAAAATAGCATTTGATCTCAGATTTGAGCGAAATTCGGAGGATATGTGGAAGATTAGTAGAAGTATAATCCATAAGATTCAATTTTTGAAATGGAAATCGCAAAGAAAAAAAAAGGTATTACAGCACCTCTATTGTAAAGCACATTACAACATAGGATCCTATTTTAGCTATGAATATTGTCCATATGGAAAAACAATGGATTCATATATACAAGCTGGGGAAGAATATGGGGATTTCATAGAAATGGATGTGCTAATTTCCTTCTACTTATTTCCCATTGCACTTCTATTCTCCTTTTGGTTAAGGATTTCTCTTTACATGAGAGATAATCCATAAGATCGAAAATAACACATTTTGATGATATGATAAGTCTAAGGCTAATTAGCATGGGGACCCTTTGGTTATGTACATATCACAGAACCAAGGAAGAAAGGTTAAGATTTTGGGAAGATTTTAAACCCTTTGGTCAATGCTTCAATGATTTGTTTAATCCGAGTGGCACAATTGTTAATTGCTTAAGAAAGTAGAGGTGCCATTGATATTGCAAAAAAAGAAGGTATATATAACTGAAATTGCAGTATCTAAGAGGGGTACAATTATAAAAATACAATTTTTTTACTCGTAGACTCAATGATATTCACCATACCTCAATTGCCTTTTACTTTCTGATGTTGTTTTTAATAATTCATTGTTTTAAATTTTATGATGTTTTTTTACTAATTCACGTGTTTTCTTGTTGCTGTAAATTCAACCTAGTCAAAATATGGCAAACATGGTGTCATTAGAAATGTCTCATCTAGACATTTTCAATAAGCCCATAAGCACGTGAATTCAAATTTCCTATGTCAAGTTATAATATTTAGTGTAAACTTGTGAAGATCCATTAAATCCATTTATGATTCAAAATCTACTAAACTTTCTATAAATGGAAGATTGTGGATTACATATACCTCACTTAAATCATAATCTCTTGCATCGACATGCATCCCTCACCGAAGATCTATGAGATATATAATTGTTAGAATCATTAGAAAGTTGACTAATCCTGATCTGAATTCGCTATTTTGTAGATGATATTGAGATCACCTCCGTTCTTCTTCATTAGATCAGTTAGAACGTGTCCCTCAAGTTTCCTCTTTTTGTTTTGTTGTATATATACACTACAAAAAAAGCGCAAATAGCGTGCACGTAGTGGCATGCACTGGGCGAGCACTTGCAGGGCACATGTGCTTGCCCACTAGTGCTCGCTCGTTTGATTTTAGAGGTATGAGCGCTGATGGGCACGTGCCAAATATCTCGCGAGCACTCGTGGGCCACTGGGCGAGCACGTAAATGTGCTCGCCAACATCTGTAAACAGAATGAATCCCTGATGTCATGGCTCATTTTTCTACCATTTTTTCCCCAAAATCGCTCCTCTAGCGATTTTTAAAGGTCCTTCACCGCTGCTGATGATCGTTCTTTGCTGCCCTCTTACTCTCTATCGCATTCCTTGAGGTATGACAACTACTCCTTTCATTTTTTTAAATTATATTGCCTATATGTGAAGAAATCTATGTTTAGATTTTTTGGATATTGATTAATTTTCAACCCATGGATTGTTGATTTGATGATTTTGTTGTATTTAGATTATGTAATCATTAATGTAATGTGTATATTTTGAAGATTTAATTCTGTATTAGCAAAGTTTAAACAAATTCGTATTGTAGATAAGGTGTATGATGAAATGCTTTTTATTCAAGAAATATAGTTGTACAAATGATAATGGTTTAAAAATGAAATTAGATAGTGTTGAATGGGCAAGATTTATTTACATGTTTTATAATAATGATGTTTGTTGATAGGATGCATAGATGTGAATGTAAGGAGGGTATGTGATAATCGAGATTTGGCGAGGGTGTAAAGTAGTCTACACAAGGCGAGACTATAATGTCGCTGAAGCGACTGCTCACGAAATCTTAATTAATCAACAATTAACCCACAATAATAAATCAAGCAATGAAAAATAAATGTGGAGTTAAAATTTATTATAACTCTACAATAGATGTGTATAGTGTGCAAGTAAGTAGAGTGTCGAACACATGGAGCAAAAGGGCTAGATTTGGCTATGAATCACAAAAGATGATTGTGATCCTTTATCTATTTGTTTTTATGTGGGTTTTTTATTTTTTATTTTTTTATTTTTTGTTCTATATTTGTAATTTGTTTTTAATTTTACATTTTTATATTTTATTTTTGGATTTTTAGATTTTTATAATTCTTTTTCTTTTAAAATATATAATAAGGCTATATATAGAGTATATATACAATATAATCTAATATAGATATAAATATAATAAAAAGGCTTAAAATTCAGAAAATAATATGTTTTTGTGTTTTTAAATATCTTTTAATGTTTTTGTGATTTTTTAGGAAGTTTGCTAATTTTTATATATTTTTAAATTTAAAAATACATAAAATCAGGGTTTAATTAAATAATCAAAATTGAAATGGAAATTAAAAATATCAAATGATGTCCAAAATCTTCCAAATCAAATTCAATTTACAAATAATAATATAAATAAAATTATAAAATAGAAAATAAGATTTTTGGAATTTTATAAATTTTTATAAGGGTTTTGGGGTTTTTTAATTTTTAAGAATTTCTTTTGTAGATTTTATGGTTTTTTGGTCTGGGATTGTAAAATAAATAAACATAATAAATATATTTTGGAATTTTTTTGAAAAGTTTTTATATTTTTTTGGGATTTTATATTGAGGGATTAATAGTGCTCTTTTTATTTTTATAAAATAATAAAAAGTCCTAAAATGCTAAAATAAAGTATGGGTGTGAAATTTCAAGCATCCTGGAACATATGTCTAATTTTTTTGAGCACAATAACTATTTTAACTAAATAGAGGAAACAAAGAGAAACTACAATGCTGACAGGAGCATTTTTGGAAAAAAAATAAAAGAAAAGGGCTTTCCTATAATTTTCACAAAATTTAATAACTGAATTAAAAACTTCATGGACCAAATACAAAATGCGAAATCTGTATGGTTCAGTCTGCAAAATCACCAAGCTCACGTGTATAGACACGTAAGCCACGCTGGCGGGGTTTAAAATGATATTACTACAAAGATCAAGGTCCTACTTGTAATGTACCATAAAGTTTTTAACGTCAAAATAAAATTACAAGACCAAAAAGTAAATGACAAAAACTGGGGGCTAAGCGTACAAATTACCCATAGAAGAGGCACAGGCCAACGGCTGGATGTGATTACTTATGCCACGCATCACTCCCACGTAGCCCGATGACGCTTCGACCCAGCAGCTAGGATTAGATCCTGCGAAGGAGATCAACAGTGGAGGATTCGCTCGATCGGACGATGGTTGTACACCACGAAGAACAAGGCAAGAATCGACGACTCTGGAATGTGATGGATGAACTAGTGAAGAGTTCACCTGGGGCGAGCTTGAGTCAGACGTATCAAGCTCCTCCGGCTTCCAATATCGTCGTTGAGACTCTCTGCACATCCCCGCTCCTCCGGTGCAGATGTGGAGCTCCCCAAAATGATCAGGCACCGCCGAGAGTGCTCCAACAAAGCGAGACACCTGAAGCTCCTTCCTGAACCTCAAAAGCCCTGCAAATAGTTTTTATTCTGTGTTTCCTGCAGGGGAGCGTCAGTGGTAAAAATGCAAAGCGACTGAAGGTTTCAGGTGCCGGGAGGGATGAAGATGGAGTGTGATGGCGTGTCTCCAGCGTATGGCGGAAGTGGGACAGGGATCTTAGGATCCATGATGGATCTGGGGGAATGGAAAGGCTCGGAATGAAAGAGGAGCATTGGGAAAGGGAGTGGTGACAGTGTCGTGGTCAGAAAACTGGCAGAGCACAGTGATGTGGTTCGTCAGAGCAGAGCTCTGGAGAACTACGCGGATGTTTTTTTATGGGATTTTTACACCCATAATCCTGAGTAATTCCGTAATAACAATCATATCCCTGCATAATCATGAATTACATGAGAAACCTCGGATTGTCACTCTGTCTCACACTCATAACCCTCCATTAGTTTAATATATTAACTCAACTATATAAGTGAGTTAATCTAACCAATATGTGATCTAACAGCTAGGATTAGTCAAAATAAAAAATGAAAAGGAAAAAATAAATGACAAGCTTGCAGTGAAGGTTGCAGGTGGCAGTCAGGGTTCTAGTTGGCGGATGCGGCAGGGTGCAGCGACCTGAGCTCGACGAGAGAGGTGCTTCGAGCAAGGATCGACTTGTGTGGGGAGCAGGGGGCTTCGCAGAGGTGATGGTAGGGTGCAGGAGGGGGGGGCTTCGAAATGGATCGATTCACGGAGCTCGTGGGTGCGGGGGACGGCTTTCGCGGAGCTCGTAGGTGCAAGCCCTGGGGAGGGGGGTTCTTCGAGCTCAGAGAGAGGGGAATCTCAGCGCGGGAGGGGAAGGACCGGGGGAGCTTTGCAGGGCGACGGTGGGGTCTTCGAGCAGAAGGGGCGGAGGCATGGGGGACTCGAGACGAGGGGGGCTTTGTAGGGCGGCGGCAGGGTCTTTAGGAGGATGGTCGGTGGGAGATGTTGGGGGCTTCAAGCAGAGGGGGGAAGGGGATCGGCCGAGGGTGGGGGGGGGGGGGCTCGAGCGGTGGCAGGGGATCGACAGGGGGGAGGATCTTTACAAGGAAGCATCGCGATCTGCAAGGAGGGTGGCGGGGGTGGTTGGGGGGACTTCGAGCGCTGGCAGGGGAAGGGAGGGAGGCAGCGGGGACAGCAAGGAGGGTGGCGGGGGCGTTTGGGGGGACTTCAAGCGATGGCGGGGTGTGCAGCACGGCAGCAGGGACTGCAAGGAGGGTGGCGGGGGTAGTTGGGGGGACTTCAAGCGGTGGCGGGGGGTACAGGGTGGCAATGGGGTCTACAAGGAGGGTGGTGGGGGCGGTTGGGGGGATTCGAGCAGTGGCCGGGGGGGCTTTGCAGGAGGGTGGCGAGGTTGGTTAGGGGGGCTTTGAGCAGAAGAGGCGGAGGCCTGCAGAGGTAGTCGCCGCAGCTTCGAGCAGACGGCTGGGCGGTCGGGGGTCAGGGGGTTGCAGCTTCAAGCAGAAGGGCGGGGCTGCAGATGTGGTCGTGGTCGATCGGAGGGAGCTTCGACGTGCAGGGGAGGTAGTGCTCGGCCAGGGGAGAGAGGGGAATAATAGCATGTTTTGCAAATAAAAATCAACATCAAGGGCAGATTTGTCTTTACAGATAATGGATATACAAAACGGAACATAACACAGGGTTATGCCATGAAAGAGTTAACCATTACTCGAGGTTTCTCATGTAATTCATGATTATTAAGGGTTATGATTGTTATTGCAGAATTACTCAAGGTCATGGGTGTAAAAATCCCTTTTTTTCTTCTAAAACACGCGGTTAAAGAGTAAAACAAAAGCCTAAGGCAAACCTAGGGACTAAGCTATGCTAAAAAATAAAAGAAAATGATATCTCAAACGGTGCAAGGTCGTGAAGCAAAACCGCGACAGCAAGGTGGCTGGAGGCGGCGGAACCTGCCCTAGAACTCGTCCAACATCACCGCAAGAAGGCTGGAGAGGAGGTTGTCGCCCTCCTCTATCCAGAGCGTGTGAGAGGGGGGCTAAACTTTGTCAAATGGGGTTCAAAAAAGGAGAGGAAGATCAGGTGGGCTTATGTACAAGTGGACGAAGGGGAGGTTTTCGATGAAGGATCATGGGCGTTGTAGCGAGGCATGGTGAATGATCTATAGTCGACGTCGATCTTGGAGCTACAGTGAAGATTTTTTATGAAGGGTGCTATATTCATCGAGCCATGAATTAGTGGCTAGAAATCCAAGAAAACAAGGGGTATGAAGCTCTAACAAGGTCTATAACCTGGGGTCAGAGTTGACCCTAGGTCAACGGATGGCGTGGCATGATTGGGCCACATCATCCACAAAAAGACAAAGTCAGAAAAAAATCAAAAATAAATGAAAATAAATTATTAGATGATTTTATTATTTTTAGGTTATAAAATAAAAAAATATTTATTATTTTTCATATTATTTTTATTATGATTTTTATTTTATTTTTTAGAGGTATATAATTACAAGTTACTTTTTAGGGTTAATATATAGGTATATTTATCTATGTTTTGTGTCTTTATTTTTATTTTGTATTTTGTATTTTTTATTTATTTTCTTATTTTATATAATTATAACTTATTTTTGTAGACTTAAATATGTAGTTATTATATTTTTCTGATATAATATATATACTTAAATATATATAGGTATATTTATTATATAGGTATAGCTATTGTATATTCATCTATGTATTTTTATATACATATTTTATTTTAATGTTTTATGGGTGGTTTCATTTTAGTTTTAATATGTACATGTATTCTAAATAATATGGACAAAATTATAAAAATATAAAAGTATAAAAGTAATGGATAATAAATAAAATAAATATTTTAATCGGGTATATTATACAAGAGGGGTCCAAAACCTAACTTTCACACCTTAAATCCAAAAAATGAAACTACCTTCAGTAAATAGCTTATTAAAACTTATACATAATTAAATGTGATTTTGATATATTTTGAGTTTTTATTTGAGAGTTATGGGTCTGGGAAGTTGGGATTTCAGATTCTTATTTAGAGCATAACTTGTACTATGTATATTATTTTTGCATGAAATCAATTTTGTATTTTTCTATATTTTATTATCTACAACTTTCATGTCAAAGTTTCTTTATGTGAAGGATAAAAAGTAGAAAATAAAATGGGTCCCCTAAATGAATAAATATTGATTAATTGAATGGACTTTTTATTGTATTGTTGGCCTTTATCTCTCCCTACTTTATTTCTTGTCGACCTAATCATCAAGATGCCAAGGTCTCGGAGTTTAGGGTCATAAAATAACTTTGATATTTTATTCTTTTTATTTTCTTTTATTTTCTTTATTCTATAATTTTGGTATTAAAAATAGTATTTTGTACACAATTTATGAAACAGGCCAAAATGATAGAATAAAGATGATGAAATGGAGATTCATCAGTATGTTAATGTGTAGTCATGTTTGTAGTCATGTATTTGACGAATGTATGTGAAGCTATATTCATGTTTGATGATAATGATGTTTGGTGATCAGATGTAGAGATGTGAATGTGAGGAGGGAAAGCATAGATGATGTTTATTGAAATTAGAGGATGCATAGATGATAATGATGTTTGTTTATCGAATGCATATATGTGAATGTGAGGATGAAATGCATAAATGATGTTTATTGAAATTAGAGGATGCATAGATGATAATGATGTTTGTTGATCGGATGCATAGATGTCAATGTGAGGACTGAATGCATAGATGATATTTATTAAAATTAAAGGATGCAAAGATGATAATGATGTTTGTTGATTGAATGCATAGATGTGACTATGAGGAGGGAATGCATAGGTGATGTTTATTGAAATTAGAGGATAGATGATAATGAGGTTTGTTGATCGAATGCTGACGAGTGAGAAAATTGAGGATTTAAAATGAGCCTCATAAGGCGAGGACTCAATCATTGTGACGATCTCTCAATATCCTCGTTCAATCAACAATTAACCCACACAAGAAATAAATCAAGATAGCAAGAGGTCAAAATTTATTATACCCATAATCTATTATTAGTGGACAAGTACAGTAGAGGTTGAACTCAGGGAACAACGAGGAATAGACAATCAAAATTGATTAAAAGGAGATAATAACCGATTTTGAGTTTTTCAGGGTATTTTTGGACTTCTGTGGGCTTTTAAGTATGTTTTTTTATGGATTTTTGTTTTTATATTTTTAAGTTATAATTTTTAATTTATTTTTATATTTTCTAATTTTTAATTACTTTTAATTTTCTAAAAAAATAAGTAAAGATATAAATATTAATATGTAATATAGATTAATATATATATATATATATATATAAATTATTAAAAATAATAAAAAATTTAAAAAACGAATATTTTTATGTTTTTATATTTTCTCCTATTTTTGTGGGTTTTCAAGTTTTTTTGCTAATTTTTAGGTATTTTTAAAGTTCAAAATATCCCAAAATAGGGATTAATTAACTAGGCCAAATTGATTTGAGATTTAAAAATAGAAAAAACCTCAAAATTTTCAAAATTACTTTTAATATATAGATAATAATGTATATAAAATTACATAATAGAAACTACAATTTTTGAATTTTTTGAAAAGTTTTTATATTTTTATAAGGATTTTTGAGCTTTTAAATTTCTAATCTTTTTCTTTTTCTATTTTATAGTAATAAAAAATCAATTTTTTGGAATTTTTAAAAATTTTATTTTTTTATTATTTTACTGTAAATAGAGACAAATAGTTCCGTTTTTTTATTTTTAATAAATATAAAATAATCTTAAAATATCTAACCAAAAATATATGTGGTATATGTATATGTAAGGTATTTATAGTAATTTTCTACGAATTTTTAGAGGTTTGAAGCTATTTTTAACAAAAGAAATTACACACTAGAGAGGGTATTTATGCAAATATTTAAAGCTTTTAGACTGTTTTAGACCACAATGTGAAAGTACAGGGGCAAATGAGCAAGCTTCTCAAAAATATCGAATAATATATACTCGGAGGGGTATTTTTACATTTAGCTACAAGTCCAAGGGGACAAATGCAAAATCTCCAGAAAATATTACACTAAATCTACAAATTAATAGACTGAAATGAAATACAAATTCTACGAGGGTCCAGATGCAAAATACCATGTCCCCTCACGTGCATTGGCACGTGAGGTGATATGGAATGGACCTGAATGCAAATATGAAAAGTAAAGGAGCTGGAAAGCAAAATATCCAAAATAATTTACACTACAAACAAATATTTGTGTATTAAAAATAAAATACAAAAAGCGCGGGGGGGGGAGGTAAAGTATGCAAAATACCCCCACGGCGCTCGATCCAATGGCAATGGTGGCTTCACTTGACACATGGCAGGCTCTGGATGCGCGATGACACTTCTGCCTCCGTGGTTGAGATTAGATCCTAAGAGAGGATCCTACGGTAGTGGCTAGTGCTGATCCAACGTCTGTAGTTCAATCTGGAAAATGAGAGTGATCAAATGGTCCAGGGATGATCATGAAGAACTGGGAAGAAGCTCACCAGCTACGAGCTTCGATCAGCACTATCAACCACCTCTGAGCACTCGGAAGTCTCACATGCCACTCAAAAGTTGCCTGGACACGCCATGCATCTGCAGGGAGGTGGATGAGATGGCTATATATCAGGCGACCTGTGCTTGAGAAGAGCGCTCGATTCAGATGTTCTTGGATCAAAATATCAAGGGAGCGTGAAAGATTTATGATCGAGGCAACAAAATGGTGAAGGAATCATTCCAAATCGATGACTGCATCGAGTGGAGAAAAAGGGAGAAGAGAAGGTCAAATGACATGTTACAGGACCTAGGGTCTCGGTTAGAGAGTTGACCGAGCTCAGCGGACGACGGGCCCTGATTGGGCCACGTCATCCGTAAAAAGATAAAAATGAAAACAAAAAAGAAGAAATAAATGTAAATAAAATGGTAAATGATTTATTTAGTTTTTTGTTAAAAGTAAAACATTATTATAATTTTATGTAGTATTTTATGGTGATTTTTATTTATTTTTACAAATTAATTTATTATAGGTTATTTTTATAGGTTCATTTATAGGTATATTTACCTATATATGAGGTTTTTTTATATTTTGATTTTATTATTTTGTATACATAATTTATACATTTATAACTTATTTTTTTATGCACAAATATATTTTTTATATTTTTCTGATATAGTATGCTACTTGAATAAATAAGGGTATTTATTACATTGGTACAAGTATATGTAATTCATCTATGTCTTTTGTATATTATTTTATTTTAGTGTATATTTTATGGTTTTATTGTATTCTAAATATGTACATGCATTATAAAGAATATTTACTAAATTAAAATATAAAGTAATGAAATATATAAATAATAAAAAAAATATTTTATTAGGGTATATAATACAATAGGGGTCCAAAACCTAACTTTTGCATTTTAACTCCAAATTAAATGAAACCACCTTCATTAAATAGCTAATTAAAAGTTATATACAATAAGTGATTTTGATGCATTTTGAGTTCATATGGAGAAGATATGGGTCAGGAAGTTTGGATTTTGGATTTTTTAGTGTACAATGTACAATTTGTATTATTTTTCTGTAAAGTAAATTTTATATTTTTCTACGTATTTTTATGTACAAACTTTCATGTACAAAGTTTCTTTATTTAAGGTATAGATAATAAATAATAAAATGTGTCCCAAAGACAATTTATTGAAGGGTAAATTTTAGATTTTTTATTGTGTTTTCGACCGTTATCTCCCCCTACTTTATTCTTTATTGACCCAATCATCATGATTCATAGGCCTCGAGGTTTAGGGTCATAAAATACCTTTGGCATTTTATTTCTTTTTCTTTTTTCTTTATTCTTTTATTTTGGCTTTTAATAATGTATTTTATACAATATTTATATAATAAATAATGATTGTTTATTTATGCAAATAAATGCATTTAATTAGGGTTTAAAGGCCAAAATGAAAGAATAAAGGTGGCGAAATAGAGATTTATCACCTCCCTATACTTGCCTTTGCCAGTCCCTAGCAAACACTTATGCCTATAAGTGTAGAAAAAGAAAATAAAGAAAAGAAAAAGAAAGAACTTCGATTGATTTTAACTTTCAAACTTGACTTCATAAAATCAAAGTTTGGAGCTCACTCAGACCTTTGGAATTTAAGTTTGGGTCAGAACCTTATTGGGAAATGGATTTGAAACACTATAGCCTTTAAGAACCACAAAACTCCGCTCAAGTCTCCTCAATAGTCATGTCAGAATAAGTCAACTCATACGCAAACCTTTATGACTATGAATCTATCTTGGATAGTGTGTGTAATATGTATTGGATGAAGCGGCAAAAGTCACTCTTCTCCAACATGGTGACACTAATTCCCCAGTCCAATAACTCTTTTCTTGAGAAGCAAGGTATTCCCTTCTAAGTTCAAGTATAACCGGCTCAAGAAGAGGAGGTGGAGAGAAGAATGGACGGTAGCCAGTGTAGCTACCTATCCTATGATGCTTGACCTGTGTAGCCAAGTCATCCATTTGCAGGCTCACATACATATGACTTTGAAGCTCAAGCTTGCTTATTGTCTATTCATCTATATACATACTCCAACAGGAATTGATTTATCTTGAAATTTTCCCATCTTTTCTTTTTGGAGTTTTTTATTTTGCAATTTTTGAATATTATATACAACGGCATATACATAAGGACTTTTTCTTCTTGAGCCAGTAGACTATCCCTCTTTTGAAGCATTATTGCAACCCAAAACTTCTGTCTTTAGACCACTTCTCTACTAGATCAGGTTGGGGTACAATGGCCACAAATGTGTGACTTCCGATGTTTCCGTTGACTTGTGTCTCATGCCGGTAAATCCAACCCTCTACCACTTCAACTAAGGTGAGCAAAGTGTAAGGTGCATGTGTGCAAGCTAGGCACTGTCGACGAGAGTCATACGTGTGTTCCGAAATATTCTACTTAGGCAGTCAAGACGACACTGAACCAAGTCTCGTGGTCTCAAAGAATTAATTCTAGCAGACATGAAGTATATCAATTCCAGTTCCTATAAGCTTCATGTGATTAGGTTGGTTTAAGGTTCAACCAAGCTCCAATCTTTGGATTTTACTTAGACTTATTCAATTGTCAATTTCAATCCAAAAAATGCAAATGCTATGCACAATGCAGAAAATATTTTTGTGATGCAATTGTCTAATTTTGATTTTTTATAGATTTTTGAACAGTTTTGTAAATTTTTTTGTAATTTTTGAACAGATTTTGCAAAAAATTTTGGGATTTTTAATTTTTCATTTTTTAGGGATTTTTCAAAACAACAAGGTTTTTAGAAAAAAGGAGATATGTGCACATATTTACATGGGAGTTCATATTTTTAATTACAAGAATTTGGATTCAAGAATTTACAGATATTTATAAGCATGTAAAGAATCTTATTTGCGTAAATTATGTATAAGGTTCTCAAAATAATTTAAAAAGATTATTGCAGTATTTTTGAAAACTTTATTTTGCAAACTAATTTGAAAAATATTTTTTACAAAATTTGAAAACCATTTTGTAAAGATTTTTCAAATAGTATGTATAGATTTTTCAAACTATTTTTGCAACAATTTTTCAAACTATTTGCAAATGGATTTTCAAAATATTTTATTTCAAATAAAGAAAGAAATTTTTACAAAGAAAACTTTTCTACAAAGGCTGAAAACATTTTACAAAATATTTTCCAAACAGTTTTTAAAAGATTTTTCAGAAAGATTTTACGACCATTTTTCAAACATTTTGTAAAATATTTTTACCTGATTTATTAATTGGTATATACAAAGAATTTTAATGAACTTTATACAAGTATGTTCTTTACACTTAATTAATTGCATTTTAGCCATACTTATTGAAAATACGAAAGTACGACTTATGGCTAATGTATATATGGAGGATCTATGTCATCATAGATTAGAGAGGAAAAGAGAATACACAACTCATACTATGTATAGAAAAGTTTATACTACAATGATGGAGTAAAGAATGAGTTAATGAAGAATGAGAAGTCAATCGTCCCCCTATACTTAGGATGAAATAATCCTAAGTATAGCAGGTTGTATCTACATGCAGGGAGGGTTGAGGGTGGGAATAAAAAGATCATTGGCTCGACCCCCCTCCATATTTAGGGTCAACTATCCCTAAGTATAGATAGAATATCAAGAATTGAGGGGACAGGTGAGGGATGCAAGAATGAGCAAATTGGGATGCTCACCCCCTATACTTAAGACGAAGTACGTCCTAAGTATAATAGTGATGAAAGGGGTGAACACCTTTTCGGAAGAAAGAAGAAAAATGAAAACAAAAGGAAGAAAAGAATAAAATAAAAGATATTTTTTTGTGATTTTGGTGCCTTAACTATCTGATCCATTGATCCTGGGCAGATAATTTTGAGATATCACATGAATCAAATCAACAATGGACATGAATGTATATGGCTCTATGTATGGCTTCAGCAACTGTCTGTTTACCACGAAGGGTTGTGTGTCAGATGACGGTTCCGATATCAAGAGACTTCCATTGTCACGCACAGTGTGGATGATGTGCAGACCTGTCCACTTGCTCTTTAGTTTGCTAGGAAAGATTTTTAACCACGCGTCAAACAACCACACCTTTTGTCCAAGCTCAAAAGTCTTCCTTCGGATGTGTTTATCATGCCATTTCTTCACGTTCTCCTCGTACATGAGTCTGTTGTTATACGCATAGTATCTGAATTCAAGCAACTGGTACAGATCATCTTTTATGAACTTGCCTGCTTTCTTGAAATACAAATTACATAAGTTCAATGCCCATAATGATTTGTGAATCAATTCCATGGGTAGATGACATGACTTATCATAAAAAAAGGTCGGGATACACGACAAATGGAGACTTGTACGATGTATGATACACCCAAAGAACCAAGTCAAAGAGTTGGGACCAATTCTTCATATCTGGTCGTATAATCTTCTGCAGAATAGTCTTGATATTCCTGTTTGAACATTCAGCTAATCCATTCGACTATGGGTGGTATGACACCACGACACGATGCTCGATGTTGTATTTTTTAGTTAGATTCTTGACTTCTCTGTATATGAAATGTCTACCTCCATCTGATATCATAATTTTTGGTATTCTGAATCGTGAGATAATGTTTTCCCGAAAGGAACTTGCACACTATTTTGATGTCGATGATTCAGGCGGGGATAGCTTCCACCGATCAGCTAACATAATCAATGTACATCATAGTGTACTCATAGCCCTGACTGTTAGGGAACGGGTCCATGATGTCGATGCCCCAGGAGTCAAAGACGTATGATATCTGAATGTACTTTATGGGCATCATGTCTCTAGAGCTGATGTTTCCACCCATTCTCTGATAGTCAATAAAACTCTTGACGTAACCAGTCACATCCTTGAACAAGGTTGGCCACCATAGGCCTCACTAAAGAACTTTTGATGTTGTTCTCTTTCCATAATGGTGTCCACCGGCTTCAAGCTTATAGATAGTGTTCTAGGACACATGGTATTTCCTCTTGAGGTATGCACCTCCTCTAGATGCAAACCGCTCCCTCATGAAATAAGTGTGGTTCTTCCCCTTGGTAGAAATGAATGTTTGCCAAGAACTTGTCTCTCTTGATCTTGGCCAATCTGCCGGAGTTTTCTCGGAGATGAGGTAATTCACGATGTTAATGTACCATTGGAGTGAGGTAACAGAAAGGATAGCTTCATCTGGAAAGTTCCAGTGGTAGGAATAGTGGCTTGCTCAATAGCTTCTGTCTCAATGATTCTGTAAAGGTGATTCGCCACCACATTCTTGACTTCAGGTTTTTCACAGTTGTTGAGGTCGAATTCCTGGAGGAGAAGGATCCATCTGATTAGAAACGGTTTGGCATCCTTCTTGCTTTGTAAGTACCGGATGGTAGAGTGATCTGTATAGACAATTACTTTGGATCCCAGAATATGTGATCTGAACTTTTCCAAAGCAACCACTACAATTAGAAGCTCTTTTTCTATCACAGTGTAGTTTCTCTGGGCCTCATCAAGTTTTCTGCTAGTGTAATGAATTGCAAAGGAGACATTCTCTCGCCTTTTCCCTAAGATAACACCAATTTCATAGTCGGGTGCACCCATCATGATCTCAAATGGTAGAGACCAATCAAGTGACTGCAAGACAGGAGCATGTGTGATTAGGATTTTTAGATCATTAAAGGCGTGGAGAACATTTTCATCAACCATAAAATCTATCCCATTGCCAAGCAATTCAGTCAAAAGCTTGTTGAAATCTTTTATGAATTGTCGGTAGAAATCAACATGCCCTGGGAATGACCGAACTTGTTTCAGATTTGTAGGTGTCTTTAGTTTTGAAATCGCTTCCACCTTGGTTGGGTCAACTTCCATGCCATGTTTTGATACAACGTTACCCAGCATGATCCTTAAGTCACCATGAACTTGCTCTTCTCCCACGAGAGCACAAGGTTCACTTCGCAACACCTCCTCAGAACTCGATATAAATAATCAATACATTGATAGAATGAATCATTGTAGACCGAGAAATCGACCATGAACATCTCAAGAAAACTGCCCACAATGTCTGCAAAGACTGCTAGCATACATCATTGAAATGTAGCGGGGATGTTACACAACCCGAACGGCATACATTGGAAAGCGTACATCCCAAAAGGACAGGTGAATGTGGTCTTCTCTGGGTCTTCAGGAGCAATTACAACTTTATTATACCCAAAATACCCATCCAAGAAGCAGAAGTATTCCTTTGCGGCTAGTCTCTCGGGAATCTGGTCAATAAAGGGCAGTGGCAAGTGATCCTTCTTGGTGGCGAGGTTAAGACGTTTGTAATCAACACAGACTTACCAAGAGGTCGGTACTCTGGTATGAATCTCCACTCCTTTTTCATTAGTAACAAAGTGATCCCAGACTTCTTAGGCACTACGTGTAGGGGACTCGCCCACTTGCTATCGGAGATGGGATGGATGAATTCCGAAGCACACCATTTCTGAATTTCTTTAATAACCTTATCTAGAATTCGCGGGAGGGATTGTTGTTATATTCAAGGTAAATGTGATGCCAGCAGAGTGAAGGACTTATCCCATGGAGATCCGAATTTTCCAGTCTATTGCCTTGTGGTTACGTTCAAGAACCTCCATCATATGAGATTCTTGATCTTCGATCAAATGAGCATTAATGATGATCGTGTACATGTTTATTTCTCCAGCAAGGAAGGCATACTTCATATTGGAGGGTATGGCTTGAGTTCTGGAGGAGTGGGAACAACTCTAGTTGTGACTTCAGCAACAGCTGCAGGTGTAAGCTCTCTCAACTATTGTCGGTCCACCTTTGGCATTTCAGTTTCATCATTCAAGATATCGTACAGATCTGCAATGAATTCTTCATTCTCAGACGAGAGGGATGGTTCAACTTCTTCTAATGGTACATCGGTAAAAACATCATCATCAAAGACATCGGACAGTTGGACTATACTTTCCTGTCCTTCCTCGGGTGAGAGGAATTCTAGGGTTTCTCTGCTACTCAGAAATAAATTTGTGTCTCTGATCTCTGCTAAAAAGTCACAGTCCTCAAGACATTGAGATTCGAGCACCTTCAACTCAAACACTGCCTCTTTAGCCTTTGTTTCAGGAATGGTCTCTATCTTTACTTTTTCACTGATGGAGCGGAATATGATCTCTCTAGTGTTGTAGTCGACTACGGCTTCGGCTGTCCTACAGAACGGTCATCCAAGAATGATAGGGGTGTGGAGTATAGGCATGGATGTGTCCATGTCTAAGACAACAAAATCAACAGGGAACTACATCCCTTAGACAGTGACAACCACATCTTCCAACATACCTCGAGACCGCTTGACTGATTTATCTGTGAATTGTAGAATCATCTTGGTAGGTTTAAGTGGTCCTAACCCAAATTTGGTGAGTAGTGATGATGGCAACAAGTTGATAGACGACCCACTGTCGAGCAACGTGCACTTGAACTCCTAGTTGAATATTGTGCATCTGATTAAAGATGCTCCCTTGTCTTTCTTCTTAGGTGGGAGGTCGATGATGGCATTCACAGTGGTCATGGTAAGAATATGCTTCTCACAATTTGAAGTCTTGCATCTATGCATGTGGGTTGATGCTTTGGTGTACATGCCTCCTTAAATCCTTTCTTCACATAATTTTTTTCATTGTTTTTTATTTAATTGCAGAAGGAAATGGTATATTTACATCAGAATGAACAGTATGTTGTAAATGTTTGTCCTTATCAGTGTGTACAAGAAGATGGCAAAAAGAATCAAAATCATCTACAAACTGTGGAACAAAAAATGGTGCAATCTTGGCTCCTTTGGCTGGACATGGGTTGGTTGCTGTTGTTATGGTTGGATTTTCCTTCTCGGGCACGGGTTCACCTTGGTTGTTGTTGTCTTTTTGGATTTTTGCATTTTCTTCATTTTTTATGTTTTTTGGCGTAGGTAGTGTTTCTCCAAAAAAATTGTATTAACCTTGGTGCTGGCCTGGCTGACAACTCGTCGTCGGACGCTTTGCTCTTCCACTTCACTGTCACAGATGGGTGGAGTGTCCTACCGCTCCTGATATGTACAACATTATATAAAGAGATATTATTTTCACCCAAATCGGGTTGGGCACTGCATGCTACCTACTCCTTGCGATGGAAGTTGTTTGGATTCGCTTCAACCTGGGTGGAAAGACAGTCTTGGTGGTGTTTGGCCACCTAACACAGAGGAGAGAGTCGTACGCTCCACATAAAGTGGGAGCAATGTCGCTGAACTGACCCTTCACAAGGCTATGAGTGATCAAAACAACAATCAACCCACACAGTATAAATCAATCTGTTGGGAAAAGAGAATGAGTTGTTCTATTCCATAAGCCCTAGGCTCTCTTATATAGGAGAGTAGCCTATGGGTAAATTACATAAAGAGAATAACAGGAAAAATAAAATAACAAAGAGGTACAGTTATTCTATATGCGTCAACACTCCCCCTCAAGATGGAGCATAGATATCAATCATGCTCAGCTTGGACGCACACTTCTGGAATGGGCCTCAAAGTAATGCCTTGGTGAAAATATCAGCAGTCTGATTCTCTGATGTGACGTGAGATGTAGCAATGAACCCCTTCTGAATCATGTCACGTATGTAGTGACAGTCGACCTCAATGTGCTTGGTCCTCTCATGAAAGGCTGGGTTATTTGCAATGAACAAGGCGGCCTGATTGTCACATTCCAACATCATAGGAAGAGGTATATCAAGACATAGATCTGCAAGTAAGGATTTCACCCACATCATTTCTGTGCTAGCCTGGGCCATAGCCCTGTATTCGGATTCAGCATTGGATCTAGCTACCACTATCTGTTTCTTGCTCTTCCACGAAACTAGAGCATCTCCAACATAGACTGCAAATCCTGATGTGGACTTCCTGTCCTTGGGGCATCCTGCATAGTCTGCATCCGCGCATGCCATGATAGAGACCTCCTTTCCTTTCTTAAATAGCAAGCCTGCACCTGGAGATGATTTTAAATATCTCAGAATCATGTGTATTGCATCCATATGGGCCTGACGTGGTTGCTCCATGAACTGGCTCACACGACTCACTGCAAATGATATATCAGATCTAGTGATCGTGACATACAGTAGTTTGCCTACCAGTTCTCTATACCTTCTCTTATCCACCTCTTCTGTGTCGTCATCATACAGCTTCATGCTAGGATCCATTGGTGTCGTAGCAGGTCGACACCCTAGCATACCTGTCTCACTCAGTAGATCTGTAACATACTTCCTCTGTGACATGACTAATCCATATGGATTTCTAGCAAACTCCAGCCCCAGAAAATATCTAAGGACTCCCAAGTCCTTGGTGACAAACTCGGTCCCAGCCTTTCCTTTGCCTGCTTAATGCCCTGGTCATCATCACCTGTAATCAAGATATCATCAACATAAACCATGATTACAATGATACCTCTAGCCGTCTTTTGTACAAACAAGGAATGATCAACATTGGAGCGTTTATATCCTTGTTTCTCAAAGAGATCTGATAGCTTCTGAAACCATGCTCTGGGGCTCTGCCTAAGGCCATAGATGGCCTTATGTAATCTGCAAACCTTGGAACACTCCCCCTCAACAGCAAAACCAGGTGGCTGTTGCATATAGACTTCCTCCTGCAAGTCGCCATACAGAAATGCATTCTTCACGTCCAGTTGATAAAGTGGCCAGTCTCTAGCAACTGCAACTGATAACAGGATCCGTAGAGTGGAATGACGCGACACAGGGGAGAATGTGTCAAGGTAGTCTACCCCATATGTCTGTGTGAAGCCCCTTGCAACCAGGCGTGCCTTGTACCTGTCAATGGAACCATCGGCATTGTGCTTCACTGTAAACACCCATTTGCAACTCACCGGGCTGACATCTGGAGGTGTAGGAATCAAACTCCAGGTTCCTCTGGACTGAAGTGCCGCCATTTCTTCTTCCATTGCTAGCTGCCATCTAGCATCTTGCAAAGCATCATGATGATTCCGTGGAATGTCTGTAGCTGAAAGTGCCAATGCAAACTTCCTGAAGTCTCCAGATAGCCTCTCAAAAGACACAGCTGCTGATAATGGATATTTGGCACAGCTTCTCTTTGGCTTGCGTAGAGCAATTGGAACATCCAGATCATCTGTGTTCTCACCATGCTCCTGTAATACATCATGCTGAGAAATGTCGTCAGATCCGTTAACATTAATATTTTCATTACATACCATAGGCGAGCTAGTTGACGGGTCAGAACCATGAGCTGGAGGAGGCCTGCGGGTGTAATGGAATGGTAGCGGGGATACTAGCGGTGGCGGTGGTGGTGGCGGTGGCGGTGGTGGTGACGGTGTTGTTGTTTATGGCAATGGTGGTGGTGGTACCATGAATACGGCATCAAGAGATATAGGTGGTAGCTGCATGTTTCCAGATTCTGAAAAGTACATAACAGATTCAAAAAATGTAACATCTGCACTGATCATATACCGCCGACGCACAGGATCAAAACACTTGTACCCCTTTTGAGTTCTGGAGTACCCCACAAAGACGCACTTGACAGCCCTAGGACAGAGCTTGTCAGTACCAGCCGACAACTGATGGACAAATGCGACTGACCCAAACACACGAGGGGTAAGAATGAACAAATCCTTGTCAGGGTAAATGAGTGAAAAAGGAATCTGTTCATTCAAGACAGACGAAGGCATACGGTTGATTAGGTAACATGCAGTAAGGACTACATCACCCCAGTAGGAGTACGGAACATGACTCTGAATAAGAAGTGACCTTGTGACATCAAGAAGATGACGGTGTTTTCTTTCAGCAACCCCATTCTGTTGAGACGTATGAGCACAAGATGTTTGGTGAATAATTCCTTTTGAGGAGTAGTAATTGGCTAGAATGTTGGTGCACAACTCTAAGGCATTATCACTTCTCACAATCTTGACAGATGTGGAAAAAGCATTTTGAATTTCATTAAGAAAGTGGATAATAATATTTCCTGCTTCAGATTTATTTTTCATTAGAAAGACCCATGACGCTCTAGAGAAATCATCCACAAATACAATATAGAACATGTGTCCCTGATGATCGGGAACACGACTCGGACCCCAGACATCGACATGAAACAACTCAAACTTGGAGTTACTACTCCGACCTTGATTACTGGGAAAAGACGACCTGTGATGCTTTCCCAACTGACATGCCTCACACTGGATAGGTGTGTGAGAGAGACCATAGGGTAGAACTAGACGCAACTTCTGAAGCGGTAAATGACCAAAACGCAGATGCCACAGGAGAGGAGATACTTGTCCAACAGGAGAAGATGTGGTTCCGGCAAATGGGGTCTGGTTCAGACGGTAAAGGCCTCCTTGCTCATAGCCATGACCAATCACGTTGCCCGTACGGATGTCCTGAAAAATCAAAGAAGATGAATCAAAAATAGCTTGACAATGGAGATCCTTCGTAATCTGACTAATTGACAACAGATTCATAGAAAAATGCGATGCATGTAGGACATTCTTAAGCTGCATAGAAGGTGTCAATCTAATCTCCCCCTGACCAGTGATAGGGGAATGCGTGCCATTAGCAATCACTACTGTCCGTCCTGGAGGGATCTGAGTGTATCCTGTAAGTAGACTCTGGTCGCCACATAAATGATGTGTAGCACCCGAGTCCATGATCCATGGCAGTATATCAGATCTACTACTGTGGAGTGCAAGTGTACTACCTGAAGTACTAGTAGATGCAGAGGCAGAGGCAGAGGCAGCAGCATCAGTATGACTCTCTGTAGTCGGTGCTGGACCAGATGGTGGTATGATGCCCCTGAGGCGAGCAACTAGATCATCAAATCGTTGATCCAGGGTAGCAGCAGATGGGGGCTCTATCTGCTCAGCGGCTCGTGCAGATGCAGGGAATCCATGCTTCGAATAGCATGTGTCTTCATTGTGCCCGACTCGGTGAAATATGTGCATGTTGGCCTGGTGCGGCCACCCCTTCCACGAGGAGTACGTCCACGGCCCTGGTGATGAAAACCGTGGCCTCTGTTGGCCGCCATGGCTGAGGAATTCTGACTCGCAGCTGCTGAAGGCACTGTGATCCTACTCAATCTGTGAAAAGCTTCCTCCATGGGAGGAATAGTCGAGTCCGCCAAAATCTGAGAACGTGTTGCCTCATACTCTGGATCAAGTGCAGCGAGAAACACACCCACCATAGTAGCATTCCTGTATGTCTTCTGCTGCTCTGGCGTAGCTGTCAAGGGCATGAAGCTATATAGCTTCTCAAACATCCCTCTCAGTGATGTATAGAGAGAATGTAGAGGGCGACCATTCTGCTTGATGGTGAAGATATCATGCTGGAGTTGCAGAATCTTTGTCTCGTTCTTTGCCTGGGAATATGTGGCCGCCAGAATGTCCCACATATCCTTCGCTGTGGGTTGATGGAGGATATCATTGGCAATCTCAATTGCCAACGTGCCAGATAGCCAGACCTTGGCGTATGCGTCATCAGACTCCCAGGAGGCATAGGTTCCAGTCTTCTCAGCAGGCTCTGATTCGGTAAGAATATGCTTCTTACCTGTAGACTTCATCATGCTCATGAACTGCATTGCCCACAGTTCATAGTTTGTACCGTCCATCTTGACAATAGGCGCTGGACCACGGAATGCGCCAATAGATGGGATATCTGCCTTGCTCTCTGACATATTGAAAAATAAAGACTGGAACGATTGACAAATGATATGTTTTGTCTACAATACCATTGATGGGGGTAGTTGCATGTGTAGACTTCAAGCAACTATCCCCATGAAGATGTTTATGCTAAGACCTACACGCACACAGGAGTTGCGCACAGGCCGCACAGGAGATGCGCTGGGAGGCAAAGGTGACGCACTGGAGCACACGGCTGAGGCGCGCAGGGGCTGCGCACAGCGCACAGCGCACGGCTGATGCGCGCAGGGGCTGCGCACAGCGCGCAAGTGCTGCACAGGGGATGCGCACGGCGCGCTAGGGCTGCGCAAGGGGCTGCGCGCGCAGGGGCTGCGCACAGCGCGCAAGTGCTGCGCAGGAGTTGCGCGTGGCACGCTAGGGCTGCGCAGGGGATGCGCAGATGATGCACAATGGCGGCGTTGGAGGCGCGCACGGCAGGGGGCGGCGGCGTTGGAGGTGCGCCGATCGAGAGAGAGAGAGAGAAGAAGAGGGCCGGCGGGTGGGGTGTTAGGGTTAGGGTTTCGAGAACTCCGGTCTAGGACCGCTGCTCTGATACCATGTTGGGAAAAGAGAATGAGTTGTTCTATTCCATAAGCCCTAGGCTCTCTTATATAGGAGAGTAGCCTATGGGTAAATTACATAAAGAGAATAATAGGAAAAATAAAATAACAAAGAGGTACAGTTATTCTATATGCGTCAACACAATCAATGAAGAAGAAGGTATGAATCAAAATTTATTATAAACCCTACAAAAATAACCATATAGTGACAAGCAGAGTAGGGTGTCGAACACAGGGAACACACGATGTAACACTTAATATTATTTATAAATAAATAATGAATAAATAATATAGGTATGTATATATACAACTATGAACACTATTAGCCCAAAGAATGTGGGTTTTTAATTTTATATTTAGTCATAATAATCTTTTTATTTTTATTTATATATATATATTTTTAAATTGATTTTTAGTTTTTATTTTTTATATTTTTAGAATTTTTAATTTCTTTTTCTTTTAAAAATATAATATAAGATATATATATATAGGACAATATATATAATATAGGCTAATGTAAGTATAAATATTAATAAAAATACTCAAATTACAGAAAATAGATTCTTTTAGTTTTACAATTTTTTTATTTTTTGTGATTTTTTTATAAATTTTGTTAATCATTTCATATTTTCAAAGATAAAAAATCCCAAAATAGGGAATTAATAATAGGTCGAAATTAAATGAAGAAGAAAAATATCAAATTAAGTCCAAAATTTTTCAAATCAATTTTAATAGATAGATAATGATATAGAGAAAATTATGAATCAGATATCAATATTTTTGAAATTTTTGAGAATTTTTTGTATATTTTTATAAAGTATTTTGGGGCTTTTTTATTTTTAAGGGTTTTCTTTTTCCCTTTTATAGATTTTTGGATTGGAGACTCTAAATACTTAAATAGACAAAATATATTTTTGGAGGGTCAAAACTTTTTTTATATTTTTAGGGGTTTTATACTGCAAACAGGATGAAATTGAGCTCCTTTTGATTTTTTAATAAATACTAAAAACTCCTAGATTGCAAAAATAAAATTATGGCATGGAAGTGAGTAAAATCATAAATGTACATCTTATTTTTGGTGATTTTTGTATCACAAATGATATATTTAATAAATAGATCAAATCAACAGAAATACAAGTCCTAGAAAGGGCATAAATGCAATTAAAAATAAACTTGAGGTGCAAATGAAAATATCCCACATTTTTTTGAACTGGACATGAATGTTTCAGGACTTAAGCGAAATACATAAACCCGTGAGGGTGTTCACGTAATTTTTTACAGCATAAAACGTGTGCATGCACGTGACTCTAATAGGGACTAAATTGCAATATTCGAAAGGTTCTAGGGTTTACGTGCAATATTCGCAAGGTTCTAGGGATTAATGCTGGCAAGGGCTCTTGATCCGACGGTGTTCGAGGGTCGTGGAAGAACACCCAAGTACACCATCTGGGTGTTGCTTTAATCGATGAATCCAAGCATCTCCGAGCTTCGTTCTCCTCGCTGGTGATTGGAAAAGGTTGTCGGTATGCCTCCTCCCACGTCAATGTCCTCAGGTGCGCTCGAGGGGGCTCAGAGACCCCAGATGGCCCCAGGTGACCTGGAGCTTCTTCCAGGTACTTCGATTGCTCCAGAAGGCATGTTTGTGACCTAGACCTGTGCCAAAAAATGAGGTGGCTCAAGGCGATGATTCTCGGCCAAAAAGGGCAGTGGGGAGCTACGTCGATGAACGGTGGTGGTGAGCTCCGTCGAAGTGGCGGAGGAGGAGGTCGAAGTCCTTCAATTTGGGCAAAATCGAAGAGTCTTTTGCGGGCGGATTGTGGAGAAAGCGTGAGGAAAGGAGGGTGAAGTGAAAACGGGTCGAATCACGAGCGAAATTACGGTGATTTAGACCTGGAGCTTGAGCTCCATGTCAGCAAAGATCTGGCTTCTAAGCTACTTCTATCGAATCAAACTTAAAACTAACTACTAAATAGATATCCAGGCTATGGATATTACCTATAATAACAGGGAAAAGAGGCTAAACCAGCTGGGAAAACCAGGAGCAAAACCTACCGGAGCAGCTTCGGCAATGGGTGGATGCACCTCTCAGGACGTCCTCCTCGCAGCAAACCCACACTTGGAGCTTCATGTCAGCAAGCTGGAGGTGTGTAAAGGGAATTGAGGGGCTAAAACATGCCAAAGAGTGACCGAAAAGCAAAAGGAGATTTGTGAGGTTTATTTATAGACTGTTTTTGAATGAGTTTTGAGGGGTTTTGCATGAGATCGATCGGAAGTTGGTCGGGATTCTAGGAAGGATGTGGATGAAGGAAGATATGGCTACAGGAAGATGGAAGCCTCAAGGGCAACAGATGAAGAATGGAGGTGCGATAAATCGGTAAAGTAGGCATGCTCATGACTTATGAAAGAAGTCAAAGGGGATGAGGTACAATTGACCGAGGTCAACGAATGGAGATGCATGGTTGGTCCACGTGGACCAACCAGAAAATTCTAAGGAAAAAATGCCTTGAAAAATGAATAATAAATAGTAATTGTTTTTATTATTTTTAGGTTATAATTTTCTATAGTATTTTATACTTATTTTTATTTTTTTTGAGGTTGTTTATTATAAGTTAATTTTTAGGGTTTAATTTATAGGTATATTTTCCTATGTTTTGAGTATTTTATTTTTATAGTTTTGACTTTATTATTTTATTTTCTTTTTTTATATCTACAACTTATTTTTATATACATACATAGTTTTTTATTATAATTTTCTAATGTAATATATAGACTTAAATAAATAGGTGTATTTATTGTATAGGTATACGTATAGGAGTCTCATCTATGTGTTTTATATATATCTTTTGTTTTTAATATTTATTTAATGGTTTTATTATAGTTTTAATATGTACATACATTATAAATAATATTTACAAAATTATAAAAATATGAAATCATAAAAATAATAAAGGACAGATAAAATGAATATTTTATTCAAGTATATTGTACAATAGGGGTCCAAAACCTAACTTTCACACCTTAACTCCAAAAAATATAAAACTACCTTTGCTATTTAAAAGTTATAAACAATTAAAGGTGATTTTGATATATTTTGAGTTTTTATTTGGGAGATATGGGTCTGTGGGATTTTACTCTGTGTATAAAATGTACATTGTATATTATTTTTGTATGAAATAAATTTTGTATTTTTCTATACATTTTTATCTACAAATTTCATGTACAAAGTTTCTTAATTTGAGATGTAAATAATAAAGACTAAAATAGGTTCCAAAAAGGAACTATTGGCCTATTTTGTAGAGTGATCCATCTGTATTTCCTGTGCAGTATGGCGCCCTATCTCCCCCTATTTTATTCCTTGTCGGGTAAGTCATCATGATGACTAAGTCTCAGGGGCTAGGGTCACTTCAGTGTCCTTAACACTTCGCTCTTTTTCTTTTCTTTCCTTTATTCTTTTATTTTGGCAATAAATACAATAAGGGTTTAGTACTTTATATAGTATTTTGTACAGTTTAATGAATGTTTATTTTGACAAATTAATGATATATTCATGCATTCAACTAGGGTTTAAAGGCCAAAATGAAAGAATAAAGGTGATGAAATGGAGATTCATCAGGTTGTCATTAGGTTGTCTATCTTCTGGCTCATCTTGTTCTTTAAAGTTGAGCCATAAAATCCAGGGATGGGTTAGCATGGGCAACCTCGGAAGATTCAGCCTGATGAGACCGTTGATTTTGCTGGTAGGAGGGAGGTCATTGCTGGTAACCCTGAGAATAGTGAGGAGGAGGAAGAGCGGGCTATTGCTGGTACTACGAGGAGTATTGGTGATGGTATGGAGAAGGCAGCTGCTGATATTGTTGTTGGCGGTATCTAGACTACTGCTGATAATTGCACTGCCTCCAATTGCAACCATGTTGCGGAGGTTGTTGTTGCTGGGCCGGGTTGGGTTGGTAGTTCTGCCCTCCATGTTGTTGGTGAAATGGCCTTTTGGACAGATTCTGGAAATGTTGTTGTTCATGAGGATGGGTCATATGCTGATCGTTTCCCCAAATGGCACTCACCTCTTGAATGAGCGGTAGAGGTGGAGAACAAGACTCAATTTATTGAGGTTGGTATTCATGCAGTTGGTAGACAACCATCTAAGTTTGTGGCTATGGTTGATGTTGTTCCAGGGCCTGCACGTAGTATACGTGCTGGATCGGAGGCTAGTTGGGACTCGGTTGAGGCAGTTGTGGCTGTGGCTGCTCCTTCTTCTCAACGGAGGCTCAGGTGCATGGGTTACTGCATTGCAGGTGTTGATAATGTTCACCAGTATCTCCAGCTTCTTGGTGATGATATCAAGCGTATCTAAGTCTTTCATTCTTTGCTCAATCTTGACGGGATTCTCTAGGTCCTGAGACAACTTCTCAATTATATCGACTTTTGACATGCCGTTGACAATGATGCTCAAGACAAAACTATCACACATGACGACTTCTCTTGTCTCTACCATGTTCACGTTCTTGAGGAGAGCATGTTGTAGTTGCAGTTGGATATGGAAGGTACGAGATGAGGATAGTACAACCTCTCCTTCGCCCATCTCCTCAAATATCTGCCATATTGCATCCTTGTTCTTATTAAAGTGAGATCTTTCATAGGCAGCATCAACCATACATTGACTTGCTTATGTCAATCCCCCAAAGAAATGTTGGACCATGATGGTCCTCGAGATGTCATGGTGGGGGCATATGGGCACTTTTTGATCAGAACACTAAACGTCTCTCATATTTCATAGAAGGATTCTTGGGGTCCCTGAGAGATGCTAGAGATATTCGACTACATGAGATTGAGATAGCTGATAGGATAGTAATTGTGAAGGAATGTTGACTTCAAATCCTCCCAAGTCATCACCATCTTCTCTAGATGGTTTATCATATAGAGAGCCTTGCTCAGGAGGCTGAATGGAAAGG
The DNA here is from genome assembly GCA_037367405.1 of Ottelia alismoides. NCBI lineage: Eukaryota > Viridiplantae > Streptophyta > Magnoliopsida > Alismatales > Hydrocharitaceae > Ottelia > Ottelia alismoides. The sequence goes on from JAZKJV010008269.1 coordinate 271,851, forward strand.
TAGCCATCTTGACTATGCCCAATGGAATGTTGGGGTAGTGAGTGGTACTACATATGTGGTCAAACTGTTGTAGATGGATATATGGCTCCTCATTGGAATTCCCATGGAAGTTATGGAGGATCGAAAGGAGTTGCAGCTAGAGTTCAAAGTGTTCGTGGATTGGTGTAATCTAGATTCACTCTTTGATGCGGTCGGCCCTTAGATTGTAGGCTTGATTGAGTGTTGGATCGGGTTAGCCTCTCCCTCCGTCTTCCCCTCCTCCATGGGGTCCATCTACAGAGTGATTGTCTCTATCTTCATCATAACAACATCCTCGAGGTGTCTCCCTATCTTCGGATCTCCTCCTCATATTGTTCAACATATCCTGGAAAGCGACCTGAGCTAGAGCTTGGCCAATGACTTATTGCCGGATGGCGTGGATGGAGGCCATGAGCTAGCTATTGACTTCATTCTATTTGGGCCCAACACCCTACTCTGTATCTTGCTCGGTGTTCTTCTATGAGTTCCCTTTCCTCTCCCTGATGGAGCCATCTATGATCCTATCTGTGATTGTGCGGGCTTGAGGTCGGGGTTAAGATATGCAATGGGAAATACGCCTCAATCAGTCTGCATGAAGTTACCAGATGGAGAAAATAATTCGGAATTAGGGTCAGTTCTGAAATTTATTAGGTATAAGGAAGGGTATGGAGTGAAGTCAATATCCATCCAAAATGGACAGAACTCGGGAAGAGAGTGTTCTTGGTCTAGCTGAGGAAGAAGAAGCGGGGAGACCTAAGGGTGGTTTACGGAGTCTGAACCATGGACTTGGAAATTGCCCCAAATTATTGAAGATGTCGGACTCGAGGAGTTGATGTGGGTGTCGACAGAGTCCCAATTAAGTCATCCTGTAATTGTCATCTCGAAGCAAGAGAGAAGATCGAGTGGGAAGAAGGATGTAGTGATCAATGAGAAGCAAAAGGAGTGTAAAACAGTAGAAGGCTCATGATGAGCAGGGGTCAAAGAGGAAGTAAGAAGAGAAGGGTGGTAAAAATGCGCAGGAGCACAGTACTTTGATCTTTGATCCTAGTGAAAACAAAAAAACACCAAACAAAATGGATTCACTAACTCAACCCAATGTGACGTCGTGAGAGTTCGGCTATTTTTATCTTTTCAATTTTAGGGTTGTCGATATAGGCAATAAAATTGTCACGATTCCTTAAGAGGCAAGCCCTAGAGGAGAGGATGTACTACCAAGAAGAGTCTCTCTGTACTTGTTTCGTTTCTTGTATCATATGATCTATGCTTTTTGAGATCCTCAACATCATTCCTAGGTGGCTACATAGCCAAAGAAAAGAGAGAGGAAGTCGATAGACAAAACCACTACTTCAGACCAAGCTCACAACGGAACTACCATGAGCGTGCAAGGTCATACTCAGACACAAATGATGAGACAAACACACTCGTGAGGGTGTGGCCTAAGCTCAGTACTTCAGACCAAGTCAGTGTTCCACACAAGGTAGGAACACCGTCGTCGACAAGGCCCTACTCGTCTACGTACAATAGAAGCGCCAATACTTCGCCAGCCCAGGTGATAGTTGAGGCAACCACAGATCAGGTTTTTGGCTCTATTCCTTAAGGGTCATGCCTCGCTCTGTCTAGAATGTATCTGAAATAAAGAGGGGCTTTGTGGACCCAAAATAGTGATGTTTGTTACATATTTTAATTAGGGTCAAAGTGAGATCAGCGGTCCCTTTTTAAAATTTTTGAATTTTCAGTTTTTCGAGTATTTTTCAAAATAAAATGCCTAACAATTTTTATTTTCTTTAATTCCTATGTGATCTAAAAATAGAGGGAGATAGCGTCAAGCAATGCAAGTGGACACGAGGATGGAAATCTATCCTTGTATCAAGTGATGCATGCAAAGATAGAAGACTTACAACACTTCCCAGCTCTCTCCATGCGGGATGCAAAACAAGGAATTTATAAACGTAATCTATATGGCGGAATGCAAGCGAAAATTGTCCTAAGAAGACAATTGATAATTTCATGAAGAACCAAATGCTAAATACTTAGAAAGAGACCTAGAGTCTGGTCTTGGAGGCTCCTCAATGCTCACCACAGTGGGCCCTGCAAGCGTAGTATGGAGATCTCTCACAGCACGTGGTTTCAAGTCTAAGTGTCCAACAATTAATTTTAACTAAGTTCAAATGTTGAGACTATAGTTGCATGTAAGATATTAGGTGTTTGGCCTTAATTTACTCGATCAAGCAATTCCTAAAATGCTAAAGGCTCATTCCACAAATCAAAGAAGGTGGAAAGCACAAAACATAACAAATAGAGAAAATAAAGGTGACAAAAACTAGAGAAAATAAAGGCGACAAAAACTCGAGAAAATATGGTGAGCCCCATGACGAATCCGAAAATGCCTGTGTTAAAAAGTTGTTTTTTATCGTTTGGCTTAAAGAATGATTAGTCGTGCGTTGTAGGCGGCAATCAGAATCGGTCAAGAAAATACCACAAATAATTTATTCAATTTTTAATCTCGTGGTTTTATGTTTATTTTACTTGGGCAAGTCCCAAGGTCGATCTCAAGGAGGCAAAGGAACAACATAGAGAAATGTCTATCAAAGTTCGTGTTCGATTTTCGAGGTGGTCTTTTTTTGGAATTTTCAATGCAATAAAGGGTGCAAAATGCAAATTCGGCCTTATTTTAGGGACTAAAATGTAAATTTCGATCAGACGATGTCCGAAAAATATGAAATTAGGCCACGAAGTAAATTATGATGAAATGGGTGCATTTTAATTTTTTTGGAATTTTTGGATGCAATATAAATTTTTTATGAATTTTTAAATGTAAACGAGATGAATTTCAATATTTAATTATAATAAATACTAAACCTACTTATTTTCAAGGAACAAAATTATCTAAGATCTATCACTAGGTGATGAATCTTAGAAAAACCTAAACCTTGAAAATGTAAGATCTAGTACCTATAAAAATTAAATAATGAAATATGCAAAATGATTTTTACAGAGCAAATGATGCATGTACGTGCAAATCTTTTTGAGCACAATGTTAAGCACAATTAACTCTACAATGTACAATTTTTTCGGGGATTTTTAGAGCAATGATTAATCAACTATGAATTTCAGAGCAAGAAATGGGCAAAATACGCAAATTTCCACAAAATAATTATTTATTAATTAACCATCTATCACAAATACTCATAATATGTCAAAGTGTAGAGAATTAATTAACAAACATCATGCTATTTTTGGATTAATAAAATAATGTAAAGAGAAGGTCCATAAATACGGGGAACACAAGGGTATACTTGCAATAAATAAATATAAAATAAATAAAGAAATAACTGTAGTGGGGGGGCTGAGATGTAAATACCACTAATTCAGGGGTGTTTTCTGCAAAATACCCAATAGGCACGTGCTGTGCACGTGCCCTTGGGAAGGAGATACTGAACTACAAAATGGGGAACCTCCGAGGGCTTCTTTGCAATTGACCCAGAGGGTCACGTGCGAAGCACGTGACCCCTGGGGTTGATGAACCTGATGACGTTCCCCCGCCACGTGCCTCGCACGTGAGGCGGGGGCCTCGGGCTACGTGCCCGGTGGCGAGGCGGAGGATGGCGGTCCGGCAGAGGAGGGGCCGCTTGGCCACGGTGGTTGGGCGCAGCTGAGGCCGATGCTCGGCGGAGGAGCTCCGGTAGCGGAGGTTGTCAGCGAGAGAGCGGCAGAGTCGGAGCTGGGCGAAGATGGCTGAAGTCGAAGACGTGTGGCCAAGGCGGAGGCGTAGGCGGCGAAGCTCGATGAAGATGGAGATGCGGAGTCGGATGATGTCGTGGCGTTGGTTGCTAAAGGGGGTCCGGCACGGCTGGTGGTGCTGTTCGTCGAGGCGGAGGCTGTCGCGGTGGGTCAGCACCTAGAGGTTATGTTCCTTGTAACCGGAGATGAAGATGAAGGTGGGGGAGTTGGCGTTGGAAGCTCCTCGAGCGGGAGGGTCGAGGCAGAGTACGGCCGGTGCTGCAGCAGGCGGTGGTGGCGTGAAGTCGATGACAAGTCGAGGCGGAGTAGTCGAGGATGGTGGCCGGCGGAAGGGATGTTGATGAAGATAACACGATGGCTCAATGACTCACGGCCAGAGCTTGAGCAGCGAAGGCGACGGTTGCCGCGACTGCAACGAAGCTTGAAGGCTTCGGATCTCGCCCAGCCTCCAAGGCAACCTTGCCAACGGTGCTGTCACCGTCGTCGACGAAGCTCCCCCTTTAACTGTGTGATTCGGCGGATGAAGGTCTCTGGAGGGCGGCATGGTTCTTATAGGGTTTGGAGGCTGCCGACGATGGAAGGAGATCGGGGGCGATTTGGGTGGTGATCGGCGATGGAGGAATTTAGGGGATACGATCTGGGGGATCGGCCGACATTTGCGGGAAGCGGCGGCGCAAGATGATGGAGCGGATCGTGATGAAGATACGGTGGATCGGAGATTAGCTTCAGCCGAGATCCTTGGCGTAGAAATCGGGGGAGCGGGCGGCGCTCGATTGGGAAGGAGGTGTGCTGGGGAAGAAACACAGTGGCCGTCCGATCGGCCAAGATCGGACGGTCGTGATTCAGATACACGGCAGGTCAAAGGGGGGCGGCGCGAGCGCACGTGCAGTGCGCGTGCGGGTGCGGCACGTGCGCTGCACTTGCGTGGCTTTTTATTATTATTTTTTAATTAATTTTTTTCAAAACGAATTATAAATAAAGCCAAAAACGGTTGACACGTGGTGGCACCAGGTGCTGCCACGTGTCAGCACCTGAAAATTCGAAAGATAAATATTTTGTAAAATCGAAAATAAATAGTAAATGACCTCGGATCGAAAAACTTTCTTCACGAAAATTGCTCGTCTTGATGAGATCTACAACTTTCATGACATCAAAACCAAAATCGATCAAATGCACAAAGTGAATTTTTGGGGTATCCCATGTATATAGAATACCTTAATTTTGGGGTTTTGTAATTTTTTTGTTCTTTTTAAAATAGATAAAAATCCGGAAAATTACTGTAAAATCAAAGATAAATAAAGACACATTAATATAATTTTTTTTGGATTTTTATTAATAGGTTAAGCAAGTATATAAAATAATAGGTCAAAAACTGCTAAAATACACAATATACAAAAGAGACCCAAAACCCAACTTTCACATATGAGCTCCGATTCACTTGAACTTGGTCTTGTTTCGAAGGTAATTGAATGTACAATAGTTCAAAAGTGATTAGGATTAAAACGGACACTGGATGAGGGAGATATGAGGGTTTTAGTCCGAAAATCTTGAAATTAGGGTTTGGGTTTTTGGTCCACTTATTTGGGTTAGTTATTTTTTTGTATTTTTCCTTTATTCTTGTTAGTGATGTGTACACAGTGAAAGTAGTTTTGAGTCATTCGGAGTTAGCATGAATGAGTTAAAAATCCAGGAAGTTAGGCTATTTACAGGTCACTTTTGGCTTGGATTTTTGGCTTCTTATTTTGTGCAGATTTTTGTGCTAAAATGCAATTCTTATGAAATCATGAACTAATGCTAATTATGCAGAATAGATGCAAGAATGCTGTTGATTTTGAGGATTTTGAGCTTAATAAATGAGATTTAGAGTGATGAATACGAGATTCATCACCCCAAAGTGAACAAACACTTGCAAATTAGGCATGAGTGTCCAAGTCCAAAGTAGTTGTATTATTACAAATTATTAAACAAAAATAAATGCACTCTCTCAAAGGCCTATGCTAATTCTTCTCTATCTCTCTTTCTTTCTCTCTCCTCTCGGCCCACAAGTAGAAGGACCAAGTCTTCTAGAATTAGGTGCCTCAACCACCTAGGCAGTCATCGTCGTCTCGAAGTCCCTTGCAAGAAAAATAGAGGACACGAGTATTAGCACACGAAATAATTATATCAAATAAAAGAGAAATTGAGTGAAGAAAAATAATGAAATAAAAATGACCCAAAATTATATCCTACGCGTTGCTCACTGGTAATCGCACCATTTCATGAGCAGGAAAATCGAGGGATCTAAAATGAGCCTCACAAGGTGAGGACTCAGTCGTTGTGACGATCTCTCAATATATGCATTCAATCAACAATTAACGCACACAAGAAACAAATTAATCAAGAAAGGGGTCAAAATTTATTATACCCTACAATAGATTGTATAGCGGACAAGTACAATAAGGGTCGAACTCAGGGAACAACGGGGAATAGACAATCAAAATTTACTAAAAGAACACAATAAATGATTTTGGGTTTTTTAGGATATTTTTGAATTTTTATGGATTTTTCATTATGTATATTTTTATGGATTTTTATTTTTATATATTTTTTAAATTTTATAATTTTTATTTTCTTTTATATTTTCTGATTTTTATTTTCTTTTGATTTTCTAAAAGATAAAATAAACATATAAGTACTAATATATATTATAGACTAATAAATATATAAATATAACTAAAAATAATAAAAAAATTATCGAATAAAATATTTTTGTGTTGTTTATATTCTTCTCCTATTTTTGTGATTTTTCAAGTATTTTTGCTAATTTTGAGTATGTTAAAGTGTCAATATCTGAAAATAGGGATTAATTAACTAGGCCGAATTGATTTGAGATTTAAAAATAACCAAAAGCCTAAAAAATTCTCAATATTAATTTTAATATATAGATAATAATGTATATAAAATTACAGAATAGAAATTAATATTTTCGAATTTTTGAAGAGTTTTTATATTTTTACAAGGATTTTTAAGTTTTAAATTTTTAGTCTTTTTCATTTTCTATTGTTAGTGGTTTTTGGTCTTAGATTTTTATGGCTTTTTCTGCAAATAGGGACAAATAGCTTAGTTTTTTATTTCTAATAACTAGAAACTAATCTTAATACCTAACAAAAAATATATGTGATATATGTATATGTTGGGTATCTGTAGTAATTTTCTATAAATGTTTAGAGGTCTAGATCTGTTTTTAATAAAATTCTATAAAAAGAAAATATACACTAGCAGGGGTATTTATGCAAATATTCAAAGTTTTTGGACTATTTTGGAACACAATATGAAAGTATAAGGAGTAAATAGGAAAATTTCCCAAAAATATCCAATAATATATACCCGAAGAGGTATTTTTGCAACTAACTATAAGTCCAAGTGTCCATATGCAAATTCTCTAAAAAAATATTACACTAAATCTGCAAATAAATAGACTGAAATGAAATACAAATTCTCTGAGGATCCAGATGCAAAATACCCCGTCCCCTCACGCGCATAGGCATGTGAGGTGATGTGGAATGGACTTGGATGCAAATATGATAAGTACAAGATCTGGAATGCAAAATATCCAAAATAATTTACACTATAGACAAATGTCTTCGTATTAAAAATAAAATACAAAAAGTAGGGGCGGTAAAGTATGCAAAATATCCCCACGGCGCGTGATCCAACGGTGATGGTGGCTTCACTTAACACGTGACAGGCTCTAGATATGCGATGATGCTTCAGCCTCAGCAGCTGAGATTAGTTCCTAAGAGAGGATCCTACGGTCGTGGCTAGTGTTGATCCAACATCTGTAGTTCAATATGGAAGACGAGCATGATCACTCGCCACCTGCGAGATTCGATCAGCCCTGCCAACCACCTCCGAGCACTTGGAAGTCTCGCATGTTGCTCAAAAGTTGCATGGATGCACCTTGCATCTGATGGTCTCTCAGGAAGCTCCAGAGCTCAGTGGTGGAGCTTGGGAGGTTCGGAGAAGAAGAGGGGCTCTAGGTCCCTGGTTCTGGATCAAAATCAACCCACGAGGGGTCCTTTGGCCCTCCAAAACCTGCAGGAAGGTTATGCACATAAAAACGGATGTCTTTGGGGTTGTGTTAGGTCAGAATGAATGATAATGGAATCGGGTGGCGCTCTCCAGGCACGCAACATAGGAGGAGATTGGATCTTCTGATATGGGTAAGATCATGGGGAATGAAGATGCTTGGTGTGTAGAGCAATGATGGGGGAACGAGATGAAGGTGGTTAGCGGACGAGGGGCAGTCAGATCACAGCGAGGATGTTTTTGGAGCTCATCTCCAACGAACTACGAATCGGAATTTTAACAAAATACAAGCTAATTTGACTGAAATTATAACATAATATATACTACTACTACACCTAGAATTGAAAGTGCAAAGAAATAAAGGCACATCTTCCCGGAGGAGCTGGGACAAAGCATGTAGCGGAGCTGGCCAGAGAAGCTCGGATCAACCTCGGATATGAAGCTTTCTTCACCGATGAACTGTTGGAGCGTGTCTTGCTATCACCAGGAACTCGATCTAGGACTAGGTTTAGGGTTTAGTTGGCAAAAGAGCGATCAAGAAACAAAGGGAGGCGGATGAGATGGCTATATATCGGGCTATCTTTGCTTGTGCAGAGCGCTCAATTCAGAGGTTTTTGGATCAAAAAATCAAGGGTGCGTGAAAGATGGATGATCGAGGTGGAGAAATGGTGAAGGAATCATTCCAAATCAATGATTGCATTGATTAGAGAAAAGGCAAAAGAGAAGGTTAAATGACATTCTGTAGGACCTAGGGCCTCGGTCAGAGATTTGACAGAGATCAACAGATGACAAGCCCTGATTGGGTCACGTCATCCGCAAAAAGACAAAAATGAAAACAAAAAGAAGAAATAAATGTAAATAAAATAGTAGTTTATTTATTTATTATTTAAAACATAAAAAAATATTTATAATTTTATGTAGCGTTTTATGGTGATTTTTATTTGTTTTTACAAGTTAATTTATTATATGTTATTTTTAAAGGTTCATTTATTGGTATATTTACCTATATATGAGGTATTTTATTTTTATTTTGTATTTTTTATTTTATTATTTTGTATACATAATTTATACATTTATAACTTATTTTTATATGAACAAATATATTTTTGTTATATTTTTCTGATATAGTATGTACACTTAAATAAATAAGCGTATTTATTACATACATATAAGTATATGTAATCCATCTATGTCTTTTTGTATATTATTTTATTTTAATGTATATTTTATGGTTTTATTGTATTCTAAATATGTACATACACTATAAAGAATATTACGAAAGTATAAAATATAAAGTAATGAAATATATAAAGAATAAATAAAATGATATTCAGGTATATAATACAATAGGGGTCAAAACCTAACTTTTGCATCTTAACTCCAAATTAAATGAAACCACTAAATAGCTAATTAAAAGCTATCTACAGTTAAATGCGATTTTGATGCATTTTGAGTTCATATGGAGAAGATATGGGTCTGGTAAGTTTGGATTTTGGATTTTTTTAGTGTACAATGTACGATTTGTATTATTTTTTGTGTAAAGTAAAATTTATATTTTTCTATGTATTTTTATCTACAACTTTCGTATTCAAAGTTTCTTTATTTAAGGTACAAATAATAAATAATAAAATGGGTCCCAAAGATGAGTTATTGAAGGGTAAAAATTAGGGTTTTATTGTGTTTTGACCCTTATCTCCCCCTACTTTATTCTTTGTCGGCCCAGTCATCATGAAGAAGGATATCATAGAATCCTTAAGCACGTCACGGAAGCATGAGGATTGCATTATATACGATCGGGAGCGACTAGTCACACTAGGTACTCAGTGTAGTAGAATTTTAAAAAAATAAACGATGAAACCACATGATCAGAGAACACTTCTCAAATCATTCCATCTAAACCATGTATTATATAAAGGAATACCTCTTGTATCATGGTTGTGATCTAGTTTCTAAGCGAAGAGACCTCCTCTCTCAAGTTCGGTCTGTCAGAGGAGACACTTGCGAACGCGGAGATGGATCGCGTGCCTCTCGCAATCGGAGTTGTTGATCCAAGCAGTGAGTCTCCTGATCTCGTCTCATGAGATCAAATATCTTCTTCACGAATGAGGTGCACTGAAGAAGATGGAGAATCGCAAGTAGTCGAGGCAGCAACACAAAGGTGATGCAACAATGGAGGCGACTTTCTCTCTAGTGTTGGGTGGACGGCCACTCGAGATGGAGAGAGAGATGATGTGGTGCTTGAGAATGAGAGAAAGAGAGAGCAATAGTTGTTGTAAAAAGAAGATGAAGGGGTGCCTCTTCTTATATAGTATTTTGGGAGTTCATGGATCTCAATCCATGGAAAACACAAAATCAATGGATGAGATTGATTGGTGTTTCTTTCAATGATCATGGTTTTGTTGTACAAACACAACAACAATTAATTTAACTAAATTAAATATATTTTGAATAATAATAAAAAAATTTAATTTCAAATTAAATCAATTATCCATGGAGATAATAGGAAGGAGGCTAGCCTCCTTCCATAAAAGGGGGGACGACCACCCATTCCAATTAGGACTTGGTGGTCGTCCACCATCTCTAGATAGAAGGTGGTTATCTACTCCTTATTCCACGAGATTACATTATCCCATGGATTTCTCTAACTTTTGTTGCAAATCTATTAACACAAATAATTCATAATTATTTTGTGAACATTGTAATCAAGCTATTGGAATTTTGTGAATCACATCCACAATCCAAAATAAAACGTAAATTGTATTTTCAATTAATTGTTCAGTATGAATCCAATTCACATCAACACTTAATAAATAAATATAAATTACAATTGTCTCTTTCTAATATATTATAAATCACATTTATAACATATATGAATAATTTAGATAATGTTATCACATTATTCTTATCCATATTAATTAAATCACATTTAATTACATTGGATCATCATTCTCATGCATTAAATAATATGAATCAAATTCATATTATTCATGATAATTAAATCATATTTAATTATCCATTTCTCAATTCTTGGATATAAATCAACAATGGAATTATTCTTGAACTCTTTGAAGAATAATGCATACTCTCTGTAGGTACTTGGAGATAAGGATAGGGCGATTGTACGTTCCACATATAGTGACTTGGATATTGAAATCAAAGCTCAAATCCAGATCTCATGGACCTTTCATAGATGCATTATTAAATCAAGACCGTAAATCTAATCTTCTCATTGCATCTAAATCACATTCAGATCACTATCCAACATTTGGACCAAGATCAGATCACTTCTCTACTGAGGGGTTACTAAGATTCTGACATGTTTCATCACTCCCTTGGAATGCAAGCATCATGGTTATACAATCATTTATGATCACATCACCCTCATGTATTCCTAATACATGTACATCCTGCATACTGGAAGACATATAATAAACCCGAAGACATAGACTGTCATCTTTAGGGCATTATTATCAAGTTTCTCATTTGTCATTGGGAGTTGGTATTGATCATATGCTTTCCAAAAGCATATATCATACTTCAAATTCTTGTCATGCTTCCAAAGCAAGACAATCATGCATGGAATTTGATCGGTCCCAATAACTTACAAGTGAGCTCATGTCTTCTAGTTCACAAATGAACATGTATGATCCCTTTGAGAGATCGTATCTCTCATATGCCCGTACATGCATGGCCACCTCATCGGTATATATACCTTGATTAGGCCATTAACTTATTGGTCTGCCAAATGTACATACTTAGACATATAGCAACACATCTGTCTCCAATCAGAGGTTTTGTTGCCTATTTTGTGACAGTAAATGGCATAGGACTTGGTTATCTCGTTCTCCTCAAGTCAACTCTTTGACCTAACTAATCTGGCACCTCCGAATCTCTATTCCCATGCAGAGGACTAGCATTAAGAGGTCGATCAGATATCAACCAAAAGAGAAAAGATTGCCATCTCCTACTCAGGCTGGAGATCTTCTCTTAACAATCATTTGACGATACTAGATGAGTCCTCAATCTAACTCTTTAGATTTTCATCCAAGCACCAGCTTCTATGATTCAACAGTTGGATCAACAGATGTATGATCATCAAGATGGCCATGTACATAACCCTAATTGTGTTGAGGGACCTTATAGTACATTCATTCATTTAATCTCAGACAGGGAGTGAAATAACCAATAACTTTTATTAATAAACCAAACATTACAATAACATTTATTGTAGGAATGGTTCGCCTCGGGCACAAATGGCTAACACATGATGCCTAGGCCTCGGGGGTTTAGGGTCATAAAATACCTTTGGAGTTTTATTTCTTTTGTTTCTTTAATCTTTTATTTTATGTAATATTTACATAATAAATAATGAAAGTTAATTTATGCAATAATTATATGTACATGCATTTAGCTAAGGTTTAAAGGCCAAATGAAAGAACAAATGTGATGAAATGGAGAGTCGTCAGATGTATAGATGTGAATGTGAGGAGGGAATGCATAGATGATGTTTATTAGATTTAGAGTATGTATATATGATAATGATGTTTGTTGAATGGATAGAATTATTTACATGTTTGTTGATCAGATGGAAGTGTGTAGATGTGAATGTGATGGTAGCATATACATGATTGTGATGGTAACATTTGAGGGTAGTATGTACAGATGTGATCTAAATATTGGATAAACCTTGCTCATTATGAAACAAACACCAAAATTTGTATATATGTTGGTGAAGTTGTAACATGTCAATATGAAGTTGTATGCGAAGGTGTGTGCATGAGTTTTCTTATGGAAGGGAGATGGAGTTGTGTTTCTATAGTTATTTAGGTATATGGGTGTGTATACATGATAATTTAACGATAAATAATTATGTTGTGATATTTTTATTATCACGTTAAATTTTAGTTAATGTTGCCCAGTGTGTCACATTAACTTATAGTTAGGTAGATAATAAGGTCGAAATATTAATTTATTACTAATCACACAAAATCAATCACACAAAGTGCATCCCTTCACACTGGGTGGTGTGTGGCCCTACAAACCAGGAGGCATGTACAACACATTGGAGGATTTCATCACCTCCTATTGTGTTATATTTTTTCATAGTATTATTGGACTCACTTTGGGATGAGATATCCCGATCAAATGGTCATGGATTTTGATGTGTGGAGGTGGAAAAAAAATCTTTCCAGGTACCCTTCCGATAATTACTATTTTAACACTTTATTTAGGTATCAATTTAGGGTCACATAGGTCCATATCCTCATGTTAACCAACTAAATATACATAAATGCCCGGTTAACATAAATGAGTAAATATCTTAAGATCATTTTACAGTCTCATTTGTAGCACGTACAAATGTATGACATAAATTGACCTTAAAATATTACATTTATGTTGGATTTCCTTAGTTCGGAGGTCCCAGACTAAGGGGGTCCAATAGGATTCAAACCTTACTATAAGACGATCATTATTAGACACAATTTTTATCTGATGAAAATTCAATCATATAACCCCTTCCTCTTCGATATACCAAACCAATCATAATCTATTATTAATATTGTCACTATGGTGATAGTTTTAATAGTTGATTGTGATAAGTTTATGGGACATATTGGAGGGGTGCAGGGTTATGCTGTCAAAATTTCTTCAGATTTAAACTGTGTGTGATAACGATCTCCTTATAGTAAGTTTGAATCCTTATGGATGGGATCAAGTGATAACTTAATGAAAACACTTCTCTTCTCATCTCCTAAATTAGTAAAATGACTTTAGTTCAACGGTTGGTTGGGGTTTTGATTTTTTAGATCTATTTTTGAACTGAAGCCGATGTTAAATATTCTACTCTCACTTGACATCTTGAATTGTTACATTCAGGTGACAACGATGGCTGATAGAGAGTGGATGTACAAGCATGTAGTTTTCAAAGAGTTTTTCAAGAATTTTTTGAATTTGCTTGCGCCCAAGGTTCTCAAGTGGTGGATTCCGATGGTATTATATTGTGTTTGTGTTAAAAGTGTCATTTACTCATGAAGAGATCTAAGGACTAAATTTAGTTGAACCGTTTTAAAAATAATTTCATGGAAGGGTATCAAATTTGGTGGAGGTATGTAGAAGTCATCGATGACACGACCAATGAGTCAAATGATGTGGACAACATTAATCCACTCGTAGAAATGATTATGGACATTATAAGTCCAAAGTTTAACACTAATTGTCCTGATGAAGAGGAACCTCATGGGGAGTAAGAAGACTTCTACGAGCTGTTCAAAAAGCCAGAAGAGCCTTTATGGTCAGGTTGTAAGACATATTCAAAACTCTCAACAGTTTTAGATCTTCTATTGATAAAGATGGAGTATAATAAGATTGATCGAAATTTTGATTCCATGTTGACTATTCTCAAGAAATTGTTACTCGAAGATGTTGAATTACCTGGAAAATATTATAAAACAAATAAAATAATGTGGAAGATGGGTTTAGTTGAAGTTAAGATAGACTATTATATAAATCATCATATTTTCTATTACGATGAACATGAGTTTTTGACATGTTGTCCTAAATGTGATGAGCCAAGATATCAAGAATCGAGTAAGATTGGAAATAAAATATCAAGGAAAGTTTTACTTTATTTTCCGTTGACTCTGAGATTGAAGCAATTATACTATTGTAAGAAAACAGCTAAATATATGTTATGGCATGCGGAGCACAATTGTGAAGAGTACATGTGAAGCATCCATCAGTGTCAGAACATTGGAAAACATTGATGTCAAAATTTTCCTTATTTTTCAGGGGAAAGAAAGAATTGTGTTATGGGTGTATGTACATACATATTTAATCCTTATGGAAGAAATAAATATTATTCTTGTTGGCCAGTAAGGACAACACATTACAATCTACCTTCATGGTCGTATAACAAGAGACAATTCATGTTTCTATCATTGTTGGTGCTAGGACCTACGCATATGGGGAAATACATCAATGTGTATTTACGGCCTTTTATAGATGAGTTGAAGATTCTCTGGATCGATGGAGTGTATACATATGATGCAAATAAAAGTCAAACATTCAATATGAAAGTTTCTCTACTCTGGACAATAAATGACTTCCCAACTTATGGAATGTTATCTGGATGGAGTTCATATGGATGTAAAATCTATCCATATTATATGGAGAGCACAAATGCTTTCAGCTTCAACATGGTCAGAAGTCATATTTTTTATTATCATAGACGATTTCTTTCAAAAGATCGTTCATATCGGACTCAAAAATAAGCATTTAAGAGGAATACCATCAAACTGTCATATCCTCCTACAATAAAGATCGGTGATACAATATTATCAAGTTTAGTGGAGTTTTGAAATTTCAACCATGGGAAATAGAGAAAATCCACAACCTCTACTTGGTTTTGGTGATAGTCATAATTGGATTATGAAGAGTATATTTTGGGAGTTACCTTATTGATGCAAATTATTAATACGGTACAATTTAGATGTTATGCATATCGACAAAAATGTCTTTGATAACATTTTTTATATAGTTATGAATGTAATTGGTTGTACAAAATATACAATAAGTTATCTTCTTGATCTAAGAATCATATGCAATCATCCAAAGTTTTATATATATATATAAGATCTTGAAAATGAAAGGGTCGAATTTCTGAGAGTAACATTTACTTTGGATAGAAATTAAGTGAATCTTGTCTGCGGATAGGCAAGTATATTGAAATTTCCAGACGGCTATGCATCAAATCTCCCTAATTTGGTTTATTTGAAGTTCTCATTTAAAGGGATGAAAATTCGTGACTGTCATGTGTTTATGGAAAGACTTCTACAACTTGTGTTTAGAGGATTGTTACCAAAAACATCGTCGATGTTTTATTATATGAAAGAAGATTTTTTCCAGATTTTATGTTTGATATGTGTACATCAGATGGAAATGGAATATCTTGAAAAACATATTCCTTTTATTATGTGTAATTTAGAGAAAATATTTGCTCCAGCTTTTTTTGATTCAATGGAGTATCTAATGATTCAGCTTCCATACGCTGTCAAAATTGACGGGCCCATAAAATATCGATGGATGTATCCATTTGAAAGGTATCTGTTGATACTAGATTCTTAATTTAAAATCGAAGGATCCATAAGTTCTCAGTATACTTATGAAGAGGTAGCAAAATTTTGTGCTCCATATTTTCCTGACGATGTGGAGATTATCCACAATAAAACATGGAGGAATGAGGCAATTTACTCCGATGAAAAACCTCATATTAGTGTCTTCATCAGTCAACTCATCCAATAGGAAAGGCTAGGGAGTATCTACTAATGAAATAAGAGAAAGATGTTTCTAAACTCTACGTACTCGATAGTTGTGAGGAAATAACAACATATGTTGAATACGTCTCTTTCCTAAAATCACAAAAATAGTTTGTTGGGATATAGGCTTCGGTCACTATTCCCTTTGTTTCCGACCGTGAATCGCTGCCCTGACCACCCTCACATCTTTGCCTTAATGCCTTCTATCATCCTGAGCCACCTATCAACCAAGATCTTGCACCGATCTTGGAATCAGATGTTCTTCCTCTGTCGCATACCAAAGTACCTCTGCCAATCACTTCCTCTTTGATTTTTGCACCCAAAACGGGTCGAGGAGAACTACCCTCGACCCTTGACCATTTTGTATAGGTTAAAGAGCCCCAAGACTCCATCTGAAACCCAGAATCAGGACGTGCATATCACCTAGGTGCCTCGACACTCCAGGCCTCCATCATTAAGGTTTGGACCTTCTCAGAGCATCTACTAGTTGCGGAATAATAGCAGGAACACGTAGAGAATCTCATCAGCAAGGGAAGGTGTCAGGATCGTGCAGGAAGCTCGATCGAAGCTCAACGTTCGGTTGTTCTTGAGATGTTCTTCCTTATCAGCTTGGAGTCATTGGAAGAAGAACAATCTCCAGGTGTAGATGCAACTGCCAGATTGGATGCAGTGAAGCCTTTGGATCTGGGTTGAGATCTATTCTCGACCCTTCAGCAGTGAAGCATCATCCGCCATTGTCTACATGCCATGTGGATAAGTGAAGCGATCCCAACCGTCTTCCAGCGTGCATTTGGGGTATTTCGCACTTCACACACTGACTTTTGTATCTAATATTTAGTATTCAAACTTTCATTTGTAGTTTTAATATTTCTATAACATTGCACTTTTGGACCTGAAGCTTTCATTTATTTGCATTTTAGTCCAGTTCCAAGTCAGCTTATGTGTCTGTGCACATGAATTGCAGAGCATTTTGCATTGGACCCCCTCTGGGTTGTATGTAATTATTTGCTCCTAAAACTTTGAATATCAATACAAATCTTTTTGGATAAATTGCATACTTGGACCTATGGCTTATTCTATTTGCATTTATACCACTGCTAGACGGATATTGTATTTATTTGTGAAAATATTTCACGTATACCCCTGTACTTTATGAATGTATTATTAAATGCTTTGTAACTTCTTAGAAATACAAATACGTCCTTGTATTGTTGATTTAATTTTGCGTGTGTATTTTATTTATAAAAAATATCATTCTGAATTTAAGAAATTTTAGGAAAATTATATTAAGTGCTTGGAACCATATTTTATCACATATATTTTTTGCAAGGTAAATAAAATTATTTTCCTATTTAAAAAAAATCAAAAACTTTTAATTTTATCTTGTTTAACATTTAAAAATCCATAAAAATTATAAAATATTTTGAAAAAATCCAAAAAATTCCTGTAGGCTTATTTTGTTATATTTCATCTTCTATACAAATATTTTGAAAAAATCTTAAGTAAAACACTTAAAAATTGTGAACACAAAAAAACCTCATAAAAATCTAGAAAATAACAGGAAAATCACAAAAATATGTTTTAAGTTCTTGAATTTTCTTTGTATTCTCTAATATCTAGAAAAAATAATTTGAGGCGCAATCTAAACTTGATAGATATTTATTAAGCATGTTTCAACTTATTGGATTTTCTATTACTTTATTTTGTTTATTTCCTTATTTTAAAATACATAAAAATCCTTAAAATACCCAAAAATCACCAAATATAGAGAAATTTTTATAAACCCAAAAATAATTTATTTTGCAATTTTGGTTTTATTTATCATATTTTAAAAATCCAAAAACATTTCTTCTCTATATACTACTTATATAGTTATATATATTACCTATATTACTATATGTTATTTTGTTAAAAATAAAATATTTACAAAATTTAAAACATAAAAAAGTACATAAAAATTGAAACACAAAAACATTTCATAACCAAAAATTCATAAAATTTCCTAAGTAGTCTATTCCACTTTTCTCTAATTGTATGCTCTATGTAGGTCGACCTTTGTAGAGTTCATAATAAATTTTAGCTCACTCATAGCTCACACTTGGGTTGAGTGTTGCACGCCATGAGAGCAACCGATACAGCGATTGCTAGATCTGATTTGTCGAACACCATAGGCCCTCGAAGACCGGAACCGTGGTACCCGGACCCTAACAATTTATCATTGTGGCATCGAGATTACGACACATGAGTGAAAATGGTTGTAATGCTTGGTGAGAAAGAACCTGGTGGAAGATATAACGAAATAAAAGCTAGATAGATGCACACATTACTTAGCTGGGAAGCAGAGAAGAGTCTCTATCAAGATCTATCCACTTTCTAGGAATAAGCATGTGTTAGAGCTTGTTTACACCGATGTTTACAGCCCGTTGAAAGTAAGTTCTATGAGTGGATCACTTACATTCACTGATGATTTTTCCAAAAAGGCTTTGATCAATGACTTAATATGGACCAAGTTCTTGGTGCTTTCAAGGACTTCCATACACTAGTGGAGCGAAAATATGGAAAAACGCTTATATACATCCATTGTGACCATAGTGGTGAGTACACTTGACCATGTGATGAGTATTGTAAGATACCATAATTGAATTGCTTTTGTATAAAGAATGAACAGGACCCTGATGGTGAAGTCAGATGTCTCCTTTCTGAGGCTAAGTTGCCTAACTCTTTTTGGTTTGAAGCACCTTATATCATAATTCATGTTGTTAATCTCTCTCCACGTGTATCTTTGGATGATGATGTTCTTGACAAGGTTTGGCATGGAAAGGATGCTTCATACAATCATTTACGGGTCTCTGGATGTCGTGCAATTGTGAATGTTCCAATAGATAAACAATCCAAGTTAAACTCAAAGATAAGTTAATACATCTTCTTGGGATATGGTCAAGATTAGCTTGCTATAGATTGTATGATCCAGTTGAGAAGAAGCTGCTGAGGAGCATGGATGTGGTCTTCTCTGAAGACTAGACCATTGAAGACATCAAGGAAGTTGTAGATGATTCTTCCTCAAGCGGCTATCAGCCAGATGATGTGGGACCGATCCCCTTGCAGAGGACTCTACATGTGGTGCTAGATGATGCTTATGAGTAGGTTCCAGATGAAGGAGATGAGGAGAAAATGCATGAGATCTCCACTCATGATTATGCAGATGCAGATGTTGATAATGGTGGGTAGGATGATGAGAGCTCTTATTCTTCTAATGCTCTTCCACAGTAGAGACCTGTGAGGGGGAGGTGATAGTATATTTCATTGATAGGTTGCAGTGAGCATGTGCAAACAAAGAAAAATGGGTAGAATCCATGAAAGAAGGTATGTATTCCCTTCATGGCAACCATACTTTTGAGCAAGTGAAGATGCATAAAGGCAAGAGGGCATTGAGAAACAAGTGGGTTTATAGAGTGAAAAATAATGAATACTCTACAAAGCCAAGGTACAAGGCTATGTTGATTGTGAAAGGTTTCAATCAAAGAAAAGGATTTGACTTTAAGGAGATATTTTTTCTCCAGTCATGAAGATGTTTTCTATCCGATTGGTTCTTAGCTAGCAGCTAGCCTTGATTTGGACGTTGAACAAATGGACGTGATGAGATCTTTCCTCCATGGTGAACTTGGGGAGGAAATTTGCATGTTGCAACCAGAGAGATTTGCAGCCAAAGGCAAGGAAGACCATGTTTGCAAGCTAAAAAAAGCCTATATGGCTTGAAGCAGGGGCATGGGCAATGGCACAAGAAGTTTGAGTCGTTCATGGAGGATCATGGCTACTCCAAAACTACTTCAGACCATTGTGTGTTCATGAAGAAATTTTCAGGTAATGGCTTCATCATTTTGTTGCTTTATGTTGATGATATTTTGATTGTTGGCAACAACAGTTCAAGGATTTCTTGTTATAAAAAGGAGTTAGAAAGTCTTTTTCTATGAAGGACTTGGGACATGCAAGTCGCATTTTGGACAGATCATGTGTAATCAGAAGTCTAGGAGGTTGTATCTTTCTTAAGAGAAGTACATTGAGAAGGTACTTAAAATATTTCACATGGAGAAGGCAAAGCCAGCAAGCACCCCTCTTGGAGCGCATTTCAAGTTATGATCCAATGATAACCCGTAGACTAATGAAGAGAAGAAAGATATGGAGATAGTTACCTATGCATCAGCCATATATAGTCCTATATATGACATGGTTTGTACGAGGTCAGACATTTCCCATGCAATTGGAGTTGTTAGTAGGTTCATCTTGAATCCATAGAAGCAACATTGGGAAGCAGTTAAGTGGATTTTGAGATATCTTTGAGGTTCTAGCAACTACTCTCTTTTCTTTGGAGCAGATAAGCTTATTCTTCTTGGTTTCACAAACTCAAACATGGCAGGTAACATTGATGGGAGAAGATCCATATCGGGTTACTTGATATCATATGCAGGTGGTGCAGTTTCTTGGCAATCTCATCTCCAGAAGTGTACTACTTTATCCACTACATAAGTCGAGTTTATTGCAACTACAAAGGCATGCGAGGAGTTGTTGTGGATGAAGAAGTTCATGCAATAACTTGGTTTTGGTCTTCATAAGTATGTGCTTTATTGTGACAACCAGAATGTCATTCACCTTGGCAAGAATTCCACATTTTCTGCAAGGTCGAAGCACATAGATGTGAAGTATCATTGGATACAAAATGTCCTCGAAGAGAAGGAACTTGTTCTTGATAAGATTCACACCAAGGACAATGGTGTTGATATGATGACCAAGCCATTGCCCTTGCAAATGTTTGAAGATTTTCACTCCCTTTCTGGATTGGAGCAGACTCCTCCTTGTTGCTAATGAAGAGCTTAGATGGTGGGTTACTTTCCATGCAGGAACTCAACCATCATGTTGGACCTCAGGAGTCCTTTTTCTCTACATGGAACTTGTTGATATATCTCTCATGGGTTGGAGGGGAATTTGTTGGGACGTAGACAACCAAAAAGTCCAGACCATTTCAGAGCATATGTGGAAATAAGCCCCTTCGAGCATAACAATAATTTGCCCAAGCAGATTAAGCTTCTGGTGGACAAAATCTTGAGACATCCGACCCATTAGGCTCTCCCTAATTTTTTTTCTTGATGTTGTTGTGTTTGGGAGAGCTAGGGTTGGACCATATCCCTTCCATTTTCACTTCTCATATGTTAGGATCGGGTCAAAGTTCGATGCTAAATATCAAGCCAGGGAGGAGGTGAGTAGGTGATGTAGTGGAGCTTGTTTGGAAAGCCATCTTTGGGTCACACTTCTTCATCTTATCCTTTTTTAATTGTTTGGTGTTTGTACTTGATTGATATGCTATTGGGAGATGATTTTGACTTTGTATAGCATCTAGGGTAAACACTTTTCTCATTGTATCTAATGGAGAAGTTTGATTGGTGATGAACGTTTATTTTCACCTCTTTAATAATCAATAACTGTAGTATAGGAGATGAAAAGCAATCTATCAAAAACTACAAATCTTAAATATTGTGGAATAATTTTTACTTGGTAAGTCTACCAAGGACAAACACAAGGAATAGAGAATTTTTAGTTATGCGGTTCTAAATTGATTTTAATAACTAATTACAATCTATGTTAATCTATTTTTCAAGAAATAAAATAAAAATGGAATAAAAGCAAAGTGATGATGAAAATGCAATGCAAAGCAGTAGAGTCTTGGATCTATGATTATGTATAATTTCAGTCCTCGATTAAAATAATCAACTAATCCTCAAAATTAATCACATATCAAAAAATATCAAATCCATAAAAGTTTATCAATTTAATTTTAGGTTGCATGATAAAATATTAGTTAGTGAATAATCATGCAAAAGAAGAGGCCAAAATTGATAATTTTATCTAAGAAAATTAGTCCTCGAAATTCCGTGTAATTTATTCCTCAAATAATATGAATTTTCATAAAATATCAAGGAGATAAATTGATCATTCCTCGATTACACCCATGCAAAGATGACTCTCTCAATAAAAAAGATCAATTGTCAATGGAGAATTAATCAAATGTGAACCTTCTCAATCAAATCCCTACAAAATGAATCAAGAATCTTTTTAATAAAATATTGCACAAATAAGTCAGAATGCATCCTACGTAAATCAAAATATATCCTCAAATAACATTCATCATAAAAAACTTCTGATCAGTCCACAAAGTAAACAAAATGATAGAGCATTCAATTAGCTTAAAAATGGCATATTGTGCTTAAAAATTAGAGTTCAAATGAGAAAGATATGTAATAAACAAATTCCAGGAATAAAAATGCAAGAAAAATAAATATTGTCTTCTCAAACTAATCCCTGGAAGGACTTATCTGCAATTTGGAGGATTGACAGGTGGTTGGAGTGCAATTTTCCCACTATCGCACATATGTTGCACGTATGTAGTAATGGTTGGCGAAGGTGGCTTAGGCTCGGAGAAAGAACCTCCATGTGGAAGGTTTCACGTGGTTCAGATCCCCGAGGCAGTGGTAGAGGCTCGAAACTACTTCGGTCGACCTGAACCTTGAGGCAAGGGCCGAGGCTTAGGGAGGGGACACATGGATGTTTCGAGGATGTTGGATCAAGGCCTTGCCCTTGATCCAACGACAGGCAGTCGACGATGGTGGTTGGTCAGAGAAGGCAGATCGAGAGCAGAGCATCTCGAGGGGTGAGGCGGAGCATAGGCCGATTCAAGGAGCGAGGTAGAGCAACGGTTTTGTGAGGAAGAGGAGGGTCACGGATGTCAGAGTTGCGGAGGTGGCCGGGGAGGTAATGGCATTCAGTGGCTGGCGAAGCTCTAAGGCGGAGGAGCTGTGAGCAGGGAGGAGCGGGCTCGGCAGGAAATCGATATGAGGGTTGAGGTGGTCAGGCGAGATGGAAGGCAAGGGTAGGTTGATCGGGTGGCGGTGCTCTAGCCGAAGGGCGCGGAGCCACGACGGTGGAGAGGTGTGATCGGTGGAAGTGCAAAGCGACGAAGTCGAGGGTGGCGAAAGTTAGATGTGGTGGTGCACCTGGGAAATGTGGAGCTAGATGGAGCTATGTGTTTATCACCTCAAAGAACTTAGTGAAAAGCTCTGAAGCTCGGCGAAACTTCGTGTGAAGCTCGTTATAGAAGAGATATGTTGGATCACGCCTAGGAGCCCTTGTCGTCGTTGTCGAAGGACAACCCACTCATGTCATCAGTGAGGTTTGATGTTGGAGGGTGACGGCAGATGCAGGTGAGAGTCGGTCGAGGATGGCCTTTAAAGGAGGAGGGAGAGTAACAGTAGTAGAAAGAGAGGTGTCGCGGTGGCTGCGTAATGGCCAGTGAGGAGGAATAATTGTGGAGGTTACGCAGAGGGAGGAGAGGAGGTGGCTGAACGGTTGGGATGGGAGGTTGTCGGGTCATATGCAAAGCACACGACTGGAGAGAGAGAGAGAAAGGGGAGGGGGAGGTCACGTGCATAGCACGTGACTTAGAGAGAAAGTGTAGAGAGATAGAGAGAAGAGGGGGAAAGATAGAAATAAAGGAATAAAAATAAATAAATAAAAGTTAATAATAAAAATTAAAATAATATTAAAATAAAAATTAAAATAAAATTAAGGATTAGATAAAAGTAAAATAAACTATAAAAATTAAATAAAGATAAAAAATCAAAAAAAATCAAAGAAAATCAGAAAGAAAGAGTAAATGAAGTCAAATGAAAAAGCAGTCAACACAAAAGTTGCTCACGTCGACGAGATCTACAATTTTTGTGAAAGGCCAAAAAGCAAAAGAAATCATTTATACAAAACGTATATTTGGAGGTACTCTATAAATAATAAAATATTGCATTTTTGTATTTTGTAATTTTTTGTATTTTTAATTTGATTTTATTAAGAGGATTAATTTATAAACAATATATACATAATTAATCTAATTTTTATAAATATTTTATATGTTGTAAAAAGGTAAAATGAAAACAACAAAGATAAAAGATGCACAAAATATACAATGTCAGGTTTTTGTGTTTTCTCTTGACTTTCTGATTTTTATGGATTTTAATCTTGATGTCAAGTTAGTTAATTAATTAAAGAATAAATTAGAGAAAGAATTAGGTTAAAATAATCAAATTTTGTACATAAAATAATAGGCTCAGTTCAAGCCAAAAACAAGGGTTATTAAATTACAGAATTTTAACCATGATTTTTAACATAATTAGTTAACGTTAATTATTTGATTTTAAGAGGTTTAATAAGTGAATTATTAAAGAGATTTTATTAAAATAACCATATAGAGTAGATGAATCATGGATTCATACCACCCTTATACTTAGCTCTTTGCTTGTCCCCAAGCATATTTTAGTGAGTTAGAAGGTTGAATCCCTGACTGTGCATGTACGAATTTCAAGACTTGTCTCATTAAGAATCTTTGGTTTTAATGGTCCTAAAATTCTAAGATCAACTAGGCTCTAGTCAAAAGGAATCCAACTTCTCTGATTATCAGACTTTCTATTTTTACATATAGCAAAAAGATATGACATTTAATGCATACGATAATCATGAGAGTCAAGTCAAAACTCCACCCAAAGTCCTGACCCAAGAGATTCTTCTCAAGACCTAATCCTCGCATTAGGGAATAAATCAGTTCTTGCATTCAATCTACCGCCTTAGTAGTTTGTTAGACTCGAAAATGTATATGGAAGGCTAGTTGAGGAGGGCTTAAGTTTGTGTATTTTGTTCTCTTCCTCACATTGGAATGAGGATCCTCTCAAGTGCCTTATTACTCAACACATATATTTTTGGTTGTTGACCAATGTGTCCGTCAAGAGTTATTGGCCCGTCTATACTTGCTTTCCTGTGAGTACACCGGGGTGCGTCTTCTTTAAGTATCTAGCATACTTACACCCAGACTTGTATCGCTTATGATGTAGAGCCCTAATACTAGTCTGACTCATTTGGCCTAATTAGATTTGGTCCAAGTAGACACTTTGAAATGGTTGAGAGAGCACGCTTTTGATTTGATCTCTTTGAGATTGACTTTGTAATTGAGAGATCTTTTCATTCAATATTTTTTCTCCTTTTTAGGCTAGCTCCACTGCTTTTACCAAGAGTTGGTGGACACTGATCAATAATTATTTAGTTTTATCACACCCTGACACATAGGTCAATATCAAAAGATAGCATGCAAACTTGTTCACATATTGGCTATGGTTTGCTGATACTCAGACTTCATGAAGCTTTCATTGAGTTTATCCCATCCTAGAGTATCATAAAATTAAGTCTAGACTTAAATCTCAAGTCCCGATCCCTCAAGTAAAACCTTAACTCATCTCATCATTCATGCAGGTGTGATAGTGATGGGTGATCATATTTTTAAAGATAGAGATTAAGTGCGCAATATAGGACTCACATCTTTCAAACTTAGGGAAGTGCAGATTATTAAGTCTCAAACCCTAATGATTAAGGTTAGTTAACTATGAATCAAAGGACCTTAAAACCCCGAGTTTCTTTAATTCCTCGTCTCAAGTGATAGTGAAAATTTCAGGGATAAAACCTTAAGTTAGTTTTTTTGTTTTTTTTAAAGATTTTTTATTGATTTTTTTTATTTTTTGTTATAACCCCAACTTTCTTTAAAACGTATATTATTTACAACAAAGAATTTTTGTATAGTATATATAATATACACCACTTATACCCATACCCGAATTTAATGTGCAACAATTAACGAACGAGTTATGGATAAAGTACATAGAATATATATATATATATATACACACACACACCCTATACTTAGCTTGTGCTATGTCCTCATGGCATAAAGTGAAATGTAGACATAGCTCTTACTAAGCATAGTTGAGTGAAAAGAAAAGGAAGTCAACTTGCCCCCTATTCTTAGGCTTTTGAGGGCCTAAGCATAGCAGAAGAGCAAGAAATGGGGTGTTTGAGGGTGAGGAGGAAAGAATAGAAATGATGAATACACAATGATATTAGTCCCTCTATACTTAGGCTCAAGTCAGCCTAAGTATGATCGAGTAATTACAAGTGAAGATCGAGTAGATTTACGGATGTACAAGGTCAAGGAGTTTTGTGACAAACCTTCTTGCGGGAGTGTGGAGGTAGATAGTATGGAGATGCAAAGGGTGGTGAAGAAGGGAGGATGAAGAGGTCCAACCATCGTCAGAGTTATACTCAAAAGAATAATAGTCATATGCAGAGAATCTCCAACTATTGTCAACAAGAGGTAAGTGACCTTTAATCACAGTTGTACTTTTTGCACTTACCTAATGAACCATTTTGGGACCAGACAAGGACTCTTCAGAAATCACCTAGTTTTTAAGGTCAAAGGTGATTTTCTTTGTCGATTTGTTTCTATATGAAGCATTGGGATGGGGAAGGTTAGAGTTCTTCTCCCTATCATGAGTAACCGATGTGGCATTTATGGGTTCCTCGTAAGACGAGTCTCCATAGAAATTGACCAACTCTTGTAGGGTCATAACACTCTTCGGACGAGGGAGTTTGTTCCTGGTGACTTTATGAGTCATGGCTGGCAATGTTGATATCACCTTCTGATATTCATGAGCTTTGGTGACATTAAGGGTTTCTTGAGTCGGCTCCTTATATGGTTCAAGTATTTCATTAATTAGTGCCGACTCAAAGTTTGGACCACTCAAATAATCATGACAATCCTGGTAGACATGGTCCTATTCCTCATAAGCTTCTAAATATTATTTCCACCTAGAAATAGTATCAGGGAGGGAGGTGTGGTGAGAATCCAAAATCAGTTCAATAGTTGGTCTCTCAGGTGTCTCTCCTAGGTTTTGTGTATGTATTTCGTGAGGAGAGGTCTGATCATGTGAAGTGGTTGTCTCCTGATCACGACTGTCAGTTTCAAGTTGGATTTCCTCCGAGCAGATCGTGTCATTAAGGGTTTCCCCATTGTGATCCGAGTTCAGAAACTTGATGTTTTGAGTCTCACAATCGACAATTATCTTAGTGGAGGCTAAGAACGGCTTTCCTAAAATGATAGGAGACTCAAACAATTCTTTGCAGTGCTCAATGTCAAGGATAATAAAGTCCAGTTTACGCTTGTCACCTCAGAAGTTTACGATGACAAAAAAATTCCTCACGGTCTTTTGGTAGATCGATCTGGTAGTTGAATGATCACCCTCATCTTTTTGATTTGTCTGAGCTTGAGTTGATCGAAGATGGTCTTTGGGAGGATGTTTAATGTAGAGTCTTCATCTAACCGAACATGAGTGAATAAGGAATCCTCAATTTCATACGTGATCTGAGTCAACCCCTTGACGACTTTTAGTTTTGTGATTCGTCACTAAAGAACGGTCATAGATATGACATGATATTCATTCTTTGATCGTTTCTTGCCCATCTTTTTAGGATCCAATCGACTCTTTACAAATCTCTTAATATTGGGCATATATTCTATGACCTTGATTAATGGAAGCTCTAAGATAAGATGCTTGCAAAATGCTTCCATTTTAGAATGGTTCGATTTTATTGAATTTTCTTGTTTTTCAATTTTTTGGTATTTTCAATTTGATCGTCAGTCAGTTGGTCAGAGGTCAGTGATGGTGTTTCTTAGTGTACATCACCTGATGAATTGGTGGTTCACAAGGTGGGGTCCTCATTTCTTCTTGATTCTTCATTGATTAGATGATATTATATATTTGTTCAGACAAAGTGTTTGCTTTATGGTTGATCCGAGTGCTTTCATCCTCAAACATCTCATAACTTGTTGATGAATAATTGTATACATGCTATGACTCTGGAATGTAGTTCTAAGAGGAGTAGTGTTTATTCATTGTAGTTATAGTATGATCATGAGTCATATTTCCTTGACTCTGGATTTCTCATGAACTATCTAAGGAAAAATGATCGTACTCAGGAAAAGAGTCAACCTGAGTATAGGATGGTTCCAAAGGTGGGGAGTCCATAGTTATCGGAAATCGTATTTTTCTATCAAAATTGGTTACTCTATTCTCTATCCTTATACATGCTCGCTCTATTGTGTTCATGTAAAAATTAGAATGTGAAAGCAGTCTAATCCAAGAAGAAGTGTAGGCATGAGGTGGAATGTATGGGGAGGAAGAGAATAGTGGTTGAGGGGGACATTTTTGAAGAGAGGGTTCCCATGGAATGAAGAGTATCGGGACACGATCGTGTACGCTGAGCCCATGGAGTTTGGGTAGGAAACTAATGAGCCGATATCTTTTCAAGAGAAAGATGGGGAATGATTTGCGAACCACGATGCGCTTTCAATTACAAAGTCTTCGACGCACACAAGACAAACACAAGTCAAACTCGTAGATTCACCCACTCGACATTTGTGAAGGCATGTTAGAGTTTGGCCACTTATCTTTTTATTTTTAATTTAATGACAAAACAATCTTTGAGAAGATTAAGCGGAGCTTATATTCAGGAGATTCTCACAAAGACTGACCTGAATTCACACGGCTAGTTGCATCTACTTTCAGCCAATATGGGTGTAAGTACGGATTGTGGAACGGCTACCCATATTACTTCAAGACGGTGCCTTACATGTTGTCCTTTGT
This sequence comes from Ottelia alismoides, assembly GCA_037367405.1. Classification (NCBI taxonomy): domain Eukaryota; kingdom Viridiplantae; phylum Streptophyta; class Magnoliopsida; order Alismatales; family Hydrocharitaceae; genus Ottelia; species Ottelia alismoides. Next base: position 300,556 of record JAZKJV010008269.1, read on the forward strand.
TCACCAAACTGTTGAGGGAGACCGTAGTTCCCTCACTAAGAAGTAGCTTGTAATTTTTAGATTCATAAGTCAGAATGAAGCTCCCATGTTTTGGATCTACCATAAGTGTGTAATTATTTTCCTATAAACAATGAGTGGGTTTCTCTCCACCAAACACAAAGGTTAGTTTTATATCAGTTTATTTACAGTCATCTTGATTAGTATTCCCAGTGTTAATTTAATGCTATCACTTGAGTCTTAGATGGACACAAAAATATCATGCCTAAGGAGCAGTCTCAATTCCTTTAAATCTTAACTTGTAAAAACCAAGGAGTAGAGGGTTGGAAAAAGCCGATGTAGGCATTAAATCAATGTTGCATGCTAAGAAGAAGACTTGCAATGACTCCTCGTATTCTTCTTGTGGGATGAAATACAAGGAATTTAATCTTGCACTAAATAATATGCACAAATGAAAACTCTCCTAAGTAGATAGTTCTATTAGCAGTGAGGAACTGATTAAATTTCGGCTAAGTTGAACGATCTACAGTGTGTATAGTCAGTGAAAACTGTGTGGCCTAAAAATTACAAGCACAATCAAAAATAAATATTTAAACTAGTGTGTGTACACCTAATTTCTACGCTACTCAAGTCGGGTCCCAACCGCACAGAAGTGGTTGAAACGTACCCAACACACCATAGACAGTCCAGTCCAAATTATTACAAAAAATCAGGGTTCAAAGAGAGACCCTGTAAATGATGCGGAAAATAAACTAATCTAAGCTCTCTCTCACAAAAATAAAATAAAGTCTTCATCCTTGTTTTTTTCCAAAAAAATTGCTCCAAGTTATATGCAAAGAGAGAGAGATCACGGTTAATATCACAAGTGAGAGAGAGATGCAAATAAAATGCAAAAAATAAATGTAAAATAGAAAGGAAAAAATGATACAGAAATTAAATTTACAAAATTAATTACAGAAATTTATTTTAAACCCTAAAAAATGTGTTGTTCCACATCAACATCATCATCTGATGAATGTGTATCTTCACCTCTATAATAATCGATAATTGTAGTATAAGAGATGAAAAGCGATCTATCAAAAACCACAAATCTTGAATATTGCCGAAGAAATTTAACTTAGTAAGTCTACCAAGGTCAAGGAACAAATAATTTTTAGTTGCGTTATTCTAAATTGATTTCAATAATTAATTAATAGTTATATTAATATCTATGTCAAGAAATAAAGTAAAAATTGAAGAAAAGCAATGTGATGATGAAAATGTAATGCAAAGGAGTAGAGTCCAAGATCTATGATTATGTATAATTTCGACCCTTAGTTAAAATAATCAATTAATCCTCAAAATTAATCACAGAGATCAAAAGAGATCAAATCCATAAAAGTTAATCAATTTAGCTTTAGGTCGCAGGCTAAAATATTAGTTTGTGAATCATCCTGCTAAAGAAGAGGTCAAAACTGATAATTTTATCTAAAAACAATCGTCTTCAAAATTCCCTATAATTTATTCCTTAAATAATATGAATTTTCATAAAATGTCAAGGAGATAAATTGATCCCTCCTCGATTACACCCCTGCAAAGATGACTCTCTCAATTAAAAAGATCAATTATCAATGGAGAATTAATCAAATGTGAATCTTTTCAATCAAATCCTTGTAAAATGAATCAAGTATCTTCTCAATAAAATATTGCACAAATAAGTCAGAATGCAGCCTACATAGATTAAAATATATCCTCAAGTAATATTTATCATAACAAGCTTCTGATCAAGCACAAAGTAAATAAAATGAAAGAGCGTTCAATTAGCTTCAAAAAGACATATTGTGCACAAAAATCGGAGTTCGAATGAGAAAGATATGCAATAAACAAACTCCAGGGATTAAAATACAATAAAAATAAATACTTTCTTCTCAAACTAGTCCCTGGAAGGACTTATCTATAGTTTGGAGGATTGATAGGGGGTTGGAGCGTAATTTTCCCATTACCGCATGTGTGTTGCACGTGCGCAGTGAGGGTCAGCGGAGGAGGCTGAGGCTCAGGTACCGAACCTCCACGTGGCATGTTACACATGGTTTGGATCCCCGAGGCGGTGCGGAGGCTTGACGCTGCTTCGGTCGACCCGAACCTCGGTGCGGAGGCTTGACGCTGCTTCGGTCGACCCGAACCTCATGGCGAGGGTCGAGGGTCGGGGAGGGAGCACATGGATGTTTCGAGGCTGTTGGATCAAGGCCTTACCCTTGATCCAACGGCGGGCGGTAAGCGACGATGGCCGGGTGGAGAAGGCAGATCGAGGGCGGAGCAGGTCGAGGGGCGAGGCAGGGCGAAGGTCGTGGCTCAAGAGGTGAGGCAGAACAACAGCTATGTGAGGCGGAGGAGGGTAGCGGATGGCGGAATTGCAGAGGCGGTCAAGGAGGCAATGGCGTTCGGTGGTTGATGAAGCTCTAGGGTAGAGGAGTTGTGAGTAGGGTAAAGCAAGCTCGGCGGGTGAATGATGTGAGGGATGAGGTGGTCGGGCAAGATGGAAGGCGGGGGTAGGCGGATCGGGTGGCAGTTCTCCAGCTGGAGGGCGCAAAGCCAAGGCGGTGGAGAGAAGTGATTAGTAGAAGTGCAAAGCGGCGGAGTCGAGGGTGGCAAAAGTTATATGTGGTGGTACGCATGGGAAAACGCGGAGCTCGGTGGAGCTCTGTGTTTATCGCCTCAAAGAAGTCGACGAAAAGCTCTAAAGCTCGGTGAAGGTTCGTGTAAAGTTCGTTACAGCAGAGATCTGCTAAATCACACCTAGGAGCCCTTGTCGCCATCGAAGGATAGCCCACTAGTGTCACCAATGGGGATTAAAATTGGAGGGTGATGGCGGATGCGGGTGAGAGCCGACCGAGGATGGCTTTTAAAGGAGGAGGGGAGTAATGATAGTGGAAAGGGAGGTGTCACTGTGGCTGCATAACGGCCGGTGAGGAGGAGTAATGGTGGAGGTTATGTATAGGGAGGACAGGAGGCAGTTAAACGACTGGGAGGGGAGGTTGTCGGGTCACGTGCAGAGCACGCGACCAGAGAGAGCAAGGAGAGGGGCAGGTCACGTGTATAGCATGTGACCTAAAGAGAAAGTGAAGAGAGAGAAGAGAGAGAGGAAGATGGAAAAAGAGAAGAGACATAAAGAAATAAAAAATAACAAATAACAACTAAAATCTAATCATAAAAATTAAAATAAGATTAAAATAAAATTAAAATAAAATTAAGGATTAAATAAAAATAAAATAAATAATAAATAAAGATCAAAATAAATAAAAATCAAAGAAAAATCAGAAAGAAAGAGTAAATGAAGTCAAATGAAAAGTGTCAACATTAAAGTTGATCGCCTCGACGAGATCTACAACTTTCGCGAAGGGTCAAAAAGCAAAAGAAATCATCTATACAAAATATATTTTTGGAGGAACTCTATAAATAATAAAATGTTGAATTTTTGTTTTTTTATAATTTTTTGTATTTCTAGTTTGATTTTAATTAGTGGATTAATTTATAAATAATATATATAATTAATCTAATTTTATGGATTTTTTATAGGTTAGAAAAGGATAAAATAAAAACAACAAAGATAAAATATGCATAAAATATGTCAGATTTTCTGTAATCTTTTGATTTTCTTTTTTTATAGATTTTAATTCTTGATGTCAAGTTAGTTAATTAATTAAAGGATAAACTAGAGAAAGAATTAGGTTAAAATAATCAATTTTTGTACATAAAATAATAGGCTCAATTCAAGTCAAAAAATAATGGTTATTTAATTACATATCCTAATTTTAACACAATTAGTGAATGTTAATTAATTGATTTTAAGGGGTTTAATTAGTGAATTATTAAGCAGTTTTTGCTAAAGCAACCATATAGAGTAGATGAATCATGGATTCCTCAATTGGGTCGATAAGACCCTACAGCTTTTCCTCCTCTTATTTTGGTGGTTTCCACATTAAAATCCATCATCTTGATTGTGCATGTGATTGCATTTTATACTTGATTGCTTATGATTATTGTGCACAAGAATTCCCCGTGAACTATAAATAAAAAGAAGGATGCATGGCAACATAAGTTCTCACAAGCTCTCATAGCATAAGAAACAAATCAAAGAGAGGAGGGAGAAGAAAGAAGGATGTGGATACATGCAACAAAGTTCGAAGGGGTGGTATTTAGAGTTATTAGTATATAACATTTTCTCTATAGTTTAAAAGTAGTTGTCGGGTTGGTAGCATTTCTCATTTCTACTTTTATCTTGTTTAATGATTTGTAACATTGCATAACAGGTCGACTTTGTCTAAACCCCTTGCGGGAGAGTGATTTGATTATAATGCTTAATTTTGGGATGCTAATAATCTTGTGCTTTTTAATCCTTGAATATAAAGTTTTCTTTGCAATGGATAATATATATTGTTATATATTTTACAATAAATAATATAGTGTGTGATTCTAATTCCAAGGTGTAAGAATGGGAAATCTTCCCTCCATATGAGAATTTACCCCCAATTTGGAGGAATCATGGTTCAATAGGAGATTGGGTTGACGATATTCAAATATTTGATTTGTAGTCCTCAAATTTATGATTCATTGATGAATATCATGATTTCTTTATTATATCTTGATTGATACATTAAGAAGATCGTGATAGATGAACAGAACTTCCCATGAACTAAAAATAAAGAGGAGGGGTTGCATGTCAACATAAGTTCTCACAAGCTCTGATAACATAAGAAACAAATCATCTAAAGAGGAAGGGAGAAAAAAGAATGTTTGTGATATTGCAATAAAATTTGAAGGAAGCGATCTCCAGAGTTGTTACTCTCTGGCATTTTCTCCTATAGTTGGATTCAGATTAATCAACTTGATGGTATTTCTCCTCTCTACTTTTATTCATTACTTAGTAATTTGTATCACGTATAGAGGGTTGTTTCGGGTAAGCTCCCACAAGAGATTGATATGATTACAGTGCTTGATTTTGGTATTGCGATCAATCCCATGATTTTTACACCCTCTAGTAGACATAAAAATATTTCGTAATGGATAAATACTAATTGTTATATATTTAACGATGTCGATGATATATGGGCGAATTCTAAAATTTGTATTGTTATAGACTAATTTTTTATAGTGATCCAAGGTGTAAGAAGTTAGAAGATCATGTTAGGATGGATCGATGAAATCCAAGGAAACGTGGAAGGAGACTAACTTTTTAAATCTAAACCCTAATATTATCCAAGTTATATTAATTTGGAGGTAAAGAATCTAAGTAGCCGACTCCTCCTAAGGTGGGTAAATGCTTGTTGTTGTTATTAAAGAGCTTGTAAATGTGCATAATAATGTATATAAAATATATAAAGTGGTTAGAATTATACATTAGACAAAAAAATAAAGAATAAGTTGTACAATTTTGTATTAAAACAAATATATCTCAAAATTTGTATGCCAAATTTGAACACTGATGTTTGAGATTTACCTTGTTAGAAAATTTAGGAAGATTATCTCGAGGATGCTCTTTAAAGTATCTTGAAAGAAGCTCTTTGTCAAGCTACACCCAAAGTGAGTTAATGAGAAAAAAAAGCAGTAGAGTGGACGATGAGATAAATATTAAGCTTATCTTTGAATACCTTTGATTCATCGACGCTGACGGGAAGGTTAAGTAGATACTGCCCGGATTGTGCGACAGCATACTCTTCCTCACTAACAATTTTGAAGTTGCTCTTTTCCATAATCTATGCAAAAAAATGTACGTATCAAAAACATATTAAACATAAATATATATATATATGTAAAAAAATAGGGTTGTCCCTAGGTGTAGTCAAGGGCTGCCCCCGCATCTTTTTCGCAATTTTTTTATTTTTTTTTGTAAAATATCATCATGTATATTCATCTATATATCCCTCCAATATATCATTCGAATCTTATCAGAAACTGAGACCCATATGCCATCCATCTAGAACTGGTAATTTTAACAGTCTAAACATTGTTATAATCGACATGTTCTAGATAGAGGGCATAGGAGTCTCCATTTCCGACGAAATTCGAATGCCATATTGGAGGGATATATAAATGAATATACATGGTGATTTTCAAAAAAATCGTGGGAAAATAGGACGGGGACAGCCCCATATAACCCATATATATATAATAGGGGTCCTTTCAAATAGGACGCAGTCCTTCCTGAGTTCAGGAAGGCCAGCCCTTTTTTGTATAAATCACGAATACTTTAGTAGAATACGTATACAATTTGTATTATAGGTGCACGTTATAAATACAAAGCCGCGTATAAAACTGCGCATTATAATACAAACATTAAAACTTCACATTATAATACAAATCTTTATATGTATTCTACTAAAGTCATCATGTTTTATACAAAAAAAAAGGTTGGCCTTCCTTAGGGATGGAAGGACCAAGTCCTATTTGAAAGAAATCATATATATAGGGGAAAATGTGTATGCCCCTAAGGGGGAGCTAACTTAGCTCCCCCCGCCTCTTTTTTCACATATTTTTTTATTTTTTTGAAATCTAAAACCGTGTACATTCATTATTAAATCCATATATTATGTCACTCAAATTTCATACGAAACAGAGACTCCTACGACCTCCATCCAGACAGGGTCGATTTAAAAAATCATGTTACCGTTAAAAATGACTGTCTGGATGGAGGCCGTAGGGGTCTCTGTTTCGCACGAAATTTGAATAGCATAATATATGGATATAGTAATGAATATTCATGGAAGAAATTTTCAAAAAAATAAAAAAATGGTGAAAATGAGGCGGGGTTGATGGGGTTGTCCCATGTGGCTGCCCCGCCTCATTTTTGGGCAAATTTTTTTTATTTTTTTGGAAAATATCGCCATGTATATTCACCTTTATATCCCTCCTATATGCCATTCGAATTTCGTCAGAAACAGAGACTCCTACGGCCTCCATCTAGACAGGGTCGATTTAAAAAATCCTGCGACCGTTAAAAAAATGGCGTCTGGATGAAGGTCGTAGGAGTCTCGATTTCTGACGAAATTTGAATGACATATAGGAGGGATATAGGGATGAATATTCATGTTGATATTTTTCAAAAAAATTAAAAAAATGCGAAAAATGGGGTGGGGCAGCCAACATGGCTGCCCCTAGGAGGCAGCCCCATTTTTCCCATATATATATAGAGAAAGAGAGAGAGAGAGAGAGAGAGAGAGAGAGGATTGATCCCGTGAGAGCAAAAAACTGTGAGAATATGAGAGCAGTGAGTCTGGACCATTCGATTCTACTCATCTCTCTCCTCATCTAATCAATCGGCAGAATCTAATGGTTCAAGCTTACTGCTCTCAATGCTCTCATAGTTTTTGGCTCTCACAGGATCAGCCATGTATTATGTGTGTGTGTACATACATACATACATACATAATATGGGTTAAATGGGGCTACCCCCGTTTCATTTTCGAGTATTTTTTATTTTTTGAAAAATATCACATGTATATTCATCTATATATCCCTCATATATGTCATTCAAATTTCATCAGAAACAGGTACTCGTATGCCCTCCATCTAGAACAGATCGATTGCAGCAATGTTTAGACCGTTAAAATTGTATGTTCTAGATGAAGGGCATAGGATCTGTTTCTGACAAAATTCAAATGACATATAGGAGGGATATATAGATCAATATACATTGTAATATTTTGCAAAAAAAATGCAGAAAAATGGGGCGATGGTAGCCATATTAGTTGCCCTCTAATGCAGCCCCATTTTTCCTATATATATATATATATGTAGAGAGAGAGAGAGAGAATGGGGCTGCCCCCGGGGGAAGCCAATATGGCCTCCAATATGTCATTCGAATTTTGTTAGATACAGTTACTCTTATGCCCTCCATCTAGAATATGTACTTTTAACAGTCTTGGAATCGTTGTAATCGACATATTCTAGATAAAGGGTATATGAGTCTCTGTTTTTGACGAAATTTGAATGACATATTGGAGGGATATATAAATGAAGAAGGCTGATCCTATGAGAGCAAACCCATATGAGAGGATGAGAGCAGCCAATCTACACCGTCGGATCATGAAATGCAAGAACGGTGTAGATTTGAGAATGTGTCCCTGACCCTTCAGTTGCATCTCCTTTACTTTTCCCTTACTCCAACAGTTCCCTCTCCTGGATCTGACCTCCGGCCTGGCTCCACTGCGTCCTCAACGACCGACTACCCAGTCTCCTTCTCACTGGGGAGTTCCACTATCGATCTAATGGCATGAAAACTTGAACCCTCTCGCTGCAAGGATGACGATACCGCGGCAGAGGAGGTCGAAAGTCTGCAATAAGTTGATTTGAGAAGGAACCGAAGGTTGCTCTGACGGTGGAGATTGGCTGCTCGCATCCAACCTTCGACCTGATTACCCTGCAACATCAACAAATGACTCCTCACTAGAGATATCTCCTCCTGCTTACAGGACAACAACAAAGCCAGCGACAGCTCTCTCTCCTTCTGCTTGGTTTCTGATCTGGGAGATTGTTCTCTCAAGTTTAAGTGATCGAGATCGAGATACTCCAACCAAACTCTCCTTTGATCTCGATGGTTATTCTGAGAATAGTAATTGTAATGATTATTGTTATAATGAATATGCTTAGAAAAAAAGGCTTAAGTGTTGCATATGAATGGGAAAAGATGGCATTGAGATTGTTCTCTGGATTTCAATGAAACCGCTCGCAATTTTTCCTTTTACTGGACTTAGATATTCTAAATTCAGGAATGATTTTATTAATATCAGTATTAATAATCTTCTACCCTGATAAATAATTTTTAGATAAAACAAATGGTCAAGTTAAGTTGAAATTATTCATGGTATGTCTCTGTATCTAAGTTGACAATGTTTACTTTGTGGATGGAGAAGTGCCACAGATCAATTCCTAATATTTGGTTTAATGCCCATTAGTGTTTGGACGACACCCCACCAATATAAATTCCAGTGTTTTAGCCGTTTGACTTAACCCCATGAAGCAATAGAACAGATGGTCTTCTATAGTTGATACCAAACAACAAAGTTTTAGGTGTTTGGTTTAACTCCGGGAAGCAATAGAACCGTAGGTCCGCAACTCTTCCATGGTTGATCCCTAACAACAACAAAAACTGTTGGAAATGCGAGCCCACGGCGAGACATTATGCAATAAATGTTGTTGCAATTCACTCCTTGATCTGAAATGAAGAATACATAATTTGCATAATAGGTCCCTTAGTGCAATTAGGGTTATGTACCATGGCCATCTTAATAATCATACAGCTGTTGATTCAATTATTGAATCATAGAGGCTGGTGCTTAGATGAATATCTAATGAGTTAGATTGAGGACTCATCAAGCACCGTCAAATGATTATTAAGAGATGATCTCCAGCCTGAGTAGGAGATGGCAATCCTATCTCATTTAGGTTGATATCTGACCGACCTCTTGATGCAGGTCCTCTGCATAGGAATAGAGATTCGGAGGTGTCGGATGAGTTAGGTCAAAGAGTTGACTTAACGAGATCGAGATAACCAAAGTCCTATATCGTATGCTGTCATGATATAGGCACACATCCTCTGACCGGAGACAGATGTGTTACTATATGTCTGAGTATGTATATTTGGCAGACCAATAGGTTGATGACCTAATCAAGGTCTATACACCGGCGCGCTGGTGTGCATATAAGGGCATATGAGTAATACGATCTCTCAAAGGGATCATACAGGTTCACTACTGAACCGGAAGACATGAGCTCACTCATGAGATATTGGGAAAAATCAAATTCCGTGCGCACGGTCGTCTCGTTTTGGAAGCTTGACTGAATTTGTAGGTTTGATATATACTTTTGGAAAGTATATGATCAAGACCTAGGTATGATATATGCTTTTGGAAAGTATATGATCGATACCAACTCCCAATGATCGAATGAGAAACTTACTGATGTAACCCTGAAGTAGACAGTGTAAAGTTGATCTAATACTTCGGGTTTTATTCTGAGTCTTCCAGTATGCAGGATGTACAGGTATTGGGAATGCCTGAGGGTGATGTGATCATAAACGGTTGTATAACCATGACGCTTCCATTCCTAGGGAGTGATGAAACGGGTCTGGATTTTAGTGACTCCTCTCAGTAGAGAAGTAATCTGATCTTAGTCCAAATGTTGGACATTGATCTGAATATGATTCAGATTCGATGAGAAGATTAGATTTGCGGTCTTGATTTAATCAAGCATCTATGGGAGGCCCGAGATCTGGATTTTGAGATGTGATCTCAATATCCATGTCACTATACGTGGAACAATATAATCGCCCTGTCCTTATCTCCAAGTATTCACGGAGAAAGCGCATTGTCCTTGAAAGAGTTCATGGATAATTCTATTGTTGATATATGTATCCGAGCATTGAGAAAATGGATAATTAAATGTGATTTAATTATCATGAATAATATGAATTTGATTCATATTATAAGGAGAGTTATCTTAGATAATTAAATGTGATTTAATTATCAAAGATGTGAATAATGTGAATGTGATTCATATTATTTGAACACATGAGATAAAGAGATCCAAGATGATTAAATATGATTTAATTATCAAGGATAAGAATAATGTGGATAGTAATATCCAATTATTCATAATATATTATAAATGTGATTTATAATGTATTAGAGAGAGTTAAATATAATTTATATTAGTAGATTAATTATTAATGTGTATTGGATACACATTGTTTAATTAATTGAAAATGAAAATTACATTTTGTTTTGGGTTGTGAATGTGATTCACAATATTCCAATGTTAAGATTGCAATATTCCCAAAATTAATTGAGAATTATTTTTTGGTGAATAATTGTTGGAAAATAAGTTGAGAGAAAAACAAGGAGATATGCAATCCCATGGGAATCCATGGGATTGCCCTCCCCATATGGGAAGAGGGGGGCGGCACCAATTCCTTTATGGAATTGGTGGCCGTCCACTCCTCCCAATAGGGAAGGAGGCTCTCATTTGTTTTTTCACTCCTTATTTAGTTGGTTTAATTTGGTATTAATATATATTTGATTTATCAAATATATTTAATCAAAATTAAATCACAAGTTGTTGGCTTTTACCAACAACAATCTTGACCATTGGATTGTCATAAATCAATCTCAACCATTGATTTTATATGACACATGGATTGAGATCCATGGATCCCAAAACCCTATAAATAGAGAGGCATACCCATGCTCTCTCTTTACACATAATGCTTGAGAAGCATCTCTCTCTTCCTCTCTCTTTCTCTTTAGAGGTCAGCCCTTTCTCTCCCTCTTATGGCCGTCCACTATGGATGCCATGGAGAGATTCTCCATCGCCGCAGCATTGTTGTTATGCTGCCCGTTCTTCTGCTCGTGGATCTCCGTCTCCTTCGGTGTGCCTCGCTCGTGAAGAAGATGTTGGATCTCGTGTGTCGAGATCAGGAGATCCGCCGCTTGGATCATCAACTTGGATTGCGAGAAGCACGCGGTTCATCCCCGCGCTCGCAAGCGTCTCCTCCGTCGGATCAGACTTGAGATAGGAGGTCTCTTAGTTTAGAGACTTGATCGCAACCACGCTTCAAGAGGTAATCCTAATTACTTGTTTGTGGTTTAGACGAAACGATCTGAGAAGTGTTCTTGGATCATGTGGTTTCGTCGTAAGAAAATTTTTTTTAAATTCCGCTGCATCAAGCAACTAGTGTGACTTGTCGCTCTTCGTCGTATTCGATACGACGCTCACGCTTCTGTGATGCGCTTGAGGATCTAACCATATCCTTCAAGTGGTATCAGAGCCTTAGGTTGACGGTTTCGAATAGTGATTCGTTAACCAAGGACGACTTGGGTTCGCTAAGGTCGCGAAAGTTTTCATCGCATTTGATTTCGCAGATCTGTTTAGTAAATAAATTCGGCACTGTTTAAATGGTTTAAACACGAATTTTATATTGGATTATGTTCCCCATTAAATAAGGAAACCATAGGATCTGAGTTTGCGTAAATCGGATTTCGTATGCTCGAGATATGGTCGTTTTAATGAACATGTATGCACTGTTGCGGGAACTGTGAATCTGAACGTGATTAAAATGTTAATTACTGTTTAGACTTGCCTCGAAATGCGTGAAACATCACTTAGGTTCTGTCCTAAATCAAATTAGCAAACTTTAAAAATTGACTTTGCTTAATTTGGATTTAATATGATTGAGATATGCCAATTTTAGTAAGTAGGGGTCACTGCTGAAATTGCTTTCCTAATCTAGAACCAAGTGATTGTCAATTAGTGAAATTAATTGTTAATTTCGTGAAATAATCTTGAAAAATATTTGTGAAATATTGAAACATAATTATTTGCCTAATTGACTTGGCCCCAACCAATTAGTTGATTAGATTTGATCTAAACCTTAATTGGAATCACAATCATCAAACTTCTTGCTTGAATAGGACTTGGGAATTTGCCTAGCAAATTTCTTTAAAATCAAAATTGTTTTGATTACTATATGGTATAATTTCAGTTGAAGAACCGATGATCATCTCAAGTACAAAATAATCAATTTGGCATTATCCTTTCCCGAGGTGGATATGGTGTCTAGTCGGGGATCGTTGGTCAGCGGGTTGCAACGTATGTGGTCCGCCCCACTCCCGTCGGTACTGGCCATGACAGCGGGTAGGGCCGGGATAATGTCCGAGGGATTATGATGTATTTTTCTAATTATTAAAATACGAATTAATACGTACTTTGAGAATAATACCATATATATATTCAAGCATAAAATTAAGTTTGATTGATTGAATTGGATTTATCCAATTGAGAATACTCTAATATGATTAGAGTTAATAATTCCCTTGGAAGAATTAATTATATGAATGTGATTCATAGTAATTAATTAAATTTGAATAAGAGGTGGAGGATCACATAAGTGACATCCATGGTCTCCCGTCAAGGCGAAGGGTTTCCGTCGCCAGGGATTGTATATAGGAGACGCCTGTACGAAGTGACAGCTCCTATATGCAAGCGCATCTGGATCGGACTCTTTGCTTCTCGAAAGAGTAAGGCCGTATGCGTAGTGACCCCAATATCGGATCCTCATATTATTGGGGCGATATTGGATTGCGCATAGCGAGTTCTATTCCTGTTGACGGTTGGTTCAATTAACGACGGGTCAACATCACCTTAGGGGTGGTGGGCCCGGGTGTTAAAGACCGAATTGGGAAATGCAAGTTGGACTTGCAAGGCGGAATGTGTTCCCGCTTCTCTTTATTGGAATTGCAATTTCTCATATTATTGGGATGTAACAAAGATAAAGAGGAGATCCCAGATCTTGCTGAGATATAATGGTAAGTATATCTCTTACATTGAAAGTGATTAAGGGAATGAACTTTCATTGTTGACATGGCAAGACAACTTTGATATAAAAACTCCTAAATCAAAGTATAATATGTGTATATATATAAATATATACCCTTATGCAAATTACTTATTTCAGATAATCCTTCATTAAACCCACTCAATGTTATACTCATTAATAACCAGTAGAATATCATGGATTGGACCCTTGATCCAGATATTGTACTTGCAATTGGACACATAACGTATGTGGTTGCAATGTGCAAGATTACTCATAATAATGAGAAGTGATAATTAAATAAGACAATAGGACTAAAACCCTAGGGTTTGTATGTCTCTATAAGTCTTGACCTTATCGAATGTACTTTTGAAGTGACATGTCGATGATGATCGTAATTATCAAATTAATCCTTATAAAATCAATAAAGATATTCTGGCATATATATGTGCTCTTGACATTTAATCATGAATGACATGGTTCTCTACATCATGTAGAATGGTAGCTCTATTAGAGATAATGTATTCAAATTGTTTGAATACCTACCTAAACCGATGCTTCAAAGAGTTTAGATGGATGTAGATGATGAATGTCATCATTCTACTGTCTATACTCTAGTCATTCATGAAGCTTCATAATATTCATATTATATGAACTTAAATGAAGCTTGTATAAATGTTGAAATACTCTTATATTGAAATTTTTGATTTTAACATAAGAGATCCTTGGTTTTGAGCAATGGTTGCTTATAGACAAAGGGAGCGCAGTGGAAGCATGGGTTGGACCCAAGTAAGAGGTATAGTCAAAGAGTTGACTGTACTTCTGTGACTTCCATATGACATCCAAAGAGTTGGATGAATGCCAATACTGCAATAAGTTGATGTGTTGATAGTATGACTATCAAGTCTGTCTAGAACCCTCAGAAAAGGACTCAGATGGAGCATCAGTATAATCTACATATAATCATTGATATTGACTTACTTATTTGATAAGATAAAGTCTAATAATTATATCTCAAATTTTCTAATGACACTTGCAATTGGTTGCATATGTATTAGAAATTTGATCTTAAGGTTTATTGGTCATCCATGTTGAAAGTGATGCAAGTGTTGCAACAATTTCCATGAGATCAATAGACTTCATATTTTCAGTGGGAGCCCTTAGTCTTAGAGAATGTCTCTATGACCTAGATATTAGAATACACTCATTGTTTATTTCTAATTGTTGGATATGAACATGAATTCTGTAATAAATCTATCATAAAGAGTTATGATGGAAATATTTCAGATAGTAATCTAAAATCTAGAGGACTCTATTAAATTAGAAAATTATTGAATGGTTCATTAAGATTTCTAATACTGAAAATTAAACCTTTAAAAGATCAATAGGAAGATAAAGATCATTTGACAATGATCTGGCATCAAATTTTGGACATATGTCTGTTGATGAAATCAATGGACTGGTAAGACATGAAACTTTAGATTGTCTAAAGATTCAAATCTCACATACTTGTGAATATTGTATTCAAAGTAAAAATGTCCAATACACCCTTCCTTGGGAAAGGTGTAAGGTGTCAAGGTATTAAGGATCTCATACATATTGATGTATGCAGATCATCTATATCATAGTAAACATTATGGATATGTGATATCTGTTAATGATTATGTATGATATGAGATTTCTTCTCTTCACCTAAGAAACCTTTGAAATGTTCAAAGATTTCGTAATTTTGGTTTAGAACCAAAGTTTGAGGGAAGATGAAATGAATTTGATCTAACCAAGGTAGCATGTACCTCTTAGATGAATTCAAGAAATACCTTATGGAGATATGAATATCATTCCTATCTCAATCCTCCTAATGAACCTTAACTCAATAGAGTTGTAGGGAGATACAATTGATCATGTGTGACATGATTTGATCAATGATTAATCATAGCATAATTATCTCTTAGTTTCCAGGTATATATATGTGGTAGGGACTGCATTATATATCCTTAATAAGGTTCCATGTGATTAAGCTGGAATCTGGCACTAAAGAGTGCTACTTCATTAGGAAAATAAAGGATGGTATTGGATACCTACTTTATGACCTTGAGATTCTTAAAAGATCTAAACTTTGAGAATATGATTCTTATAGGATGACTCTCTTGAGAATCAAGATGAAAAATGAAGTAAAGGAACTCATTTAAAAGATAATGAGGCTCCTGAAATCGGAAACTAAAATAGATAATTAAAGATGAAACATTAATACCTCTTCAAATAAGTTTGAGGATGGATTCCATGTGTCAGTTAAATCTGAAAATGATCGGACTTCATGTGATGAAGCTCCTGAAGATCATGACATGGAAAGATGGATGTTAGCAATTAAAGTCTAATGTAGACTTCATATACAAGTGTTGTATATGGACCCTCGAGGATCCACCTATATGGGTCAGACCCATTAAGGTGTAAATGGATCTTCAAGAGAAAGAGGGAACCTGATGAGAAGGTATAGACCTTCAAAGCATGGTTCGTAGCCATGAGCTACACACCGAAGAGAAGGCATCGCTTGCGATAAGACTTGCTCTCCAGTGACCTTGCTTTAACCCATCAGAATGTTGCTAACTATAGCTACACAACTTGTCTATGACATCTTCATGGTGTGATTCAAGATTGCATTCCTCTATGAATGCCTCTCTGAGGATATTCATATGAAGTAGCCCCAGGGCTTCATGGTTGAGGAAAGCAAGGTGTGCTAGCTGAAGAACTCCATCTTTGGACTCCAATAAGTTTCTTGTAGATGGAACATAAGATTTGATGAAATCATAAATGTTGTGATTTCAGATAAAATCTTGATGAACCATGTGAAGCTTAGTGGGAGTGTCGTTGTGTTCATCGTGCTTAATGTAGATATTATTCTAATCATTTAGAATGATATAAGAATAAATAATAAGTGTTTTATAATCTGGTTATCCCATACCTCGAGATACGATTTCAAGGATACCTCTTAGATCTTAATTCTGAAGTCGTTCAGAAGCAAAGAGAAGAGGGTATTGGGACTGTCGCATTAGTAGTACACCTTGGACTTATTCCATTTTCTGGACAATTCCAAGAAAAGCTTCCTTCCCTTAAGATGTGGTAGTGACCTGTCTAGAGGGATAGCACCTCAAAAAGTTGAGGAAGTGAATGCTAGAACTGCTTGCACTTGTGCATCAGTTATGAGAAGCTGAATGTATTCTAGATGTGTACAAGAACCAGATGTCTACCATGCAGTGGGAGTAGTAAACTGTTACTAATCCTACTCTGGAAATAAAACACTTAGTTGCAGTAATAACAATATCTTCAAAGATGATGAAACTTAGAGATAGTGATCTCAAAGTCTTATCTTCGAAAAGTTTAAGACCTTGTAGATAGTGATCTATGATGGTCTTAACTGTAGATACCTTAGGAGATAGAGATCTCCAGGAATGAAGGTATTCTAATAAGGATTATGGGAATACTGGTTATGATAATTAATAAGATGTAGTGTCAATGACACTATAACCGACAAAATTGAGTATCGGTTGCATGAGATGCAACATTCGCATTGGATGCGAGCACTGTTACTAGGAGATATGCAAGTGCCGTAAAAGGACTTGGTGTAGTCTCTTGGGAACGGAGTGACTGATCGGCTTACCTAGCTATTTTCTGAATAGCCTATGATTGTCACATGAGTGTGGGTTTAAACGATTAGCCCATTAATGGCTCTTTGGGCTAGTGGGAGATTGTTGGAAATGCGAGCCCACGGCGAGCCATTATGCAATAAATGTTGTTGCAATTCACTCCTTGATCTGAAATGAAGAATACATAATTTGCATAATAGGTCCCTTAGTGCAATTAGGGTTATGTACCATGGCCATCTTAATAATCATACAGCTGTTGATTCAATTATTGAATCATAGAGGCTGGTGCTTAGATGAATATCTAATGAGTTAGATTGAGGACTCATCAAGCACCGTCAAATGATTATTAAGAGATGATCTCCAGCCTGAGTAGGAGATGGCAATCCTATCTCATTTAGGTTGATATCTGACCGACCTCTTGATGCAGGTCCTCTGCATAGGAATAGAGATTCGGAGGTGTCGGATGAGTTAGGTCAAAGAGTTGACTTAACGAGATCGAGATAACCAAAGTCCTATATCGTATGCTGTCATGATATAGGCACACATCCTCTAACCGGAGACAGATGTGTTACTATATGTCTGAGTATGTATATTTGGCATACCAATAGGTTGATGACCTAATCAAGGTCTATACACCGGCGCGCTGGTGTGCATATAAGGGCATATGAGTAATACGATCTCTCAAAGGGATCATACAGGTTCACTACTGAACCGGAAGACATGAGCTCACTCATGAGATATTGGGAAAAATCAAATTCCGTGCGCACGGTCGTCTCGTTTTGGAAGCTTGACTGAATTTGTAGGTTTGATATATACTTTTGGAAAGTATATGATCAAGACCTAGGTATGATATATGCTTTTGGAAAGTATATGATCGATACCAACTCCCAATGATCGAATGAGAAACTTACTGATGTAACCCTGAAGTAGACAGTGTAAAGTTGATCTAATACTTTGGGTTTTATTCTGAGTCTTCCAGTATGCAGGATGTACAGGTATTGGGAATGCCTGAGGGTGATGTGATCATAAACGGTTGTATAACCATGACGCTTCCATTCCTAGGGAGTGATGAAACGGGTCTGGATTTTAGTGACTCCTCTCAGTAGAGAAGTAATCTGATCTTAGTCCAAATGTTGGACATTGATCTGAATATGATTCAGATTCGATGAGAAGATTAGATTTGCGGTCTTGATTTAATCAAGCATCTATGGGAGGCCCGAGATCTGGATTTTGAGATGTGATCTCAATATCCATGTCACTATACGTGGAACAATACAATCGCCCTGTCCTTATCTCCAAGTATTCGCGGAGAAAGCGCATTGTCCTTGAAAGAGTTCATGGATAATTCTATTGTTGATATATGTATCCGAGCATTGAGAAAATGGATAATTAAATGTGATTTAATTATCATGAATAATATGAATTTGATTCATATTATAAGGAGAGTTATCTTAGATAATTAAATGTGATTTAATTATCAAAGATGTGAATAATGTGAATGTGATTCATATTATTTGAACACATGAGATAAAGAGATCCAAGATGATTAAATATGATTTAATTATCAAGGATAAGAATAATGTGGATAGTAATATCCAATTATTCATAATATATTATAAATGTGATTTATAATGTATTAGAGAGAGTTAAAATATAATTTATATTAGTAGATTAATTATTAATGTGTATTGGATACACATTGTTTAATTAATTGAAAATGTAAATTACATTTTGTTTTGGGTTGTGAATGTGATTCACAATATTCCAATGTCAAGATTGCAATATTCCCAAAATTAATTGAGAATTATTTTTTGGTGAATAATTGTTGGAAAATAAGTTGAGAGAAAAACAAGGAGATATGCAATCCCATGGGAATCCATGGGATTGCCCTCCCCATATGGGAAGAGGGGGGTGGCACCAATTCCTTTATGGAATTGGTGGCCGTCCACTCCTCCCAATAGGGAAGGAGGCTCTCATTTGTTTTTTCACTCCTTATTTAGTTGGTTTAATTTGGTATTAATATATATTTGATTTATCAAATATATTTAATCAAAATTAAATCACAAGTTGTTGGCTTTTACCAACAACAATCTTGACCATTGGATTGTCATAAATCAATCTCAACCATTGATTTTATATGACACATGGATTGAGATCCATGGATCCTAAAACCCTATAAATAGAGAGGCATACCCATGCTCTCTCTTTACACATAATGCTTGAGAAGCATCTCTCTCTCCCTCTCTCTTTCTCTTTAGAGGTCAGCCCTCTCTCTCCCTCTTATGGCCGTCCACCATGGATGCCATGGAGAGATTCTCCATCGCCGCAGCATTGTCGTTATGCTGCCCGTTCTTCTGCTCGTGGATCTCCGTCTCCTTCGGCGCGCCTCGCTCGTGAAGAAGATGTTGGATCTCGTGTGTCGAGATCAGGAGATCCGCCGCTTGGATCATCAACTTGGATTGCGAGAAGCACGCGGTTCATCCCCGCGCTCGCAAGCGTCTCCTCCGTCGGATCGGACTTGAGACAGGAGGTCTCTTAGTTTAGAGACTTGATCGCAACCACGCTTCAAGAGGTAATCCTAATTACTTGTTTGTGGTTTAGACGAAACGATCCGAGAAGTGTTCTTGGATCATGTGGTTTCGTCGTAAGAAAATTTTTTTTAAATTCCGCTGCATCGAGCAACTAGTGCGACTAGTCGCTCTTCGTCGTATTCGATACGACGCTCACGCTTCCGTGATGCGCTTGAGGATCTAACCATATCCTTCAAAAACCCAATGCACAGTGAACCCAACAGGAGGTACGACTGGAGGCGACCTCTTCTCCTCTTCATCTTATGATTCATGATGAATACCATCAATGTATTTGTTGTTTCGTTGTGCAACAGGTCAAAGTTCTCTCGACGGCCTCGTGCTTCTCATCGTGGCAAAGCAACACCGTGCAGACCTTCGACCTCCTCTGTCGCAGTATCGTCATCCTTGCAGCGAGAGGGTTCAAGTTGTCACGCCATTAGATCGAAATGGAACTCCCCAGTGAGAAGGAGAGTGGGTAGTCGGCCGTTGAGGACGTAGTGGAACCAGGCCGGAGGTTGGAGGCAGGAGACGGAACTGTTGGAGTAAGGGAAACGTAAAGGAGATGCAACTGAAAGGTCAGGGACACCTTCTCAAATCTACACCGTTCTTACATTTCATGATTCGACGATGTAGATTGGCTGTTCTCATCCTCTCATATGGGCTTACTCTCATAGGATCACCCCTCATAAAAGAATATACATGATGATTTTTTAAAAAAAAAATAAAAAATATGGAAAATGAGGTAATTTAAATTTAATATGAATTACCAAGATATAACTAGATTCACTTTATCCCAATTCTCAAGTGTATGTATTGGTATTTATATTTTGGAATGTTTTAGTGCATGGGGACATCAGGATAATGCCATTTCTCTCATGTAGCCGACGATGCTTTCCCCGAATTATATCTCTACTCCTTATAATATAAAACATATGATTGAGACCATCAAAAGTTCTCAAAGCAGCCATCTCATAGATGGTCTTGGATCTTATTTTCTAGACAAATACACTGTATTCACTTTTCTAAAGTCCAAGTCATCAACATAGAGTTTGGTGATTGGCCCTAACCATCCTTGACATGTGTTTGAATAGATGAAGAATCACCTGAATCGATTTTGTTGAACATTTAATTGGATTGGGTGAACTCCACCAAAACTCAAAAGGGTTAGTAAGAAGTGTAATCTTCTTGTAAATCCTTCTGGGCACTTGTTTACCCATGATGCCATGTAGGTTTGGGTATGAGCTACATCCAATTCTGCCCCTATATTTTTGTGTTGGATTTAATAGTGTGATTCCCACGGTTTCTTTTCTATAATATTTATAAGTCATAAATATGATTAATATAATATATCAAAAAATAGTATATCAAATCACATTTACCACCCCAACCTTGGTAAACGCCAAAATACCTTCAGTTAGCACAACAAGGATGGGCATTCGACATTCGTCTCGATGTTGAAGTCAAAGAGTGGAGAAACAGACACCACACGCATCTTTTTTTTCAGAAAGTAATTACAGGATTAAAGTCTCGTGATGAACTAGATGATCGACAATGAACGAAGATGGGGATTTGTGGTGAATAGGTTGTTATATAGTTCAGAAACAACGCCCAAAATTGCCGATTTCTGTCATTCACTGAAATGATCCTGAAAGAGATGCTATCTCTGCATAAGTATAGATCAAGTTTGGGTCGCAAACTTACGTGAAAGAGGCGTGTCAAGAATTTGATCTCAAGTGCATCGATCTCTCTCTCGGGTATCTTCTGCTGCTCCAATCTTTTGTTGCCATTGATTGGATCAAACAAGGAGTAGAGTTGCTGCAACAATAAGGGATCAGCTCTAAATACAAGCAGTGTTAAAAGAGGGAGATGAAGAAGAAGGAACTAAATAAATAGAAATCGGTATACCATAATGTCCTCAAATTGCAGATGATACCAAGCACGAATTGTGTACTCAACCCGCTTGCAGAACGTCAAGAACTCGATGCGATCCTTCTCATGCTCTGTGAATCATTACGATGGATATTTGTACAACTAAATTTTAAATTTTGTCGTGTAGATATGAAAGAAAAATAGATTTATTTATTAAGTATAACTTTTTTTTTCCTGTTTCCTTCTTTCCAATTTCTTTATTGTCTTCCTCTACTTCTCATCTCTTACAATGCAGTTGCAATTGTAGAACGACCTTTGACTGAGTGGTCAAGAACCGTCACTGACCGTTACGGAGGTCGACGATTGCGACAAGGTCGGGTCTTTCGCAAGACCACAACCGTCAGGCGTAGCCTATATAATGACCTCCATGAGAAGGAGGATGACATCATCGGATCTCAGCCTCGTCGTTGGATCCCTCTCCCTAGATCTCTTTCTCTAGTTCTCTCACGAAGGAATATATTCGAGTGGCGTACCTCGATACGAGAACAATGGAGGGGAGGATTTTGTTAAGGAAGCAGCGATGAAACATCGGTTGTGTCCATGACTTGTGGCGTGTCTAAAAATAAAGGGAGGAGCACGATAGGAGAGTAGAGCTCGTTATACCGGAGGAAGGGCATGACTCGTGAAGTGGAGATGATCCATATAGCAATGCTTATCTGTTGTTATTTTCTAAATTTTCCCTAGCTAATGATATAATAACATATATGACAATCCAACAAAATTGACCTAAGGTAAACAAATAATTTAATATTTGTCGATTTATCTTCTGTAGTTATATATATATATATAACAATGAATATGATTCATTACTTGATTATTTAAATTCGTAATGAATACCATACTCGTAATACAGATCATATAACAACGTTTATTCGTTGACTTCTTCTTCTACTTGGAACAATTAATTCAATTTTTACGATTAATTCAATGGATAGATAATCGCCATATGAACCTTTAGCATAGAATATGGCATCAATTTCTTAATAATTACAAGAATAAAACATACTTTGGCACAAAGAATATTTAAATTATTTGTTATTTTAAGTCAATTATGTTGTAATATGATTTCCATCACTAATTTTTAAAATAAAAAATAATTCCGCAAAGAATAATATCATCGTTATATAGTAATAATATCTGACGGATTATTGTACGGCTAACAATAAATCATATAATAATGGTTATAAGTTTGAATTCACATCTTTATTTTGTGTGTTAATAACGATTAAATTGACAAGTACTAGTGCAAATTCTAAATAAAAGAAAAGTTACATATATTGTAATGAAACATTAATGCTAGCTAGTTAAATAGAAGGGATTTTTACTTGGTAGATCCTATAAACTTTGCCAATTGCCTCTACGACCTTTGAAACAACTTAATTCCCCCCTCGATCTTGTAAACTTGCCAACTCTTACCCCATGAACCCTTCGGGTAGTATGTTTGAAGCCCGTGAGGGTTCTTGGAGTAATTTAAATGGTCGATGGAGTAATTACGTTCTGCAAAAGGTCGTAGAGGTACTTTAAAAAGTGTATAGGGTCTGTTGGGTAAAAATTCCTAAATAGAATAGAATTGACTATGTTGTTCAATTTAAAAAGTGAATTTTGAGGTAGTGAATCATATTTTCCGTTATATATTTAACATCAAACGATAAAGTGATTATATCCATGTAACATCACATGCCTAGAACAAAACAACTATCATTATTTTTCATTATATATTCTGCAAACCATAAAAGGGTTTTCGTAAACTTATTCTTTGGCATCGATCGATAGTCTCCTCAAGGAACGCAAACTCGTGTTTCTTGCCGTCTCCTAAGGACTACCATTCTCGTAGATGATGAACACTTCTCGTGAAAAGTCCAACCTCAAAAGCCAATCTCAACCATAATCTCAAATCAAGCTCAAAAATCAGATTCTCAACGTAGAAAGATGAAGAGAAAAGAAATCATAGTGATGATGAGATGTTAGAGGAAAATGAGGGGCATAAAGGAAATGGGATGGTAAAAATAGATACCAAGGAGATTGGCGAGCACCATCACGAGCTTGGGCTTCATAACGGGAATGACCGATTCCCTCTCAAGACGAATCACTTCTGCCTCTCTTCTACTCTTTCTCTTCCACCCCATTCCTCTCTTCCTTTCGCAAACTTTTCTTGATCTTGATCTTGATCTTAACTCAATGCCCCCATTGACCAAACATTAATATGTATGGAGAAATGTGGGTTCAACTACTTTCTTGTGGCCTCTCTTTATATATATACACATACACACACTAAAAAACACTCCTAAATTTCATTGAGATCCTTGAATTTTAAGTAACCCTCATTCTAACAATCGTTACAACAAAACTTGTTAATTTCAACATTCTTTTTCATATCTTGTGTGATGTTAAATATATAAAGATTAATATTATTCTTTGCAAAATTATCTTTCATTCATATAGCAACACTTTATCATCTGTCTTCCTGGTAAAAGTGTACTGATCATTTCCAATATAACAACGACTAGAATAAAAATTAACGAATAACTGTTATGTGATTCGTTGCTAATAGTATAACAATGAATATGATGCTTGTTGCAAATTTAAAGAGATAAAGAGTTAAAAATATTTCTTGATATATAGTTAACTATCACAGAAATGGCAACAAAATGCAATATGTTAATTTTCACCGCAACAAATTGGTCTACTATAGCAATAAATATCTTGAATTACCATATAATTTATAGTCAAATGCGTAACAACGAATTTTACGAATTTTACTGTTTACCTTGATTCTTTTAAATTTGCAACGAATATCATATTAGTTGCTAGCATTTATCTGTTGACTTTCTCTTCTAATCTTTGTTAAATTAGCAACGATTAGTATAATTTTTTAACGAAATATTATATATAATTTCAGAAACATATATTGTATTCGTTGCAAATTACAAGAACAAAATTGAAATTGAAACGATAATATTTGTTGTTATATCATAAACATCAGAAAATATAATACTAAATATTAAAATTATTCATTATCGCATGTCAAATTGTTGTAGGGTTTATTGTAGTGAATGGAACACTCACGACGCAAACAGAAAACAAGCTTGAGATGGTGACTTGTGAAAACAACAAGCTGATAAGAAGAAGAAAATGTTTTAGCATATGTTTATTGTTTTGTTTTTAGAATCTATTGTATTTAACCCTCAATAACGTGATTTCCAAGCTATTTACATCTTGATCTTGTATAGTTATTCATTGATATTATACTCACGAAATTCATTTGAGATGTTGACAAACAAGGACTAAAGAAATCATCTTTAGTCTTTGTTTGTCAACATCTCAATCCATATTGGTACAAAATTGCTTCACGCAAATTGCTGCCAACCATGGTGACAAAACTAAACTATATCGAATTAATTACAAGCCCAAGTCCATTCTATCAATATTACAAACATGTGAATAAGTGTGAATGAGAATTAAATTGCAAGATAAAGAATAAGACAGACTAATCATCATCTTTATATATAAAATAATAAGAATAAATGTCGAAGTAATTAAAAAGGTAAAAAACCAACCTATATTCAATAATAGTCTTCTAGAGAGTATGAAGAACCCGTGCCTCACTCACTTGTTTTTTGGGGACCTATTGGATTTATGTAACAAAGTTATCATTAGTAATGGCATATAAAGAAACTCAAAGCTGTAAGCTAAAGAAGGTGATTATTACAAAGGCAATCACCACCACCAAATTTATTCTATCTGTAAATTAAAGAAGGTGATTAGTATAAAGGCAACCAACTACCACCTAACTTTATTCTAACTTTAGCCATTATGACCTAACCAGTTATGCAATTATTTCGCCTTCTTCATTTTTCCAATCCTTCATGACAACCTTCCTAAGATTAAGATTTAGATGGCGCTGACATTCACGGGAGGGTTTACAGTCATCCTCTAGATAGATATGATGCGAGCACAAAGCTGGGTTAATCCCACGGAGATCCGAAATATTCCATCCTATAGCCTTGTGGTTTCTCTCAAGAACCTCTAACACGCGAGATTCTTGTTCAACGGTCAACTGCGAGCTGAGGATGATCGGAAACATCTGTGGGAGACCTGCAAGGAAGGCATATTTCAACGTTGATGGTAAAACCTTGAGCTCAGGTGGGGTATAAATAGGCTCTACAATAACCTCTACTATTGTACTGGTAGATGGTGTGTGATCTGTACTCTGTGGACTGTCCACCTTGTCTACTAACGGCTATGCAGGTAAAATCTCTGATAGATCTGCAATGAATGATCTCTACTCAGAAAGGAGGGACTCATCAGGGTGTTCAATATTTTTATCAATTAACGGCTCAGATATATCAGCAATAATCTCATAAAGATGTCTCTCCTCTATACATAACTCAAGAAATTCAACGAATGGATCAGATATATGTACCTCAGAACTCTCAGAAGGATGCATATCACAAGTAATCTCAGAAAAATGTATCAAAGGAATATCAGAAGTTGCCTCCAAAAACTCAAATTGATCCTCAGAAATCAGCTCAAACTGTCCATCAGTAACTGACTCAATTGAATCACCAAGGGAACTCATGTCGATTGTGCTTTCCATAGAGTCCTTTTGGGAAAGGAACTCCTGGGTATCTATGAGATCAGTGAAAAGATCTGTCTCTTGGAATTCAGCAAGAAAATCATAGCCATCTGGCTCTGATATAACTTTCTCCATCTCATCTACTATTGGTGGAGGTGATGGTCTAGGATCAGAGATCATCTCAATTTTCTCCTTGTCACTACGAGAGTGAAAGATGATCTCTCCAATACCATAATCAACTATTGCTTCGGTCGTTCGGAGGAACGGTCGACCTAGTATGATCGGGGTATGGAGTAATGGTGCAGGTGTGTTCATATCCATGACAACAAAATCAACAGGGAATTTCATTCCCCACACCATTACAATAACGTCCTCTAAAATACCTCTTGGCCTCTTAATCATTCTATCAGCAAACTAAAGGATCATCCAGATTGTTATAAGAGGCCCTAACTGAAATTTAGTTAGCAAAGAGGATTGCATGAGATTAATGGAGGAACCGCTATCGAGAAGAGTATGATTAAATTCCTGATCAAGGATATGACAACGGATGTGAGGTGCTCTCTTGTCTTTCTTTTTAGGCAGGAGATTACTAATGGCATGAACTATGACCATGCTCAAGATGTGTTTCTCTATTTATGTTCGTCTATTCTGTCGTGGTTGACTCTTTTGTATGCATGCCTCTTTCATTCCCTTTTTTACTATAGGCATGTTTATATGGCCTTAAGGAGTGGCATCTTTAAAAAGATGGTCTGCAAAATCTCAACCACTCTAGGATTAGATAGGATTGTTTTTAAGTTTTGGATTTTTTATATTTAAGAGCAGAAGGAAATGGCACAGAATCAGAATAAACATTCAAACGTTCATTTCCATTATTCAAAGTAGAATCGTCATGTACAAAAGGACAACCAGAATCAGTCTGTATAGTGTTGTCCAAATTAGGTGAAGGAAAAACTGAATTCAAAACAAAATAGGATGTTGCTGCTGAAGAAGAGGAAGAATCCGCAAGTGGTAAATTCTCCCTTGTTGCTGGTGATCTGCATCTGCCTTATGATGGTAAAGGTGGTGGAACTCCAGACTTGGGTGCTGCTACACTGGGCCTCTCGGTTGCTGGTGAAGGAGACGATGTGGAAGATGATGCTCTCTTAGTGGTTCGATCTCCCAACCTCAACTGGTGCGTAGGCATTTGCAATCTCCTACCAATCCTGAGATGAATGGCATCAGATAAAGATGTAAAATCAAGGGCCATACCTGTCTCGGGTGTGGGTAGGCTATTGGTTACCTATTCCTTGCATCTGAAATTGTTGGGGTTGGCTTCGACCTGAGATGGGATCAGTATCTTGGTGGTGGTCAGGTCGTCGATCCGCTGAGTCAACTCGTTCATGTTCTTCATGAGCAGTGCAAGCTAGTCCAGTGTTGGGTTCATCGAAGGGGGCTCAGGGTGTTCAGTGAATGGCTATCGATGAGACTGGTGGTGAGGAGGTTGTTGGTAACCATATGGATTCTGATAATGAGGAGGAGTATATGGATACTGTCCATAATATGCAGTCTGTTGTTGGTTGGGATGAGGAAAATATACAGATTGTTGTTGTGGTTGACCTTGTCTCTAGTTTGGAGTTGTGGTGGAGACTGATAGTGAGGTTGGAACTTCCGGTACTCGTACTACTGTTGTCTGTCTCTTTGAAACTGGTGGGCGGGTCTCTGGCCCTACTGTGAACCCAACTAGACTTGCCCTGACGGACAGGGCTAGTAATGCTCACGGTTGAACCAGATGTCGTTTACCTCCTGAATAACAAGTGGAGGTGGAGTCTCCTGCTCACGAATGTAGGATACTTCTTGTTGATACAGAACTATCTGTTGTGAATGATGCTGGACCTGATAAAGGGTCTGCACGTAGTAGACGTGTTAAACTATGGATGGTCCTCCACTACTCTGTTGGGTGGAAGAAGTCTGCTCCCTATTAGAGGTATCGTTACTGCACTCGCACTGTGAACTGCACTGATCATACTCACAAGAAGCTCCAGGTGTTTTGTTATTTCATCCAGTTTATCCAGGTTCTTCGTCCTCTGTTCGATCACTTGAAGCTTCTCAAGCTCCTTGGTCTGTTTCTCAATTATGGCCAATTTGGATAGGTGGTTCCTAATAATGGTCAGGTCAGAGTTGTCCACCCTATCCACTTCATGTAATGCCATCATATTGACAGCCTTGTGGGGTACTGCTGGGGAGGTGACGAGTATTTCTGAAAAGTACGTAAAGAAGAAAGAGCTGATGAGCTCTCCGCTGTCTCCTCAAAATTTGATAAAGGGCATCCTCGTTCTTGTTGAAGTGGCTCCCCCCACAAGCAGCATCTACCAGCTTCTTATTCTCTATGCTTAAACCCCCAAAGAAATTTTGCACAAGGCTTGTCTTTGGAATATCATGATAGGGGCACTTCTCCGTCAAATCTTTAAATCTTTCCCACGCCTCGTGAATAGGCTCATGGGACATTTGGGAGAAGTTAGCAATCAAGGATCGCATTTGGTTGAGTCGTAGATGAATCCACATTTCATCATCTTTATTCTATCATTTTGGCACCAAAAACCCTAGCAAATGCCTGTAAATAGCATTAAAATCATCATCTTAGCATTCATGCATGTGCAGCTAAATAGTGTATAAAATACTGTAATTAAAGCCAAAATTATAGAATAAATAAAAGAAAAGAAAAAGAATAAAATATTGTAAATATTTTATAACCCAAACCCCAGAGACCTAGGCATCTTGATGAATAGGTCGACAGAGAATAAAGTAGGGGGAGATAAGGGTCAAATACCTATGTTATTTTATTCATTCTTTATTCATTTTGGGACCTATTTTTGGTTCCACTTTTTATACATCAAATAAAGAAACTATGTACATAAAAGTTGTAGATAATTTTATAAAGAAAATACAAAATTGACTTCACAGAAAAAGAATGTACAGATAAAAAGTTATGGTCTGAATAAAATTCCAGAATGCCAACTTCCCAGACCCGTATCTCATAAATGAAAACTCCAAATGCAGCATACTCACCTTTAATTGTATATAGAATAAAATAAGCTATTTAATGGCGGTGGTTTCGCATTTGGCGGAGCTACGGTTTGAAAGTTGAGTTTTGGACCCACCTTGTATAGCTGTACTAATTAAAATATTCAATTTATTATTTATTTATTTTATATTTTTAATATTTTTATAATTATGTAAATATTACTTATAATAACTATGTGCATTAAAATTAGAATAAAAATGTAAAGAAAAATAAAAACAAAAATAACCTTATATAGATTATACAGGTATTATACATATATGTATACCAATACAATACACTCTTATACTTTATTAAATATGCAAAATAAATCAGAAAAATAAAATAAAAATACATTTGTGTGTATAAAAGTATTCTATAATTTTACAAAATAAGAAATAAAAATAATAAAATTAAAATACACAAAATAAAAATAAAATACTAAAATACATAGGTATTATACCTATATAGGGCTAAAAAGTAAACTTATAAAATTAGACCTCATAAAAATAATTAAAATCATAATTAAATACTACATAAAATAACGAATATTTTTTATTTTATAATCATTATTTAATTCGGACTATTACTATTTTTAAATGAATTAACAAAATAATAAACAGGGATTTTTCCTGGTTGGTCCACGTGGACCAACCAGGTTTCAGCCCCAGTTGACTACGGTCAACTGGTCGTCCTAGCCCTGTAGCCCTTGTCAGAGTTGCGTTTGACCCCTTTTTCTCCATTTTTTCGAGGCTCCATCTTGCATCAAACCATGATAGGCCCTTCGTGACTTTTGATCCTCGATCCATGGGCATCCCCGCCCTTGCGCAACCTTGGTCGAAGGGCCACTGTAGCCACTGCTGGGCCTCGTTCTTCCCCCACTGTCCTTCAACCCCTTAAAACCAAATCCAATTCTCTTTTGAAAATTTGAACCGCAATTTCCCCAGATTTCTTCCCCCTTGGTCGTGCTCGAGACGCCTGGAGGTGACAGCTCCGAGCTTCTAGGCGGCGGGTTAGCACCTGATCGGCGCGTGTTCCACACCTCTGGCGAGCTCCGATGTCGAGGTATTCACCCTCTGGCCCCCAGGCCATTGAGGTCGTTCTTTGTTTATTTTAATCCCCATCACGTTCATGTTAGCTTTAGGATCATTTCGCCCTTCATTCCTCATTGACTCAACCATCTGATCGCCTCATCGATCACCTCGCCGGAGCGCACCTCAGGCGAGTACCTATCTCGCCCTTCACTCCATTTCGAGAGCCACTGGAGGTCGAGGCATTTTGCCCTCGACCTCCGTAACTTTTTTGTGCAGGTAGCTGAGCATTGCGAAGCGTCTGGAGCTATTTTGACCCCTCGCCGGAGGACGCTGGAGCCCTACTGCTCTGCTACCTCTGTACGAGAACACCGGCGCATGCCGGTGGCTTTTGACGCTCCCCGACGACAACTGACACCTGCTTGAGCCTCCCCGACATTTTTGCGAGCCCAAACGCCGCCGGAGCTGGACGGAGGAGCTCGGAGAACTTCGCCTAGTCGGAGCTCCTCCGTGTTCTTCCACCTGCCACCGGAACCGTCCGATCGTGGAGGAGGCCCAGATTGCACCGCAGCCGTCGGATCTTCGAGCGCCTCAACCGTCAGATCAGCCTAGATCCATCTAATCGTGGACGTCCATCGTCGAACCGTCATCGCCTTTCGAGAGACCGCCACGTGGATAAGTGGCGCGTCCCCCGCCGCTGGATCGCGCCTAGCCACCAGCCGTTGGATCCGCGCCACGCGTCACCAGCGCCCGCACCGTCGTCGGATCGTCCCAGCGAGGGAGTTTTGCAAGTATACCCTCGCTATTTTTGTCTTTCTCTTTTAGTCCAGTAACTTTTATTCTTAGTTTAAAAATTTTGTAAAAATTGCAAAAAGACCCTCGTCTTTATTTTATTTACATTTAGGTCCTCGGCCACGTCACCTCACGTGACCTGTACACGTGAGGTGAGGGCATTTTGCTCTGAGGCCCTCGATCTTTGTCTTATTTCATTTCAGTACCAAAACTTTCATATCAAGTGTTATATTTTTGGAAATATTGCATGTGAACCCCCAACTTTTGTGGAATTACATATTGGTCCTCGCCAGGCGCGTGCAAGTCACGTGCCCTGGAGGGAAAATTGCTAGGATACCCCTGCGGGTTTTGTATTTTGTAATTGGTCCTGGAAATTGAATATTAAGTGTAATATTTTTGTGTAAATTGCATGTATGCCCGTGGATGTTTGAGAAATTGCATATATACCCCTGTCAGGCCTGATTAATGTTTGGATGCTTGTTCTAGTTATTTCAATTATCATTTGGCCTCCAAAAATTCCACAAAAATAGGGTTAAGCTCCTGTTGGCTTGTGCTTTGTTGCCATATTTTTAGTTTTTATTTTATTGCTTTTAAATATTTATTAAAAATCAAAAACATGCTTTTTGCCTACTGTCTAGATTAGAAAATACCAAAAAAAATATTAAAAGACCTCGAAAAATTCCAAAAAAAATTAACTAGTGTGTCTTTTATCCTAAATTAGTGTCAGTCCAAAATTCACTAAAAAACTCAAAAGAAAAACCTTAAAAATTAGAAAATACATAAAAACTTCAAAAAATATATAAAATCAAAGAAAACTCAGAAAAATACAAACTCAGTTCCTGTTTACTCTATATTTTAGTGTCTTTATTTGAAAATTAGAGTGAAAAATTGTGGTGGTTGTTTGCTAATTTTAATTCCTATTTTACTCACAGCCAGCACATATTTCACTGTTTTCCCTTATTTCAGTATTTAAAAATACCAAAAACACTTTGAAAAATACCCAAAAATCACAAAAACAGTAAAAAAATCCTAAAAATATCAAAAACATTTTATTTCTGAATTTTTGGTTATTTTTGCACATCTTTATAAATACTTTATCTTGCCTTTTATTACATTGTTTTTAAATTCCAACATTGAAAAAGAAAAAAATATAAAATATAAAATTAGAAAAATTAGAAAATTAAAAACCAAAATACAAAATTAAAAATTAAATAAAAAAATATAAAAATTAAAAACCCACAAAAATTTCTTTGCTTGCTTGCCTAGTGTAGACACCACACATTCACTTGCGCACATTTATTTGAATTACCCTGTTTGCTCCCTGTGTTCGAACTCTCTGCATACTTGTCCCTATACATCATTTGTGCAGAGTTAAAAATAAATTTTAACTCCACATTTATTTCTAATTGTTGATCTTTAGTGTGGGTTAATTGTTGATTTTAGTCCAGGATTCATCGTGAGTCGTCACAGCGACGGTTGTCTCCGCCTTGTGTGAGACACCAATTTTAGACTCCGTGAATTTTGGCTAAATCAAATGGCGCCGTTGCCGGGGAGCAACATCGAGTAGTTCTTCATTTTTGCTTGATTGTGTTGATTGTCTACTATTGCTTTATTTCTTATCTCTCTTATTTTTGACATATCTTGTTGAGCTATTCTGACCATTCTTTCTTGTCTTCTTGTGAGGGACCGCGGAGCAAGGCAGATCGCTTAGGTGACCCGAAGCAACCTTGGGAAGCGGAGCCGGCTATTCTTTAGCCAAGCCGGCAGGAGAGAGCAGGAGGAGTGAGAGAGAGTGGTAGATTAGCTGCATTTTATTTTTGTGAGAGAGTGACTTTGATTAATTGTAATAATACAGGTACTCGGACACTTGGACCCTTGAGACACTACCGGGCCTAATTTCTGGGTGTTTGTTCACCCGGAGGCTCACCGCGGTTTTTATCGCGTTTTCCTGCTTGGCATTTTCCAGATTTGTTTTCCTTTTCATTTCTTTTGTGGATTGAGCCTTTAGTTGTAGGCATGCTTGATTCGATTAGAATAGGTCCAAACACAATAATCACCTTTGCATGCTCCTATAGATCGTATTTGGACTTAGACTAATTAAATAGTTGACCATTTGCTTTCGATCCGTGCGTCGCGAGCTCACCCCACACAAGCGCTTTCTCCTAACTCAAATGTGTTGAGCAGAGGAGGGGTGAGCCTAGACCGGACACTAGGATTGAGGGTTAGTGGTTAGCTTGTGGTTCTTCACGCTAGCAGTTGCCTACTCTAGGATGATTTCCGCTTTGCATATCGCCATGTAGCTAGGTTTATAAATTCTGCTTTGCATCCCGCATGGAGAGAGCTGGGATTCGCTGTAAGTCTTCTCACTTTGCATGCATCATTTAGGCACAAAGGTGAGATTTCCACCTTGGTGTCGACTTGCACGGCTTTTCCGACTCTATTCTCCCTCTGTTTTTGGAACAAAGTAGGACAAGAAAAATACAAAAATCGTTAGGCGCTTGTTTGAATTCACTCAAAAGAAGCGATAACACCAAAAAAATTAAAAAAGGGACTACTAAGAAAACCTTGACCAAAAATAAAATCGGTAATTGGATTCATTGCTTGGGGAGAGTAACACCCTCACTTGTATTCAGGTTGCATGGGAAGGTCTCCTTCCAAGTGAGGTGAGCGCTTCGTAAGGATTAGAGTCAAAAACCCAACTTGTGGCTGCCTTGTGTATCGCCTGGATTTCCGAAGTATTGGCGCTACTATCGTACGCAGTCGAGTAGGGCTTGGTCGCCATTGGTGACTCACTATTGTGTGAGCATCGACCTTGTTCGAAGTACCGAGCATAGGCCATGCCTTCACGGGTGTGTCTGTCTCACCGACTGCGTCCGAGTAGGATCTTGCACGCTCACGGGTGATTCCGTTGTGAGCGAGGTTCGAAGTATCGGTTTCGCCTATCGGCTTCCTCCCTCTATTTCTTTGGCTGAGTAGGGATCCAGGAAGGGTTACAAGGACCTTAAAAAATGCAAGTTACAGGTTACACAGGAGGAGGACAAGTACGGAAATACTTTTCCGGCAGTACTCTCTCTCCTTTAGGCGTAGCGCTCTAAGGACTCATGACAAGATTAATTCATGAAAACAAGCTAAAACTGACAAGATAAAAGCCGAACCTTCATGGCTTCATGTGTTGAGTTGGTGAACTCACCCCTGCTTTGTGTTTGATTGCTAGATTTATTTAGGTCAAGATAAAAAACACCGCACAATTGTGCGCAATTTTGTTGCATCTCATTTCATTCTTATTCTTCTTCTTCTTCTTCTGCATTCCCTCTGCTCTTCCCAATAATCAAGATGATGGGACAGAGATCTCTTAGGCCGACCTTGTCGGCACCGCTATCCAGCACTCCTCCTTATTCATCTAGGACTACCTCGGAGAGTCCGCTCTCTGAGCTTGAGTTTACATCCACCCTGTTCCCCCTCGACCACCCTTCCCATTCTCCTTCTCTCAGTCCAATAGTTTAAGAATTCAGTGCATCACAGAGTTCAGATCATTCGACAGCACCTGAGATGGCCTCTTTTACTTTTTCAGAAAATCCAGTGATGGCAGACAGAGGCGAGCACCCAGATGACCATGATCACCCTCCGTTCATATTTGATCAGGCGGCCATCAACAATTCCTTGTTAGCGTTCCTGGAGACTATACAGAGACAGATCCGTGACCAGGGTACCTTCATGGGTGATCTGATGAGAGAGATAGCACAGATGAGAGAGAACCGACCTGGGGGTGGTGACGGTGGAGGAGGAGGAGGACCTGATGCAGGAGGAGGTGATCCAGACGCTGAGAGACCGCCACAGACCATCATGAGGGAATTGCACAACCCAGCTGCATCCCTCACTCATCGGTGGATCAGACTCCCGCCAATCCATGGAGACTTCGAGTTGCGGCCCCACACTATCCAGCTTCTACCCAAGTTCCATGGGTTGCCGACCGAAGAGCCGCACCTCCACCTCCAGGAATTCGAGATGATATGCAGCACCATCCATGATCGGCTGATGACCGAGGACACCATAAAGATGATTGCCTTTCCATTCTCCTTGGTTGATAGAGCCGCATATAGGCTCAAGCATCTAGGGCAATTCATCGACACATGGGCAGATCTCCGGACCGCATACCTGAAGAAATATTATCCTCTCGGTCGGACCAATGCAGCTAGAGCAATGATCAGTAACTTCGTCATGATCCCAAATGAGTAGTTTCATGAAGCTTGGGATCGCTTTCGAGAGCTCATCGATCGGTGTCCACATCACGATATCTCCAAGCCCAACTTGGTGCAAAGTTTCTTCTGTGGGCTGACACCGGAGCTGCAGGGGCTTGTCAACGCCTCTTGCGGTGGATCATATTTTTCCAAGGGTGAAGACGACATATGGGCCATTTACGAGGGCATGGCAGAAAATTCTACAGTAATGGCCCAAGCCCGAGTCTACACACAGCAGAAGTCCCCGCAAGGAGCGGGATCATTCCAGAGGATCGCCCGCATCGATGCCGGTCCCAACACAGTGTCGGCAGCCGCAGCCCAAGCTGAATCAGCCGCAGCCGACATGGGCATAATCAGTGAGAAGCTGGACCGCCTTGAGATCCTCGAGAAGAAGCAGATGCA
This sequence comes from Ottelia alismoides, assembly GCA_037367405.1. Taxonomy (NCBI): domain Eukaryota; kingdom Viridiplantae; phylum Streptophyta; class Magnoliopsida; order Alismatales; family Hydrocharitaceae; genus Ottelia; species Ottelia alismoides. Next base: position 336,114 of record JAZKJV010008269.1, read on the forward strand.
AGGCATGGCCCAGATGGACCAAATTGCCAAGACCATGAGTGATCTGAAGACGCAGATCTTGTGCGTCCAGGAGGCACAAACTCATTCCCAACAGCCTCCCAGATCACGTGTTGATCCGAGCAGTAGCAATGCCAACCAACCCTCTACCTCATATCGTCAAGTCAACCATATCCAGGCAGAGCCGGTTCCCTTACTACAGTTCTACCCAACGCAGCCGCCATCTTCGGATACGCAGATGGTGGTGTATCAGCCGGAGCAGCCACTGGCAGCTCTTCCTCCACCCTCCTTCGAGCAGGAACCATTGATGGAAGTCAATGGGATTTGGTAAGACCGGTACCCTCAGCCTGGGATTCGTCGTGATCACTCCGGATTCCGTTGGGGCAACGGTGGCTCCTCCTCCCAGCAGCAGAATCCTGCCCAAGGACATCAGAACAGCCAGCCACACTCGCAGCAACAGCCCCAGTATGCCCAGTCACAACAATATCAGAGTGATCCTCGTCCCACCTATCAGGGACAGCAGTGGAGGCAGCGACAGCAGCCTCAGCAATCTTATCCCCATCATCCCCAGTACCACCCGCAGCAGCAGCAGCAACCCTATTTCCAGCAGGGACAACCATCCGGTTCTCAGGGTCCCACCTTTGAGAACCCAGCATTAGATGATCTTGCCCGCTTGCTCTCCAAACAACGAGCATCCTTCAGGCAAGAAATGGATGAATTCCGGCAGGAAATGAGAGAAATAATCAAAGGGAAGGCCGCCATACCCGCTCAGATTGAACCTAACCCGAACAATCTGAAAAGGAAGTCTGAGCAGGTAGAGTTTACAGAGGATACCTCTCCTAGTGACTATTTGAATGACATATCTTATTCCTTTTATGATGCTGATTTTGTTACTACTAGGAGTGGTAGGATGCCAGCCGGCGGCGCCTCTTCTGAGCGACAACCAGATGCAGCACCAGGAGCACCAGAGGAGCAGAGTAGCGGTGCTGATGCCGCTAATAACGAGGTTGAAGACGGTGGTGCTGAGACCACCCACGATGGAGATCGGGACGACGGTGCTGATGCCGTCGTGAGACCAGATGCAGACGGTGGTGCTGATGCCACCATTTTGGATGCTGAACCAGAGTGCGGTGCTGATGCCGCAGACACAGGTGCTAGTGGTGGTGCTGAGGCCACCACATCTACTTTTGTTGAGCCACCCTCTGTGATGTTCCCACATTTTGTACCTATGGACTGTGGAAACAAAAAGAAAAACAAAAATATGAATAAAGGAAAGGTTTCTGTTCACATTGCGGATCCATATGTGTTGCATGATGATGATTGTATGGATTCTCCTCCTTCACAGGCACAGGGACCGACTCCTAGTCCTCCATCTGTGGAGGCCCCTACCATCCCCTTCCCTGAGGCACTCCGCCGAGCGAAGGGGAATAAAAGAGAAAATCCTAAAAAAGATTAGCAGGTAGAGTTCGGCAATCAGATGATAGACAGATTCCACATTCAGCTGACTCTACAAGAAGCACTTGAGCACATCCCCCTCTTCAAGAAGAACCTGAAAGAGAAGACTACTGTCCGCAGGAAGAGGAGGAACCACAGAGATCGGATCCATGTGCTCACTCACTCCACTTGTTGCACTATTCAGAACAAGCTGCCAGCCAAGCGACCAGACGCAGGAGCTCCCTATGTCAAATGCGAGATTCAGGAGCAGCAGTTTGATCGTACTCTATTAGACAGCGGCTCTTCAATTAACCTTCTTCCGGCAGCCTTACTCGACCGATTCGAGTTTGGTCCTCTTCTTAGGAGCAGGACAGTCCTTCAGTTTGCTGATAGGTCGACTAAGAGGCCGAAGGGGTTATTGAAAGACGTGGTCGTTACCATTCAGGGCCTGAAATTTTCCGTGGACTTCGTTGTGTTGGACATGGAGATCCCTGAGTCGGTAATTGATGCCCCCATCATTCTCGGACGTCCATTCTTGGCCACAGCCAAGGCGGTGACCGACCATGATAGCGGGAAGGTATGCTTTCGCATAGAGGGCGAAACCATATAAATAGAGACGATCGAGGAAACCATAGCCAAAGAGTTAGAATGCTCGGAGCAGTCCAGTGAAGCAGCGCATTTGACAGAGGAAGAGCTAGACATTCACCAGGTTTGTGATTTTGTGATGACTGATGATGAATCCAACTGGATAGATCCTGTAGCACCGACTCTTGCCTTGCCTACAGATTCACTGTATCTCAAGCTCATGGCAGTCGAGAGCCGGGAGAGCACACCCCTGGATGAGGATACATCTGAAGCTGATAGTGTTGTGATGAGTGGTGCTGACGAGTTTCAATCATGTTCATCTTCTTCTGATCCCTCGGATTCAGACATCGACTGGGATGATTTTGATGATTATTTGTCTTGTCTGATTCCTTCTGAGCCGACAACCATGACAGAGTGCGAGCCAGTGCAGTTTATTGATGAATCACCAGGCCGCCCTTCGTCAGAAATTCATGCAGAGCGAGAGTTCTCACATGCAGACCTAGTCGCCTTCACACAGACATATCAGAAGCCAGATCTGCCGCCTCCCAGTTGTCCAGAACTGAAGCCTCTGTCGCAGTCGTTGAAGTACAGATTCCTTGCGGGTGAGCCAGATATGCACCCAGTCATTATCTCAGTAGGTTTGACTGGAGAGCAAGAATCGCGTCTGATGGAGGTTCTTGAAAGAAACCGCAAGGCAATAGGTTGGAGTATAGCTGATCTCCAGGGGATTAGTCCGGCTCTGTGCTCTCACCACATCTATCTTGAGGATGACGCTAGGTCATCGCGTGAGTTCCAACGACGGTTGAACCCGAATCTTCGAGACGTAGTCATGAAAGAAATTTCCAAGTGGTGGAGCGCCGATTTTATCTACCCCATCTCCGACTCCAAATGGGTTAGTCCGCTACATGTGGTACCCAAGAAGATGGGTATCACGACAGTTGTCAATGAGTCTGGAGAGGAGATCGCTACCAGAGTACCAACTTCTTGGAGGGTCTGTGTGGACTACAGACAATTGAATGAGGCCACCAAGAAGGATCACTTCCCGCTACCCTTTATTGATCAGATTATCGAGCGGCTAGCCGGGAATAGTCATTATTGTTTTCTTGATGGGTACTATGGATACAATCAAGTGGCCATTGCACCCGAAGACCAGGAGAAAACAACATTCACCTGTCCGTTTGGGACTTATGCTTTCAGACGGATGCCCTTTGGTCTATGTAACGCTCCAGTGACATTTCAGAGGTGCATGTTGTCCATATTCTCGGACATGGTGGGTGACTGTTTAGAGGTCTTCATAGATGACTTCTCGGTCTATGGCGACGGGTTCGATGCTTGTCTTGACTGCCTAGACCGTGTGCTTCAGCGCTGCATAGAGGTCAATCTTGTCTTATCTTGGGAGAAGAGTCACTTCATGGTGACTCAAGGGACGGTCCTTGGTCATATACATCTCCAACAGGGGCATGGAGGTCGATCCAGCCAAGGTGGATATCATCAGAAAACTCAATCCACCGTCCAACTTGCGTCAGTTGCGGTCTTTTCTGGGGCATGTCGGTTTCTACCGACGGTTCATTCAGGACTTTAGTCGAATTGCCCGACCGCTTACTGACTTGCTGACAAAAGACACCGAGTTTATTATCAATGATAAGTGTCTTGCGTCTTTCGAGACTCTCAAAGAGATGGTTGTTTCTGCTCCTGTCCTTCAGCCACCCGATTGGTCTCTCCCATTCGAGATCATGACGGATGCTTCAGATTTTGCCGTTGGGGCTGTGCTTGGACAGAGGAGGGATGGTTTACCTTTTGCTATTCACTACGCCAGCCGCACTTTGGATGTCGCGCAGCTGAATTACACTGTGACTGAGAAAGAGATGCTGGCCATAGTCTTCGCTCTTGATAAGTATCGATCGTATATTCTCGGATCTAGAGTGACTATCTACACTGATCACACCGCCATCCGGTACTTAATGGCTAAGAAGGATGCCAAAGCACGTCTGACCAGATGGATCCTTCTGCTCCAGGAGTTTGATATTGAGATTAAGGATAAACCTGGGGACAAGAATGTGGTGGCAGATCATCTCTCCAGATTGGAGAATCTTGAGGAATCTGAGCCCAGCGCATCACTGAGACATTTCCAGATGAGGCAATCTTGGCTGTCACCTCGCTCCCGTGGTACGCCGACATTGTGAACTTTCTTGTAGCCAAGACAGTCCCACAAGGTTGGCCCAGGAAAAAACTCGAGACCTTCCTGGCGAAGGCCAAGTTTTATCATTGGGAGGATCCCGTCCTTTATCATGAAGGAGGGGACAGTATCTGGAGGAGGTGCATTCCTCAAGAAGAGCATCACAGCGTCCTCACATACTGCCACAAGCTTGAGGCAGGATGACATCATTCTGGAAAAAGGACGGCACAGAAGGTGCTTCAATCCGGCCTATGGTGGCCTACTCTCTTCAAGGATTCTGATGAGTTCGTGAAGAGATGTACTGACTGTCAGAAAATGGGAACCTGCGGACAGAGAGACATGATGCCCATGCAACCCATTCACTTCTGTGAGGTTTTTGATGCATGGGGGATTGATTTCATGGGCCCATTTCCTAAGAGTCAGGGATTCGAGCACATCCTGCTCGTTGTTGATTATGTCAGCCGATGGGTTGAGGCCATCCCCGCCCGAGCCGCAGATGCTAAAACCGTATGCAAATTCTTGAGGAAAAATATCATTTCACGGTTCGGGGTACCTAGAGTCTTGATTTCAGACGGGGGGTCTCACTTCATCAATGACAAGGTTAGGGCCCTTGCAGACGATTTCGGCATTGACCATCGGGTTGCCACACCATATCACCCTCAGACTAATGGTATTGCCGAAGTTTCGAATCGGGAGATAAAAATAATCTTGCAGAAAGTTGTCCGCCCAGACCGAAAGGATTGGTCACAGCTTTTGAACTCGGTCTTGTGGGCATATCGGACTTCTTTCAAGAATCCATTGGGGACATCTCCCTTTCGTCTCGTCTATGGCAAGCCGTGCCATTTGCCAGTGGAGATCAAGCACAAATCTTTTTGGGCAGTCACTGGGTTGCTGTTAGATCCCAAGAGTATAGGAGAACAGAGAAGAGCAGAATTGGCAGCCCTGGAAGAACTGCGAGACACAGCCTTTTCCAACAGCCTACAGTACAAGGAGAAAATGAAGACATGGCACGATTCGCATATCAGCCATAAACAGTTTGAGCCAGATCAGAGAGTATGGTTGTTTGATTCCAGGCTGAAATTATTTCCAAGGAAATTACATAGCAAGTGGAAAGGTCCCTATGTAGTCAGGAAGGTACAGATAATGGCAGCATCGACATATCCGAACCGTCATCTTCCGCTACCTTCCGCGTCAATGGTCAACGCCTGAAACTATATCTAGATCATGATCCGCCGGCCATTGACGTTGCCCCCATTCTTCTGGTATGAGATGTGCTCTTTGACTCACATCATCTGCACCTCATACAGGGTGATCAATTCCATCTTCCGCTGTACAGATCCATCTGTCCATATCACTTTTTCATCTGTTGATTTATTTTCTTCTTTTCTTCTTTTCTTCTTTTCCTTTTCTATCTTCTTTATCTATCAAAAAGGTACCGCCCTTGTAGACAGTTTTCCATACTTAGGATGTACTTTGTCCTAAGTATAGGGGGCGTGTACCCCGAGTATTTCCATTCTTTGATCCTCTCCATTGTCTCCTCTTCTTGTCTATACTTAGGGATATCTTACCCTAAGTATAGGGGGAGACAATCTGAGTACGATCTGTTCATTCCCACCCTCGACCCTCCCTGCTTTGTGTACAGTCTGCTATACTTAGGATTATTTGATCCTAAGTATAGGGGGGACGGTTAACTTCTCATTCATTAATTCATTTATTTATTCTTTAGACTTGTCTATACTTAGTACGAGTTATGTCTTCTCTTTTCTCTCCGATCTATGAGGACATAGCTCAAGCTAAGTATAGGGGGTCGTATATACTATGTATATACTTTAGCCATAACTCGTACTTTTGTATTTTCCTAATAATATGGCTAATACAACAACAACAACAAAGCCTTTTCCCACAATTAAGTAGGGTCGGCTACATGGATTCTTCGCCTCCATTCAGATCTATCTTGGGTCAATCTCGGACTTATATCCAAAAAGCTAAGATCCCTTCGTATAGTCTCTTTCCAACACTTCTTGGGCCGTCCTCGCCCTCTCTTAGCCGGCTCAACATCCCAACACTCGCATCTCCTAACCGGTGCATCAGTTGACCTTCTTTGCAAATGACCAAACCATCTTAAGCGGTTTTCTCGCATCTTATCCTCGATCGGAGCTACACCAACTTTCTTTCTAATTGCATCATTCCGAATCCGATCATTACGTGTATGTCCACACATCCATCTTAGCATTTTCATTTCTGCTACAGCCATTCTCTGCACATGTCTATGGTTCACAGGCCAACATTCAGAACCATAAAGCATAGCAGGTCTCACGGCTGCTTTGTAAAACTTTCCTTTAATTTTTAAAGGAATTTTCTTATCACAAAGAATAGCGGAGGCTCCTCTCCACTTTAGCCAGCCTGCATTTATTCTATTAGTAATATCTCCATCAATTTCCCCATCATGTTGCAAAATAGATCCCAGATATCTAAAAGAATCTCTCTTCTGAATGTTATCATCACCAATCTTCACCTCGATTCCTTCACCATTGCTTCCATCAAAGGTGCATTCCATATATTCCGTCTTAGCCCTACTTATACGAAAGCCTTTAGTCTCCAATGCATGTCTCCAAACCTCAAGCTTCTCATTTACTCCATCTCTAGTCTCGTCAATCAACACAATATCATCAGCAAATAACATACACCAAGGTAACTCATCCTGAATGTGACTTGTCAACTCGTCCATAATCAAAGTAAAAAGAAATGGACTCAAAGCTGAACCTTGATGTAAACCAATGTTGATATCAAAATAGTCAGTCTTCCCCGTCGGGGTCCTTACACAAGATAAATCCCTATCATACATATCCTTTATGAGATTAATATATAGGACAGGTATTTGTCTCTTCTCCAAAACTCTCCATAGTATCTCTCGTGGGACGGAATCATAAGCCTTCTCCAAATCAATAAAGATCATATGGATATTCTTCCTTTTAGCTCTATAAATCTCCATTGTTCTCCTCAGCAAATGGATGGCTTCAATAGTTGAGCGACCTGGCATGAATCCGAATTGGTTTTCTTTTACTTGGGAAACTTGCCTCAACCTTCTTTCAATCACACGTTCCCAAATATTCATAGTGTGACTCATCAGCTTGATACCTCTGTAATTTGAACAATTTTGAATGTCTCATTTGTTCTTATAAAGAGGCACCACGATACTCCTCCTCCAATCTTCAGGCATTTTCTTGCTTCGCCAAATAACATTGAATAGATTCGTAAGCCAAGTCAAACCACGCTCACCTAAAACTTTCCATACTTCTACAGGGATGTCATCTGGTCCAACACCTTTCCCAGGTCTCATAACCTTCAAAGCCTCCTCTACTTCTTTTCTTTGTATTCGTCTATAGCATGCACGATTCAAGTAACTTTCACTACTAGCTAGATCACCCAAAGTGATCTCTCTACTTCCTTCTCCAATGAAAAGTTTATGGAAGTACTACTCCCATCTAGTCTCTATATCCTTCTGAGTAACAAGCACGTGACCTTCCTCGTCCTTAATGCATCTCACTTGAGAAAGGTCTTTGGTCTTTCTTTTTCTTGCTTTGGCCAACCTGAATATATCCTTCTGGCCCTCCTTAGAGTTGAGATTTTTATACAAAACCTCATAAGCTTTTGACTTAGCTTCGCTTACAGCCTTCTTTGCTTCCTTCTTTGCTATTTTATAGTCTGTGACAGTTTCCTCTGTTCTATCCTTAGACATAGCTTTAAAGCAAGCTCTTTTAATTTTTAGCTTCTCTTGCACCCCTTCACTCCACCACCAAGCCTCCTTTTGACCCGGAGCTCCTCCTTTTGACTCGCCTAGCATCTCTTTGGCTACCTTTCGAATACAAGATGCTACTGCCTCCCACATCTCGTTTGCACTACCGCTACAATCCCAAGATAAGTTTTCTAAAACCTTCTCCCTGAAGCTTGATTGCTTTAGCGGAAGATTCCACCACCTAGTTGTAGTGATCTTAGGAACCTTCATTTTCTTTACCAGCCCTTTTATTTGTAAATCCAAGACTAACAAGCGATGTTGGGTTGTAAAACTCTCTCCAGGGATTACTTTGCAATCTTTGCAACACAACCGATCTCTTCTCCTCAACGCAAAGTAATCTATCTGTGTTCTAGTTGAGCCACTCTTATAAGTAATTAAATGATCCTCCCTCTTCTTGAAAAGAGTGTTTGCTATGAAAAGATCATATGCAGTTACAAAATCCAGAATGACTTTTCCCTCTTCGTTTCTATCCCCAAAACCATGTCCTCCATGCACACTTGCATACCCTGAAACATCTTTTCCCACATGTCCATTAAGATCTCCACCTATGCAAACCATCTCTCTTTGTGGGATTCCTTGTAAAATCTTATCCAGATCCTCCCAAAAAGCTTGTTTAGTCCTTTCATCTAAACCAATTTGCGGTGCAAAAACGTAGACGATATTCAGAATTTCTTCTTCAAGCACCAACTTTAGCAAAATAATCCGATCCCCAAATCTTTGCACCTCAACCACACAATCCTTTAAATCTTTATGAACAACCACTCCAACACCGTTTCTGCCCTTATTCTTACCTGAATACCAAAGTTTAAAGCCTGTCTTCTCGATCTCCCTTGCTTTCTCTCCAACCCATTTAGTCTCTTGAAGACAAAATATATGAATCTTCCTTCTTTCCATTGTATCCACTATCTCCATCAATTTTCCAGTTAAAGTACCGATATTCCAACTACCAATCCGTAACTTCCTTTGCAATCTCTTTTGGACTAACTTCTTTACTCGCATGCGTCCATTATGCGAGAACCCTTATAAATTTTGGACTGCATCCGGGCGGTGATGCAGCGGAACTAGCTTATTTACCCGCATGTGTTCCTCATGCGAGAACCCTTGTAAATTTTGAACTACATCCAGGCTGCGATGTAGCAGCCCTTGCCAATTTTTCATTGCATTCGGGCGATGCAACGCGTCGCAAGTAGGGAACGCCCCAACGAAATCTGTATGTTTGCTTAAATCCATGTTTAAAAGATCCGAACAGTTTCGAGATAAATTCATAAATAGTGTTCTTAGAAGAACTTTAAGAACACTATTTACGAATTTATCTCTCCTGCGCTGGCTGTCGGCTACCTAACGCGCAACCCTCCTCATTTACCCGGGCTTGGGACCGACCATGGCTAATAATTCTTTAAAATTCATTAAAATCCTTAATAAAAAGGTGTTCTGTTCCTCAAATTCTTTTGTGTATATACTGATTAATAAATCAGGTGAAAATGTTTTTTTTGCAAAATATTTGAAAAATAGTTTGAAAATCTTTGTGAACATCTATTGAAAACTATTTTGAAAATATTTTGTTACATGTTTTCAACCTTTGTAAAAATGTGTGGTTTGTAAAATTTATTTTCTTTGTGTGAAATAAATGTTTGAAAAATGATTTGCAAATGGTTCGAAAAATGGTTGCAAAAATATTTGAAAAATATATATACTATTTTGAAAACCTTTGCAAAATGATTTTCAAATGGGTGTACATGTTTGTAAAAATGTTTGTAAAAATTATTTTGGACTATAGTTTTCAAAAATTGTTTGAAAAACCTGTGTCAAATAAGTTTGAGGAACATTTGCATCACACCAAAATCCACTATATATATGTATAAAATTGACCACTTACCCTTGTAAATTCTTAAAATCCATTTCTTGTATATATAAGAAGCACTCCCGTGTACATATTTTCAACCTAGTTTTCAGCCAAACCCTTTTTGTTTTCAAAAATCTCAAAAACATTTGCAAAATTAAAATTCAAAAACTTTTGAAAAATCTTTTGAAAAATACAAAAAAATGCATGCATCATCTTTCCAAAAAATCCATAAAAAGTTCAAAATCTTGAAAATTCCATCACAAAAATATTTTATGCATAGCATTGCATAGCATGAGCATTTTTCGGATTGAGTTTGATAGTTGAACGAGTCTAAGTAAAATCTGAAGATTGGAGCTTGATTGGACCTTAAAATCTACCTAATAACAGGAACCTTATAGGAACTGGGTTTGAGGTACTTCAGGTCTAGTTGACTTAATTCTTTGAGGATCACGGGACTTGGTTCAATGGATTCTTGACTGCCTAAGTAGAGTATTTCGGAGCACACGCACGACTCTTGTTGATAATGACCTAACTTGGACACCTGCACCTTTCACATGGCTCAACTCAGTTGGAGTGGTGAGGGGATTGGATTTGCCGGTATGAGATGCACACAAGTGGAAACATTTGTCCTCCTCTAGGGAGGGAAGTGCACCCCAACCCGTCCAGTGATTAGGAAGTCTAAAGACAGGAGGCTGTGGGTTGCGATAAAGCTTCAAAAGAGGGATAGTCTACTGGCTCAAGAGGAAAAACTCCTTATATAAATGCTGTTGTATATAGTATTTCAAAAAAAAAAGTTCAGGCATGTACAAAAATAAAAAGCCTGCAAAGTATGTGAATATGTTGTACAAAGTCAATAAGCAAGCTTGAGTTCCAAAGTCAAATCATGTGAGCCTGCAGCTGGATGACTAGACTACACTGGTCTTGCATCCTCGGATAGGTAGCTACACTGGCTACCGTCCATTCTTCTCTTCACCCCTCCTCTTGAGCTGGTTGCCACTTGAACTTAGAAGGGAATACCCCGCTCCTCGAGGATGGAGTTGCTGGATTGGGGAATCATTGGGTTGTCGTACTGGAGAAGTCAGTTTTTTTGTCATTCTAGTTGGGGAGAGCCACCATCACTTACACTATACGAGTCAGATTCATAGTCGTAAGGGTTTGCGTATGAATTGAGATATTTCTGACCTGGCTACTGAGGAGACTTGGACAGAGTTTTGGGATTCTCAGGGACTGTTGGATTTCAAATTAGGTTCTCAATAAGGTTCCGCCCGCACTAAAATTCCAAAGGTCCGACTTAAGCTCCAAATTTTGATTTTGTGAAGACAAGTTTGATGATCAAACAAAATCCAAGTTCTTCTTTTTCTTTTCTTTCTTTTTCTTTTTGCACTTATTGCATAAGTGTTTGCTAGGGACTAGCAAAGGTAAAGTTAGGGGGATGATGAATCCACATTTCATCATCTTTATTCTATCATTTTGGCACCAAAAACCCTAGCAAATGCCTGTAAATAGCATTAAAATCATCATCTTAGCATTCATGCATGTGCATCTAAATAGTGTATAAAATACTGTAATTAAAGCCAAAATTATAGAATAAATAAAAGAAAAGAAAAAGAATAAAATATTGTAAATATTTTATAACCCAAACCCCAGAGACCTAGGCATCTTGATGAATAGGTCGACAGAGAATAAAGTAGGGGAAGATAAGGGTCAAATACCTATGTTATTTTATTCATTCTTTATTCATTTTGGGACCTATTTTTGGTTCCACTTTTTATACATCAAATAAAGAAACTTTGTACATAAAAGTTGTAGATAATTTTGTAAAGAAAAATACAAAATTGACTTCACAGAAAAAGAATGTACAGATAAAAAGTTATGGTCTGAATAAAATTCCAGAATGCCAACTTCCCAGACCCGTATCTCATAAATGAAAACTCCAAATGCAGCATACTCACTTTAATTGTATATAGAATAAAATAAGCTATTTAATGGTGGTGGTTTCGCATTTGGCGGAGCTACGGTTTGAAAGTTGAGTTTTGGACCCACCTTGTATAGCTGTACTGATTAAAATATTCAATTTATTATTTATTTATTTTATATTTTTAATATTTTTATAATTATGTAAATATTACTTATAATAACTATGTGCATTAAAATTAGAATAAAAATGTAAAGAAAAATAAAAACAAAAATAACCTTATATAGATTATACAGGTATTATACATATATGTATACCAATACAATACACTCTTATACTTTATTAAATATGCAAAATAAATCAGAAAAATAAAATAAAAATACATTTGTGTGTATAAAAGTATTCTATAATTTTACAAAATAAGAAATAAAAATAATAAAATTAAAATACACAAAATAAAAATAAAATACTAAAATACATAGGTATTATACCTATATAGGGCTAAATAGTAAACTTATAAAATTAGACCTCATAAAAATAATTAAAAATCATAATTGAATACTACATAAAATAACGAATATTTTTTATTTTATAATCATTATTTAATTCGGCCTATTACTATTTTTAAATGAATTAACAAAATAATAAACAGGATTTTTCCTGGTTGGTCCACGTGGACCAACCAGGTTTCAGCCCCAGTTGACTACGGTCAACTGGTCGTCCTAGCCCTGTAGCCCTTGTCAGAGTTGCGTTTGACCCCTTTTTCTCCATTTTTTTGAGGCTCCATCTTGCATCAAACCATGATAGGCCCTTCGTGACTTTTGATCCTCGATCCATGGGCATCCCCGCCCTTGCGCAACCTTGGTCGAAGGGCCACTGTAGCCACTGTTGGGCCTCGTTCTTCCCCCACTGTCCTTCAACCCCTTAAAACCAAATCCGATTCTCTTTTGAAAATTTGAACCGCGATTTCCCCAGATTTCTTCCCCCTTGGTCGTGCTCGAGATGCCTGGAGGTGACAGCTCCGAGCTCCGAGCTTCAAGGCGGCGGGTTAGCACCTGATCGGCGCGTGTTCCACACCTCTGGCGAGCTCTGATGTCGAGGTATTCACCCTCTGGCCCCCAGGCCATTGAGACCGTTCTTTGTTTATTTTAATCCCCATCACGTTCCTGTTAGCTTTAGGATCATTTCGCCCTTCATTCCTCATTGACTCAACCATCTGATCGCCTCATCGATCACCTCGCCGGAGCGCACCTCCGGCGAGTACCTATCTCGCCCTTCACTCCATTTCGAGAGCCACTGGAGGTCGAGGCATTTTGCCCTCGACCTCCGTAACTTTTTTGTGCAGGTACCTGAGCATTGCGAAGCGTCTGGAGCTATTTTGACCCCTCGCCGGAGGACGCTGGAGCCCTACCGCTCCGCCACCTCTGTACGAGAACACCGGCGCATGCCGGTGGCTTTTGACGCTCCCCGACGACAACTGACACCTGCCTGAGCCTCCCCGACATTTTTGCGAGCCCAAACGCCGCCGGAGCTGGACGGAGGAGCTCGGAGAACTTCGCCTAGTCGGAGCTCCTCCGTGTTCTTCCACCTGCCACCGGAACCGTCCGATCGTGGAGGAGGCCCAGATTGCACCGCAGCCGTCGGATCTTTGAGCGCCTCAACCGTCAGATCAGCCTAGATCCATCTAATCATGGACGTCCATCGCCGAACCGTCATCGCCTTTCGAGAGACCGCCACGTGGATAAGTGGCGCGTCCCCCGCCGCTGGAACGCGCCTAGCCACCAGCCGTTGGATCCGCGCCACACGTCACCAGCGCCCGCACCGCCGTCGGATCGTCCCAGCGAGGGAGTTTTGCAAGTATACCCTTGCTATTTTTGTCTTTCTCTTTTAGTCCAGTAACTTTTATTCGTAGTTTAAAAATTTTGTAAAAATTGTAAAAAGACCCTCATCTTTATTTTATTTACATTTAGGTCCTCGGCCACGTCACCTCACGTGACCTGTACACGTGAGGTGAGGGCATTTTGCTCTGAGGCCCTCGGTCTTTGTCTTATTTCATTTCAGTACCAAAACTTTCATATCAAGTGTTATATTTTTGGAAATATTGCATGTGAACCCCCGACTTTTGTGAAAATTACATATTGGTCCTCGCTAGGCGCGTACGAGTCATGCGCCCTGGAGGGAAAATTGCTAGGATACCCCTGCGGGTTTTGTATTTTGTAATTGGTCCTGTAAATTGGATATTAAGTGTAATATTTTTGTGTAAATTGCATGTATGCCCCTGGATGTTTGAGAAATTGCATATATACCCCTGTCAGGCCTGATAATGTTTGGATGCTTGTTCTAGTTATTTAAATTATCATTTGGCTCCAAAAATTCCACAAAAATAGGGTTAAGCTTATGTTGGCTTGTGCTTTGTTGCCATATTTTTTGTTTTTACTTTTATTGCTTTTAAATATTTATTAAAAATCAAAAACGTGCTTTTTGCCTACTGTCTAGCTTAGAAAATACCAAAAAAATATTAAAGGACCTCGAAAAATTCCAAAAAAATTACCTAGTGTGTCTTTTATCCTACATTAGTGTCAGTCCAAAATTCACTAAAAATCTCAAAAGAAAAACCTTAAAAATGAGAAAATACATAAAAACTTCAAAAAAAATATATAAAATCAAAGAAAACTCAGAAAAATACAAACTCAGTTCCTGA